>CM060319.1:31689476-31704476 GCA_030674155.1 Stramonita haemastoma
TGATTTTTCATAACCATAAACTTCTTACTGTGATTGGGTTATTGGTTGATTTCAGGCCTGCAACCATGGACTAGAACAATTTGGGTTTTTCTTGTTTAGTTAGACATGAACCATTACTTGTCTGTGCATTTGCTTTGCCAATACTATGAATGAACCCATTCTTCCATTCCACGCCCAAACAATGTATTGTGGCCAATGTACAAACTTGTATTAATGTACATTCAATCATTTCAAAGTTCAAAGTTCTTTCCCTTTCTTTATCTGTCCTTTCTTTTCTTTTGTCCCTCTTGCTGTTGATCGTGTTTTTCTTGTGCTCCACTACACTCTCCCCAAAAGTCTTTTGGATAAGACTATAAACCGAGGCCCCGCCGTGTGCGAACGCACGCAGAACATCTTGCGCACGCGTTAAATCCTGTTCCACTTTTCGTAAGAGTAGGCCATCGCGTGCCGGTGGGAAGAGATGACATTTACAAAACTGCATACACACGGGGACTGGATGTAAAAAAGAAGAAGAGTGATTATTCCATTATCCTCGATACAAAAGAATAAATCAATCAAATCAATCAATCTTGTTCTTGATTTCTTCCTTCTCTTCCTCTGTCTGTCTTTCTCCTCCTGCTCCTGCTCCTTCTCCTCCTCTTCTTCTTCCTTTACTTCTTCTTCTTCTTCCTTTCTTCTTCTTCTTCTTCTTCTTCTTCTTCTTCTTCTTCTTTCTTCTTCTTCTTCTTCCTTATTCTTTGTCTGCTCTTCTTCTTTCTGCTCTGCTTCTTCTTCTTTTCCTGTAATACTGTTCTGTCTGCATTTCTGTCTGTCTTCTGTCTGTCTGTCTGTCTGTCCTGTCTGTCGTCTGTCTTCTCTCTCTCTCTCTCTCTCTCTCTCTCTCTCTCTCCTCTCTCTCTCTCTCTCTCTCCTCTCTCTCTCTCTCTCTCTCTCTCTCTGTGTGTAATGTACATTAAATGGAGAAAGGTTTTAATGGTGCTATTGTGAGAATTTATTGCTGCTAATCTTGATTCTCCTTGTGTGGTTTTTCTATATTGTGTGTGTGTGGTTTTCAGTTTGTTTACTTTTTACATGCTTTTTGTTTATTCTCTTGCGTTTCTTTTACACACATATTGGTGACCCTTTCCTTAGCTTTGTAGGCTGCAAACATAGTGTGTTTATTGCTTTGTACTCTTTGTACTTTAAGTATAAATGTTTGTTTGTCTGTCTATCTGTCTATCTGTCTGTTTTTGTCCGTCTGTCTGTTTGACTCTGTCTGTCTGTCCGTCTGTCTGTCTATCTGTCCATCCGTCTGACTCTCTCTCTCTCTCTCTCTCTCTCCTCTCTCTCTCTCTCTCTCTCTCTCTCTCTCATCTCTCTCTCTCTCTCTCTCTCCTCTCTCTCTCTCTCTCTCTCCCTTTTACTCACTCACTACATCTCCACTCATTCTTCTTTTCTTTTATCCAGACACATATTCCGGAAGTCCTATTCACCTCCCTTCAAACTAATTGTGCGCTATCTTACTTTGTCTAATATCTTTACTTATCTAATAATTATTATCATGTAGTCTTACTGCACACTATTCGACATTCCTCTCCTCTGCCCGACTATATCCATAGTATCATTTAATCTGACTGTTTACAGCCCAAACTGAACCATTGTTCTAACTTACTTCATCTTACCACTCACTATTCTGCTTTTCGTAATCATATTTTGATTTGACCTTACTTTGTATGAAACACCTTCACTCTGCACCTTTTAAAATGACACTTTGGTGTATGGCATATTCCACTCTGTTGTACTTCACTGCACACAGTTCAGTCTTACTCTATAACATTGCCCAGCTTTATACTTTCCATCGATCTACAGTCGAATTAACTGTATTGCTCTTTTCCAGACCTACTATGAAGAGTGCATTCTTACTCTTCACCGCCTATCCTTAAGTTAGATAGTCCGTTTTTTTTTTTATTTCTTCACTGCAACAGCCTTACTCTGAACAGTCTTTCATTAGACTACAGAACACATCTGTGCTGTATGCTTTTTTGATAATTACTGTACACTTTCGACAGCTAATGTAAATTCTTCCAACCCTAGTCTAAATTGTGGAGTATTTCTCTGCACTGTCTACTTTTGTTAAACAAATTCCACTTTCACTTAAATCATAATTATTCTACAGTCTCATGCAGCAGTCTTTAGTCTCTAATATTTCTCTTCACCACCCAGTGTTGCTACAAACTGCACAATCTTCCACACACTGTCCATTTGTCGTATATTACTTAGTCTTTTTGTGTACAGCCAAACATGGCAAAAACGCTGGCAAAATATGCTTGAACATAATGCAGCTTTATTCAGTACTGCCTAGTTCATTTGTTTTCTTTATACCGCTTTATGTCACAGCAGATTTTTCTGCGTGAAATACGGGCTACTCTCCCCAGAGAGAGCGCGTCGCCACAAGTTTAGCGCTATCCACTATTCTTATTTTATTTTATTGTGCCTGTTTAAAATTGTATTTATTTCCCTATCAGAGCGGCTTTTTTGTACAGAATTTTGCCTATTACAATCTGTTGTTGCCGTGGGTTCCTTTACATGTGCTAAATAATGATGTGTAACACACGGGACCTTGGTTTATTGTCTCATCTGAAAGACTAGATCCAACACCACCACTCATGGTCTAATGGATAGGGGAACAGTTTTGGGCCCAAACGGGATTCGAACCACCGCACCAAACCCCCGTGCACTCCGACCCGGACTTTTCGCTTTCTAGACAGGCGCGTTACCTCTAGACCACCGATCCACCAATCCATGTACGTATCCTGTACTATTCTGTATCGATTTTTTTTTCCTTTTAGCATGATAAAAATGTGAAATCTAGTATTACCCCCCTCCCCCATAATGACGTGAAATTCACCGTCACCCTATCTTCATCATTAGCAGAGGAAATGCGTTCAGTTACGGAAACAAAGAGGACCCTACAGTCAGTAACGAGAACTCCCTGAAGACACATGCAGGATCCTCTTTCCAACGGATGCCATCATGGTTAATGACTTGGAAAATGTTCTCTATCTTTATCTACGTCTCTGTTTGTTTGTCTGTATAATATATTTCTGTCTGTATCTTTATTTCTGTTTTCCTTTTGTGAAAGCATTTGTGTTTCTGTCCAACTGTTCTAGCTGGTTTGTCTCCCTCTCTGTCTCCTGGCTTGGAAACCTCTACCTATGTCTTTGCCTTTGCCTCTGCTTCTTCTATGTTATGTCTGTCTCTCTGTGTGTCTGTCTGGGCTCTGTCTTTAATGCTTTATTTCTTAGCCCATCTGTCGCTACCTCTGTCTCCTTTGTTTTTTAGATCTCCGCTTCTGTTACTCTGTCGCTGCCTCTGTGTCTGTCTATCTTTTTGTTCTCCTGTATGTCTGTCTATCTGCCTATCTTTCTGTATGACTGTCTGTCTGCCTGCATGTCTGTCTGACTGCCTCTATCCGCCTGTCTTTCTGTCTCTCTGTCTATCTATCTGTCTTTCTGTCTGTCTATCTGTCTCTATGTCTGTCTGTCTCTCTCTCTGTCTCTGCTTCTCTCTTTCTCTCTCTCTCTCTGTTCTCTCCCTGTCTCTCTCTGTCTCTGTTTCTCTCTCTCTCTCTCTCTCTCTCCTCTCTCTCTCTCTCTCTTCTCTCTCTCTCTTCTCTCTCTCTCTCTCTCTCTCTCTCTCTCTCTCTCTCTCTCTCTCTCTCTCTCTCTCTCTCTCTCTCTCTCCTCTCTCTGTGTCTGTCTGTCTGTCTGTCTCTTTCAGTCTTTCTCTGTCTGTCTCTCTGTTTCTTTCTGTATCCCTCTCTGTCTCTGTCTCTCTATCTCTCTGTCTGTCTATGCCTCTGTCTTTGTGCCTGTCTCTGTCTCTCCTGTCTGTCTCTCCATCTCCCCTCTCTCTGTCTCTGTCTCTGTCTCTGTCTCTGTCTCTGTCTCTCTCTCTCTCTCTCTCTCTCTCTCTCTCTCCTCTCTCTCTCTCTCTCTCTCTCTCTCTCTCTCTCTCTCTCTCTCTCTGAGCCATTTTATTCTCTTGTACAGCGTTAAGAGACCTTAGAGAACGGTTGACACCGCTGAAGCATTTTGCAACATCATTGTCAGTGTAAGTTCACTCTATCAATGTCCTCAACAAGCTAAAACAAGATAAAACAGTTGATGGTTTTTGAATAGCTTACGATCTGTTTGTATACAGCATTTAAAAGACGATTTCTTTTCTATCGTAATAAGTAACTACTCTTCTTTGTGACTTTAAAAATTATAGTATATTATTTTTTATCTCCTTCTAAAGGGGCTTTGACCTTTAAGAATAAAACGTTTGAATCTGAATTGGATCCATTCTTTAAGGCATTGAAGAAAAACAAATAGTATACATTAACAAACTCTGATAGCCCCAATTCATTAGAAATCGGCCATAGTGTCCCCCAAATTCCCCCAACTCCATTTGTCTGTCTGCTATGGCTGATAGATTCTTGTCCTCCTTCGTCCGTCCCTGATCTTCAAGTTAAAGAAATAGATTTGTTTAACTGGAAAAGCAAGGGTGAGGAAAAGGAAGAGAAAAGTTCAAGGCGTAACCGGTAACCAACTTGTTTCCCTGTGTGCACTGAGGGTGAAAATAAGCCAGCAAAAGGGAATGAATGGGAATACGCAGGGTCTTTTGGTCCGTTTTTGCTACAGTGAATGCATAGAAAAACGAAACTTTTGGGAGGGTGAGTTTGTCTGTGTGTGTGTATGTCTGTGTTAATCTGTTTCTGTCTGTATGTCTGTGTCGCTTTGTCTCTATGTCTGTGCCAGTCTGTTGTTTTTTTTCTGTCGTTGATTCCATCTTTCTGTCTGTTTCTCTGTGTCTGTTTCTCTCTACATCTGTGCCTCTCATGCTCCGTCTCTGTATGTCTCTATATCTGTCTTTGTCTTGATGTCTTTGTCTGTGTGACTGTCTCTATTCGTCTGTTTGTCTGTCTGACTGTCCGCCTGGCTGTCTCTCAGTCGCTCATTTTCTCAGTCTGTCTTTTTGTCGGTCTCTCTGTTTGCCTGTCTCTGTATGTCTGTCTGCCTGTGTGTCTGTCTTTCTGTCTGTCTGTCTGTTCTGTCTGTCTGTCTGTCTGTCTGTCTGTCTGTCGTCTCTCTCTCTCCTCTCTCTCTCTCTCTCTCTCTCTCTCTCTCTCTCTCTCTCTCTCTCTCTCTCTCTCTTTCTCTCCCTCTCTCATTCAGAGTTGAAAACGCCATTAAAAACACAAAAAAAAATACCACACAAACAACCAGCAAGTCAGTCTAACAGACTAGTTAAAAAATCAAAACTTGCCATGCAATAATCTCCATTTAAAGAAGAACCCCTACGCCCCCCCCCCCCCCCCCCCCCCCCCGCTTGGCTCATCCTGATACCTCTAATCAATCCTTCTCTCCTCTCTCCTCTCTCTCTCCTCTCTCTCCCTCTCTTCTCTCTCTCTCTCTCTCTCTCTCTCTCTCTCTCTCTCTCTCTCTCTCCTCTCTCTCTCTCTCTCTCTCGAGTGGCTTCCCTTGCTTGGCTACCAGCAAGACGTGGTTTCAGAAGTGAAAAAAGAAATTTCCTATTTTCTACCAGAAAGACCTCCAGTATGCCGGTGACGGGACTACCATCTTCTCTAGAAACTGTTCTGAACACCTTCCTGCAGGAAATGTCTCTCACGTCATACAAAATCGACGGCAGAGAGAATCAAACTGTTATTGTGTTGCGCCTGTCACCAGCCCACCAACATTCTGCTACACACAGCCACAGTGACAGCGTTGTGTACCGTAAGAAAGGGGCAGCGCAAATTGCTAGGGACAAAAGGAGAGTGGTGACACATAAGGTTAGTTTAATGGAGAAACAACGTGAATGTTCTGTCTCCCCTTCGAATTTGTTTCTCCCAACACCCCCAAGTTTATTTTGTAATACTGAAAATGAAATTGCCATGGACACGTTCAAAGATGACACGCCCACTGGCCCTCCTCGCTGGGCTGCTAAATCCGCACGTGCAACACGGCCAGCCGTCTCTTCTCCGTCATGCATGCCTGATGTTGACCCAGTGTCAGTGACGGTGCAGCCACACGAGTTGGCGCTTGAGGACTCGAGTTGCGACTCTGACACTGACAAAGATATTGACGATGAAGATGTCATGACTGTGAGCAGTGAGGCGCCAACAATACCGCCTGTGACATTGACAGAGCACAGCTCTACAGAAGATGTGACAGAGAACAGCCATAGAGCGGAACCATTCGAAACGAATGCCATCGATGAATCAGGAAACAGCACCACTGTGTCACGCGGGATGTTGATGGAACTTCTACAACAATTTAAAGACACAATGGACAGGGGGTTCCAGTCATTAAAGGAAACAAATGAAGACGAAAAACTTCCAGACACGTCCAGTGACCAGCCAGCAGCACAACCACATGGCTAATGCCGCTCTGTGACAGTTCCTCGGTCCCTGCTACCACATCGGTTATTACCAGTGACATCCACATAAACTATCATAAAATATACCGCGTTTTGGTTACCAATGGGGAAGAATCGTTGATGTTGTACAGTGTTGAAATTTTGTTGTTGTATCTTTCGATTTCGGTCCCCTCCCCCATCTACCCTTTGTGAATGCGTTGAAAAACCTAACGCAATAAATCTTTGTCATTGTCATTGTCATTGTCATTGTCATTCTCTCTCTCTCTCTCTCTCTCTCTC
Organism: Stramonita haemastoma; assembly: GCA_030674155.1. NCBI lineage: Eukaryota > Metazoa > Mollusca > Gastropoda > Neogastropoda > Muricidae > Stramonita > Stramonita haemastoma. Next base: position 31,696,158 of record CM060319.1, read on the forward strand.
TCTCTCCTCTCTCTCTCTCTCCTCTCTCTCTCCCCTCTCTCTCTCTCTCTCTCTCTCTCTCTCTCTCTCTCTCTCTCCCCATCCGAATGTTTAAGAATAAAAATGAATTCAGTGGGGAATATCATAAGTAGTCAGAGGTGGTAGTGATGGAAATATTTAGCGGGGATGTAATCACATAAAATGTCTCCTGTGTGCGCTTTAGGCAAACATACATCAGGCGGCTGAAGGGGAGGGTACAGGCAAGAGCGCCAGTGTCTCTGAATCTCCTTACCTGAAACGAGGGCATGAAGTCTTTTAGCTCTCTCTTCTCTCTCTTCTCTCTCTGTTTCTCTGTCTTTCTAACTCCCTGTCCTCTCTCTGTGTTTGTATCTCTCTCTGTCATTGTCTTTGTCTCTCTGTCTGTCTATGTCTGTCGTCCCTGTCTCACTGCTCGTCTCTATAGCTTTGTCTGTGTTCATCTGTGTGTGTGTGTGTGTGCGTTTGTGTGTGTGTTGTGTGCGTTTGTGTGTCTGTGTGTGTGTCTGTGTGTCTCTGAGTGTGTCTGTCTATCTGTCTGTCTGTCTGTCTGTCTGTCTGTCTGTCTGTCTGTCTGTCTGTCTCTGTCTCTGTCTCTGTCTCTGTCTTCTCCTCTCTCTCTCTCCCTCTCCCCCCCTCTCTCTCTCTCTCTCTCTCTCTCTCTCCCTTTTCTTCTTCATTGTTCAAACCACATTCTAAAAGAACACAATTAATCAATGGAACAAACAAGGAAAACTTGTCATGTAATAGCCTCCATTAGTCAGTTCACTAGAAAAACACAAAACTGTCCACCCTTTGCCACCATCTCTTAGTCTGACACCTTCAATACATCCTCTCTGTACTTGCGTTTAAGAATGAATGACTTCAATTGGGGAATGTAGGCAGTTCATGGGGGGTAGGTAGCCTAGTGATTGAATTGGCGGGGAGGGGAATGACAATAAATTTCTCCTGTGGGGCTCTAGGTGAACAACACATCAAGCTGTAGGAGAGACGGATACAGGCTGGAGTTTCAATCTTTCTAAATCTCATTACTGGAAACGAAGACTGAGGTCTTTTAGTTAGAGGTCTTTCGGTCTATGGCTCGGTTACTGTTTCTGCCTGCCTATTTCTGTCTGTGTTTCCAGTTCTGTCTGTCTCTGTATCTTTGTCTGTCTGTTTGTTCATGTCTGTATCTTTTGTCTGTTCTGTCTGTGTGCACGCCTGTCTGTCTTTCTGTTTGTTTGTCTATCTGTCTGTCCTTCTCTCTCTTTCCTCTCTTTTCTCTCTCTTTCTTTCTCTCTCTCTCTCTCTTCTGTCTTCTCTGTCGTCTCTCCCCCCCCTCTCTCTCTCCCCCACCACTCTCTCTCTCTTCTCTCTCTGTATCTGTCAATCAAAAGAAAAAAAAAAAAAAAAAGAAAACTTAATTATCAGGCAATCACAGACATCTGACAGTCTGTTCATCTTAAGAAAACAAAACCTTCATATTTTCACGCTGCCACCTCCGAAAGATCATTATTCTTATTTTGACCCTGATTCTGAAGTATAAATGACTTGAACTGGGAAAGAAGATGGTATGAATGCTCTTAAGAGAGTGCTGGGAGGGAGGAGCAATAAATATTCCTTTGTTTACACTGTGGGTGAAAACACGTCAAACGGTTGAAGGAAGGGTAACAGACTGGTGTGTTTGTTTTGCTGGAACTCAATGGTTTAAAAAAAAAAGGATGATGTTTTGTCATTAACAGTATATCCAGCTGTCTGTGTTTGTTTCTTTCAATATTTTTTCTTTTTTTGTAATATGTTTTTTTTTTTTTTTCTATTTTTTGTTATATCAGATGTAGATTGTGTTTTCGTGTGTGTGTTGTGTATGTGTGTGGTTCTGGGAGATTGTGTGCAGTGTCTGATGTGTGTTGTTTAGATTTGGTGGTGAGATGTTGAATTTTCCTCCCTCCTCTTCAATCCATCTCTCTCCTCCACTACACGCACGCACGCACGCCGTCTCATCTCTCTCTCCTCCCCTCTCTCTCTCTCTCTCTCCTCTCCTCTTCTCTCTCTCTCTCTCTCTCTCTCCTCTCTCTCTCTCTCTCTCTCTCTCTCTCTCTCTCTCTCTCTCTCTCTCTCTCTCTCTCTCTCTCTCTCTCTCTCTCTCTCTCTCTCTCTTCTCTCTCTTCTCTCTTTCCATCTGATAGACCAAGCATCTTCCCCTTGATCATGAAGTATGAATGACTGGAGTTGGAGAAATAAGGAGGGTGGGGGAGGGTACAAGGTGAGGACAGGGCTGGGAGGGAGGGGTGTGAGTGTAGTGGCAGTAAACACCTCTCCATGAGGGCTTTAGGTGAAACCACCAGAAGGTTAAAGGAGGGAAACAGGCTAGTGTGTCAGTCTGGCTATAGTCTTAATTAATGGCTGATAGAAAATGGAAGATGTGTAAGTAACTGTGTGCTTTGACTGTGTTTCTGTCTGACTTGTCTCTGCTCGTCAGTCTTCTGTATACTGTCTCTCTCTGCTCCTCTCTTCTACTGTCTGCTCTCCTCTCTCTCTCCTCTCTCTCTCTCTCTTCTCTCTCTCTCTCTCTCTCTCTCTCTCTCTCTCTCTCTCTTCTCTCTCTCTCTCTCTCCTCTCTCTCTTTTAGTTGAGCTATCTTTTATCTTGATGTTATCCTGAAAAGGTGGGGACTGGATGTATAAAAGCACATGAGTGCTTATCTATTATCCTCGAATAAAAGAATTTTGCTCTTGCTCTTGCCTTGCCTTGCCTTCTCTTCTCTCTCTCTCTCTCCTCTCTCTCTCCTCTTCTCTCTCTCTCTCTCTCTCTCTCTCTCTCTCTCTCTCTCTCTCTCTCTCTCCTCTTTTCTCTCTCTCTCACTCTCTCTTCTCATCCACTCTCTCCTCCTCACATTTCCTCCTCTCTATGATTGTCCTTTGTGAGTTAATATCAAGTGCCGACTCTACCTCCCCAAAAGTCCTCGGTGTGGACTATAAACAGGCACTCATTGTGCGAGCGCACGCAAAAAAAAAAGCGCACACGTTAAACTGTCCACTTTTCGAAAATAGCATCATGCTGTGTGAACGGATACAACTATTTAGAACAGCATACATACGGACTGATTAAAAAGCGCAACGAGCTTATCCATTAGCCCAAAATAAACATAAAACACACACACCACCACGCATACACACAGACGCACTCACACAGTACCAACCACGCACATACACACACGCAACACGCACCACAGCATAGGCACCACGCACCACTCACACATACACACACATACATACATATACATATATACACACACACTCACACACACACAACACACATTCATTATCTAGTGTATACTTTGTAGCATATGACTCATTGATTATAGAACTATCTACCATCTTCCATGGTGGTGTTACTGAAAACTTTGCGTCTTTTTTCTATAGTCTGTATCGGATCAACTGTTTACAAGTATGTTGATGTACATTGTAGCTAATTCACAACCCATTTACTACCGACTCATGAAAAACTGTAAAGAATGAGAACTCAGTATATCAGAAAGGTCCAGAAAAAAATCATAGAAAAATAAAAATAGTTTGCTGGCTTAAAATTGTAAAATATTTATTTATTTGTAAAAAGAAAACTGTTAATGGACCAAGTCAGCTTAAAAAAAAGTGTCAGAAAGTTTTAGGTCTGTGTCTGTTTTTCTATAGGGGTGCCATTATGCGTTGAATACTTTATGCACATTACATAAAAAATGATACATAAAGAAATACTTTTTTTTTACCAAAGTTTGTTCAAGAGTATAGCCCAGGGCACAAATAACGTCTTGGAAATATGTTGCATGTAGTCTGTGCTTGTTTCCAAAGTTCCTCAAACCCTGATGCAAAGTATGGGACCTTTCCTTTACATATTCTATCTCCTCAAGTGTATTTACCCAAAGAAAGTTTTTACTGGCAGCTTTGCAAGTATGTTGATCTCTAAAATCGTTAAAACGTTATCTTTACTCCACCAAATGTCCCTGATTTTTAAATGTATAGCCTGTGGCTTCAGCACCATAATTATCAATGTAAAGACTTTAGCCCTGTTCACTTGTCTATTGAATTAAAGTGGACTTCAAGAGGTTTGATTCAACCCGTAAGCTGAATGCCAACACACAGTAGGTCGTCATTCAAGAAGATGTCTTGAAAAAACTGTTCATTTTGATTGACAACGCAGCATAAATTTTGTAAGTGTAACTTAACGTTACTATCAACCAACTAGGTCTTGATATTTCATATCATGGGTTACAATATTTGCTGAAAGCACACTGCCCCTTCAATACGTCAACATAGCACAGCATGACAGAAAATATGTCAAGACTTGTTAAATTCACAGATCACCCTATATAACTCGTATGGGCTTGTTCTATTGCACAAAAGAGTCATTATGTGGTACAAAATGTGTTATCAAACACTTCAAAAAAACTTTATTTGGTTCGTAGTCTATACTAGATACTGCAAAGGACTGACCATCAAAAACTACAGAACGTTCAGAGGAGGATAACAATACAAAAAGAAGAATGCAAAGAAAAAGAATGCAAGAAGAAGAATGCAAAGAAAAAGAATGGAAAGAAGAAGAATGCAAAGACAGCATATACTGCAAAGACTGCAAAGAAGAAGAAGAGGAGAGGAAGAGGAAGAAGAAGAAGAAGAAGAAGAAGAAGAAGAAGAAGAAGAAGAAGAAGAAAAGAAGAAGAAGAAGAAGAAAACAACAACAACAACAACAACAATAACAACAACAACAACAACAACAACAACAAAACAGAAACAACAACAACAACATCGAGAAAAAATTGTGATTATCATCAACATCGTTAACGATAACAATCACACCAATGAGAAGAAGATACCACAAAAGAGTCAAAACATTGTACATAACTCACCAATTCCCGACAATTAGTCACACTAACACATACCACAAAAACTGTCACCAAATTCCGCCAACATGACGCATCACATGTTACCAAAAACAGCTCAGATATACCCCTATCATATAACCAACACACCATGTTGTATCATCCCACCAAGAAATAATCAACATGATACCCTAAAAAAAAACCCAACACCACAATATCCACAAATCCTCACACAAACAAAAACACAACGACACAACGCCACCACCACCACCACCACCACCACCACCACTACACACACACTCACACACACGTGAGACGAATCGCTGTCCAAGACCCAAAACAGAGAAAGAGGGTGAGAAATGGAAACTCAATCAGCTGCAGTAGCAGAAGCATCAGTAGCAGCAGCAGTAGCAGCAGCAGCAGCAGTAGCAGAAGTGGAATGAAGCTCTGGTCTTGGTCCTGGCCCCATCTCCTTGGAAAAGCCGCTCCACAGACGGAGTGGGAAATGAAGGCCCCGCGGGACCTCCTTGGATGCGCCCAGTTCGATCTCATTTCAATCTCTCCAATGACTGGCGGCTCTCCTTTTTTGTCTTTTTTATTGGTCTTTTTTGTTTTTCGTTTTTTCCTCTTCTCTCTTGCCTGTCTGCTTTTGGACTGGTCGGTTCTTTCCCTTACTCAGTGACTTTGGTGTGTTTTCTTCTGTTTGTTTCTGTGTTTTGTTTTTTTCTCTGTCTGTTTGTCTGTCAATCTGAGAGAGAGAGTGTTGTGTATTGTATTTATTTTTACTTATTATTCTATATCAAGGATGATATGTGTGTGTGTGTGTTTATGTGCATGTATGTTTGTTTGTGTGTGTGTGTGTTGTGTATGTGTTGTGTGTGTAGTGTATGTGTGTGTGAGTGTTTGTATGTGTGTGTGAGTGTGTGTGTGTGTGTGTGTGTGTGTGTGTGTGTGTGTGTGTGTGTGTGTGTGTGTGTGTTGTGTGTTTCTTGAATTGTTGTTTCATTTATACGTTTGTTTCTGTCTAGTTTGTCAAGTGAAGGTCTTCTATTGTTTTGATTCTGTCTTCCTGTGTCTCTGTGCGTCTGTCTGTCTGCCTATATATTGTAGATCTCTCCCTCTGTCTGTCTGTCTATCTGTCTGTGTGCAATTAAATCATTTCAGTGTTCAGTGTTCAGTGTTCAGTGTTCGGTATTCTCTCTCTCTCTCTCTCTCTCTCTCGTCTCTCTCTCTCTCTCTCTCTCTCTCTCTCTCTTCTCTCGTCTCTCCTCTCTCTCTCTCATCTCTCTCTCTCTCTCTCTCTCTCCTCTCCACTCCCCCCTCTCTCTGTGTCTCTCTCTGTGTTCTGTCTGTCTTCTGTCTGTCTGTCTTCTGTCTCGTCTGTCTGTCTGTCTGTCTGTCTGTCTTCTCCTCTCTCTCTCTCTCTCTCTCTCTCTCTCTCTCTCTCTCTCCCTCTCTCTCTCTCTCTGCTCTCTCTCCCTCTCTCTCTCTCTGTCTCTCTCTCCCTCTCTCTCTGTCTGTCTGCTGTCTGTCTGTCTGTCTGTCTGTCTGTCTGTCTCTCTCTTCTCTCTTCTCTCTCTCTCTCTCTCTCTCTCCCTCTCTCTCTCCCTCTCTCTCTCTCTCTCCCCTCTCTCCCAGTCCATCCCCCTTCCCTCCCTCCTCCTTCTCTTTCTCTCTCTTTTAAACCACCTCTTTTTTTTTTCTACGTTTATCACTTCCTGGTATCGACGACGACTGCGCAGTAACTTGATCAGCAGTGATTGTAAATTCATTAGTTGACCTCCGTGCCTCCCTCCCCTCCCCCACACCTACCTCCCACCCCCTTTAGATCTGTGTCCCTTCATTCAGATAGTATCCTCAAGTTTGTAGGAGAGGTAGAGCTATGTATAATTATAGAAAGGTTGGGTAGGGGGGGAGGGATCACAGATGGAGCACATTTTTTTTGCTGACGCTCAAGGAGAGAGAAGAGAGAGAGAAGAGAGGAGAGGAGAGAGAGAGAGGAGAGAGAGAGAGAGAGAGAGAGAGAGAAGAGAGACAGACAGACAGACAGACAGACAGACAGACAGACAGACAGACAGAAACAGACAGACAGACAGACAGACAGACAGATAAAAGAGACAGAGAGACAGAGACAGACAGAAGACACAGGAGACAGACAGACAGAAGAAGACATAGACAGACATACAAGAGAGAGAGAGAGAGAGAGAGAGAGAGAGAGAGAGAGAGAGAGAGAGAGAGAGAGAAGACAGACAGACAGAAGACAGACAGACAGACAGACAGACAGACAGACAGACAGAAGAAGAAGGAAACAGAATGACAGAGAGAAAACAGAGAGACAGGAGACAGACAAGACAAAACAGCAACAGACAGATAAGACGATAGAATACAAAGAAGAGACAGAGACAGAGAAGAGACAACAGAGAGACGACAGACAGACAGACAGACCGACTGACTGACAGAGAGAAGAGAGAGAGAAAAATGAGACAGAGGACAAACAGAGGACAGAGACAGACAGAGACAGATTGACATACACAGAAATACTTCAGACAGACAGAGACAGCCAGGACAGAGTCAGACAGACAGACAGACAGACGGGGGGGTGTAGGTGATAAAAATGTTTCGCCTCCGTGGTAATCAGGAAGATGGTATCCGTCCGGCGGAGGCATTGAGGACAATGTCCAAGATGTTCTGCTGTTGACAGCTCGGTGTTTGAGACATTGTGTTTGTGTGTGTGTTGTGTGTGTGGTGTGTGTGTGTGTGTTGGGTGTGTGCGTGTGTGTTTTTGTGTGTGGTGTTACTTGTGTGTTGTGTGTGTGTGTGTCTGTTGTGAGTGTGTGTGTGTGGTCTGAGTGCGTGTGTGTGTGTAAGCATGTGTGTGTATGTGAATGCGTGCGTGCGTGCGTGTATGTATGCGCGCGGTGTTGTGTGTGCGTGCGCGCGGGTGTGTTGAATGGGAGAGAACTGAAAGGAGGCAAAGATGAACGGGTGTGTGTAGATGACGGTGATTGTCTATCGCCCGGAGGGAGTTGGGGGAGGGAGTGAGCCTGTCTGATCAGGCGTCAGCTGTAGTGACATCGACAGCCTTTCGTCTGTAGACACCTTCTTGTTAAGGACAATGACAAGTGGTTCTTTTTTCCTGTCTGTTTTGTTTTGTTGTTCACCAGCTAGGACAAAATTCTCAAAACGGAGTACGGTTGCCTATTATGGCAAGATTCGTGAAGACAACCTTGCATACAATATTTTATTTAGTGTTTACTTAATTTTCGGAGAGATTCTTGGATGTGATAAGAGAATACTGCATGCCGAGGGATGCCCCAAAAAGACAACATCGACAGCAAAACAGCAACAACAGCAAACATAACTGAATAATATAGTGAGAATAGAATTCCATTAGCTGTTTTAATTTGGAAGATTACGTTTGATGATACAGATTAGAAAAAGAGACTTATCTC
>CM060319.1:31709476-31711976 GCA_030674155.1 Stramonita haemastoma
AATGTCAAGATTTTGACAAGGGCTGTTCAGCAGTCAAAGGGTAACACGGGTAATAATAAATATTAGGTAGCCGTTTGCTGATATGTTTTTTTATGCCGAACTTGAAATTTCGTCTGGCAGTAAAGATCACTTATCTTGTCACATATATCTATTGTATTTTAACTCTTTGATGAACTTACTTAGATGTTTTAGTGATCGCAAAAAAAACCCACACAAAGAAGCCAACATAGTCACGTCTTATTAAATATGCTGATTTGAGTTCCCTAGAAACTTAGTTAATGCTATGATTAAAACTACCGTAGCAAATCAGTTTTGGTCAACAAAGGAAAGAAAGGTAGAAAACTTATCAAACAAGTTTTCAGTTATCAAAGGGGTAGATCTCGTGCGATCAGCATGACACATAAATTATCAATAAAAATGAGCAAACTTCTTAGACCTTCTGTTTGCTTTATCTACATGTTTAGATAAATCATTTCTCTATATAATGGTTTTCTTGGCAGCTTAGAGGAAGCATATGTGCTTTTACTGCGTTTGAAAAAAAATATTCATAACAGAGAAACGTGCACATACAAAAAGATGGACAAAACAGAATTAAAAAGGCAAAACACCCAAAGAACAAAGTTTCAAGCTATTATACAGTCCTCAAAGATTAACAGACAATTGCACAAATACTTCAGCTCCTTAAAAATGGCAAAATGATAAGAGAGCATGGACAAGCCAAAATCGTGCTGATAGGAAGAAAATAAATAACAGTAGATCAACTAAGTAACTAAGACATCACTGGACAGATGACCTGAACAATTAGACAGAGAGTGAGCTAGTTGAATGCATACGACTGGACCAAGACATATTAACTTGGAAGACACAATGTACGTAAACCCAAGTCTTGGAAAGGCAATTCAATCCAATCCAATGTATCCGTTTATCCTTCAGAAACATATCTGGCTCCCTACACGTGCCTTAAACCCCTCGTGTTGTGAGGTTTCTGCCCAATCCTTCATTCTGAAGTGACCCCATCTCCCCCACCGACACCTAGCAGATTAGAAGCCATCATGAAAGGGCAGCCCCCAGCCCCGTGTCTGTGATGTCTGTGTATAAATCTGTTGTCACAGCTTGGGGTGACAGATAACAGCGAAACAGAAATCAGCGACAGAGCTCCCCACCCTCACCCCCTACCTACCCCCAGCAAACTACAGATTTGGCACCGCTTTAAGTAATGGTCTTTGCTTAGGGTCTGGCACCACTGAGGGTGGATTCCCAGGCTGCAAGATTATGCGTTGTAGCAGTCTTTAATGGTGCTGCTCTCTCTCTCTCTTCTTTATCCGTTACCTCCTGGTCAGCTGAACTGCCAGCTAAAAGGTTCCGTGGCAGGTGTGCAATCTTTAGCCCGTGAAGCTACATACACCTGGTAGATAAAAAAAAAACTACCAGCAAAGCAAGTATTTACAGGTTTCTGTCCACCACATGTTTGTCAGGTGCAATATGTCATACGTACAAATCCTGAAAAACAAAAGCACAACTACGGAATAGATAAATACTGGAAAAACCCCACCAGAAATCAAGAATACTGTGATTTGTTTTTGAAGCTATGTTTTCTTCAGCAGATGCATACATCATGCTTGTAAAACAAAGTGCTAACTGTAGTAGTGTAGGGAAACAATTAGTATATGCACTTTCCGTTTTGAAATATAAACAATACTTTAGTATGTCACATCTCTGGAAGTTTTAGATACTCTAGGTTTAGTGACATACGCGTTATTTGAAGGATGCTTAAAAAATACGTGAAAAAACCAATACAATATTCTTCTCTATTCTAGTCTATATTTGTCTATTTTAGTCTATTCTAGTCTATCCTATCCTATCCTATCCTCTCCTCTTCTACCCTACTCTATTTTACCTTATCCTCTCTCCATTCTATCCTTTTCACTACCAACGGCAGATTTAGGACAGCAACAGGAATATAAAATATCAAGCGTGTGCTGCATGATGTCAACAATCAGTCATGCCACAAAACCATTAGTAACTCTCCTGAAAAAGACAGCTGTGAGGCTGCTCACAAACAGATTTAAAGTATACATCTTTTTCTTTATGCGTTAAAGTCAGCTCATAAACTATAGATAACACCAACAATTTAGGAGAAACCTGTCGCTGCATCCTGCATCTGTAAAGGCAAAACGCATCTGTCCAGCTCCTCTCAACGCATCCCATTCGTGGAGAGTCAATCATTTGTGCTGTCAGGACTTTAACAGAATGGAGATTTCTGAGGACAAAATTAAATGCTCCTGTCATCAAACATCTACCGCTGCCGAGTGTGCGTAAATCCCAAAGCGTTAAGTGGTATCACACATACACATTCATGAATGCACACACGCACACACACACATACACACACACGCACGCACACACACACACACACACACACAAACTCGTACACTTACACACACACACACACACACACACACACACACACACACACACACACACACACACACACACACAC
>CM060319.1:31714476-31724476 GCA_030674155.1 Stramonita haemastoma
GCATGCACATACACACGCACAGGCACACGCACACATATACATATGCATGCACGCCTGTGTCAATACATGGCACATGTAAGCACATGTTTACAAGAACACACACACATACACACACACACACACACACACACACACACACACACACACACACACACACAAAGAGAGAGAGAGAGAGAGAGAGAGAGAGAGAGAGAGAGAGAGAGAGAGAGAGAGAGAGAGAGAGAGAGAGAGAGAGAGAGAGAGAGAGAGACAGACAGACAGACAGACAGACAGACAGACAGACAGACAGAGAGAGACAGAGAGAGACAGAGAGAGACAGAAAGAGACAGAGAGAGACAGAGAGAGACAGAGAGACAGAAAGAGACAGAAAGAAACAGAAAGAAACAGAGAGAGACAGAAAGAGAGAGAGAGAGAGAGAGAGAGAGAGAGAGAGAGAGAGAGAGAGAGAGAGAGAGAGAGAGAGAGAGAGAGAGAGAGAGAGAAAGAGATACAGACAAAGAAACACAGAACACAGGGAAGGGGGGGGGAGAAAGAAGTTTAGAAATAAATCAATGCAAAACAGGCAAGCAAACCCACACATACATACAAAACAACACACCAACAAGAAGAAAACATCAAGGGCACACTCCCATACAAACACTTCACAGACAATAAGAGAGAAACAAGAAACAAAAACAGACAAAACAAACTAAAAACCTCCTTTCCAATGCATAATTATGTGATCCAGTTAGACGACAAGACCACACGACCCTGAGCAGAAACTATGTTCTCATTCCCCCACACACCGGCACATGAAAGGCCCGGCCCCATACATTGCATTGATTTCTCATTCATTGGCATCAGGCAGGCCATGGCAGCAGAGACACCAAGGCTAGTAGTATGGAGGCTGTGATGATGTGCAAAGCCAGGATGCTGGTCTGCAGTGGTCAGTGATGAAGTGGAATGTTTGCAAGGTGATGATGAAGCTCTGCTGTCAGGTCTTAGAGAGGGACGGGATAACCTGGCCTAGTGGTCAGAACATTGCGCTTGCAGTCTGACGACCCAGGTTCGATTCCCGGTCGAGGAGATTTTTGTCCTGGAGTTAACATCAGTAACAATTCCACTCTCCCCAAAAGTCCTTCGGATGAGACTATAAACCGAAACCCCGTGTGTGAACGCACGCAGAACATCTTGCGCACACGTTAAAATCCTGTTCCGCTTTTCGTAAGAGTTGGCCATTTTGTGCCGGTGGGAACAGATGACATTACAAAACTGCATACACACGGGGACTGGGTGTAAAAAAAGCACATGAGTACTTACTCTATTATCCCCGATATAAAAGAATAAAAAATAATAATAAGAAGAAGAATAGTTGAGTTATACAAGGGGCAGCAAGTCAGGTTTTATTTTCCATTTATATCTATATTTTATGATTTTATATCGAAGATAATGGAATGAGCATTCATGTGCTTTTTTTTACACCCAAACCCCGTTTGTATGCAGCTTTGTAAATGTCATCTATTTTCCACCGGCCCACAATGGCCTATTCTTCCGAAAAGCGGAACAGGATTTAATGTGGGCGGAAGATGTTCATAGTTTCATTCGAAGGTTAGGCTGCTTAGATCAGTTGTTGATTCTAGTCAAAGATTTAGTCATGACAGAAAGAAGGCGCTATATTATTTCTGTATCTTGGGCTTTATCACTGTGTTATTATGCTGTGTGTTTCTATCGGTGAGTCTGGTTTTGAGTCTTTGTGTGTGAGGTTGCTCCTCTGTACCTTTAGTCGTTTTTTTTTGTAAAGATGTAAATAATGTATGTCTTGCTTTAATTATTCTTTTTATACAAACACACACACATGCACATACACACGCACGCACACACACATACGCACACATACACGAATTCAAACACACATGCACGCACACACGCAAGCATACACGCACGCACACACATACATTTTACATACTAGCAAACACACAAACCTCCTCAATGCCGTACACCTATTCCAGTATTCACTTCACCTCAAACACACACACACACACACACACACACACACACACACACACACACACACACACACACACACACACACACACACACACAAACATACACAAACACAAACACACACACACACAAACACACAGACACACACACACACAGACACACACGCGCGCGCACACAACACATACACACACACCATCTCACACACACACACACACTCGCGCGCGCACATACACACACACACACAAACACACACATGCACACACACACACACACACATACACAAACACACACACACAAGCACACACAAACACACACACACACACACACACGCACCCACACACACACACACACACAAACACTCACACACAGACAAACGCACAAACTACACACCATCCCACTCATCACTTATTTGCTACCTTGCAATAAAGCGCCTAGCAGACCACAACACAAGGCCATTTCAGGGACATAACCTCACTCTCTCACACCCCAAAACTTTGGCTATCACCAAATTAAAGGCATTACATAGATTACTGATTTTTCTTTGGAATTGCAAAACCGGTGCCATAAAGATACCGGGAGCTGAGGGAGTTTGTGCGCAAAACCTGGAATCTGGGTCACGAAAGGATAGCACCTTTAGAAGTCTAAATGAGCCATATATTAGTTTCAGGGGGAGAACTCTTGCCCACGTTATATTGATTAAAGTCACTTAAAATTCTCCTTCTTTCGGTTTTCCTTGGTGTGTCTTAAGGTGATTTTGATTGTGTGTGTGTGTGTGTGTGTGTGTGTGTGTGTGTGTGTGTGTGTGTGTGTGTGTGTGTGTGTGTGTGTATGTGTGTATGTGTGCGTGTGTGCGTGTGTGTATGTGTGAGTGTGTGTGTGTGTGTGTGTGTGTGTGTGTGTGTGTGTGTTTGCGTGTGTGTGTGTGAGTACGTGCGTGCGTGCGTGTGCGCTTGTGTGTGTGTGTAGTAAGGTGTACGTGTGTGTATGTCTGGCTTTCTTATTTCAAGGCCCTATCTCCCTCCTGTATCCCCTCCTTCTCCTTCTTCCCCTTTCCTCTCTGTCACACACACACACACACACACACACACACACACACACACACGCGCGCGCGCTCGCGCGCGCGCGCGCACACGCACATACACATGCACACATACACGCACGCGCGCAACGCGCGCGCGCGCATACACATACATATGTACGGAAGAATGTATACACACATCACATACATTTGATAAAGAGAATTAATGAGACATAGCAGAGAAATAATTATTATGAAGGTACGGAAAGACAAACATAAACCAGACAGAAAAAAAATTGAATATTTAACAGCACACCCCTTTTTGTACTAATCTGCCACATGCAAACGAGTGTTTGCAAATACTACATGACATTCCTGATGCTGGAATGCAGCTGCTTTAATAGAAGACAAATAAGTAGCATTATTTTTTTTCGCAGATCTTTGGACCACTAACTGAAGAATAAAAGAAAGAAATATAGATAAACAGGTAAAGGTAAATGTGTCCCATAACCTATGTGGTTATAGGAGAGTGAGGCACCAGAGACTTCAGCTTATCTATGGGCTAGCATATTGAGGGTGGTGCCCATCCCATCTGCTTCGCTGCTTTACCTTCCTTGACCCTAAAGAGGGCAGGTACCCATTTGCAGCTGGGTGAACTGGGGGACTGTACTGAAGCCAAGGCATGAAAACGGTCACCCATCCAGTTGGTAGCCGCACTTGATGCTGCTTAACTTTAGCTTGGGGCAGGTAAGTACTCTGATCACTGAGCTATTCCATCCCCCCAAAAGTCACTATAAGACAATGCTATTCAATAGCATAAATACATCATCACACTTCAAACCCTTTTTAAAGCTTAATCAAAAAGCAACTTTATAATGATGGTTTTTTCTTTTATCGGGCATTGCCTTCTACTAAAGCACAAAGATGTTTCTAGTCAGAGGGAAATGCCTAGAACTAGGTTAATGAATCAATGAGAACATTATTCCCCGGACAACATTAATGGGCCACACGTCAATTCTGGGCAAAAATATCTGATCACATCTTGCTGATTACATCTGTGTCTGTGCGTTTTGTTTCTTGCTTCTCTGGAGAGATATAGACGCAAACGCAAACGCAATTTTATTTTACGAGGGTAAATAGATTAAGTTACAAGACTTTTTTTTCATCCAGCCCTCAGAAAGATAGAAAGAGAGAGACAGAGACAGAGGGACAGGGAGAGAAAGACAGAGACAGAGAGAGGACCACAACAAAAATTAAAAAGACAAAGAAAGAAAGACAGAAAGAAAGACAGAAAGAAAGAAAGAAAGAAAGAAAGAAAGAAAGAAAGAAAGAAAGACAGAAAGAAAGACAGAAAGAAAGAAAGACAGAAAGAAAGAAAGAAAGAAAGAAAGAAAGAAAGAAAGAAAGAAAGAAAGAAAGAAAGAAAGACAGAAAGAAAGAAAGAAAGAGAAACAAAAAAAAGAAGGAAGAAAACAAACGACGAAGGAAGCAGGTAAAACATATAATTACAGACAGAAAGGAACTAAACGTCACACTGACCCTACACCAATGACCAGTAAAATTCACCTGTCCACTGATCACACGTCATGCACCACTGATTAGTCATCTCTCTCTCTCTCATTCACACCCTTCCACCACACCGGTCCAATCATTCCGTCCCGTCACCTCCACTCTTCCACTGCACTGACCACTCTGTCTCTCTGTTTCTCTCTCTCTCTGTCTCTGTCTGTCTGTCTGTCTGTCTGTCTGTCTCTGTCTGTCTGTCTGTCTGTCTGTCTGTCTGTCTGTCTCTGTCTGTCTGTCTGTCTGTGTCAGTCAGTCTGTCTGTCTGTCAGTCAGTCTGTCTGTCTGTCTGTCTGTCTGTCTGTCTGTCTGTCTGTCTGCCTGTCTGTCTCTGTCTGTCTGTCTGTCTGTCTGTCTCCCTCTGTCTTTCTCTCTCTCCATCTATGTCTCTCTCACTCTGTCTCTCTCTCTCTCTCCTCTCTCTGTCTCTCTGTCTGTCTCTGTCTGTCTGTCTGTCTGTCTGTCTGTCTCTGTCTCTGTCTGTCTGTCTGTCTGTCTGTCTGTCTGTCTGTCTGTCTGTCTGTCTGTCTGTCTGTCTGTCTGTCTGTCTCTCTCTCTCTCTCTCTCTCTCCTCTCTCTCTCTCTCTCTCTCTCTCTCTCTCTCTCTCTCTCTCTCTCTCTCTCTCTCTCTCTCAGACAGTGTAGTGCTCATCTGCAGAGACCAGGACTCCTGACCCTCTCTCCCAGACGTCTCCTCCTGTGCACACTGGTAACAGGGTTTGGCAGGCAGCGTGAAATCAGTCTGTTAGAGGTGGAGAGAGAGATCAATACACACACAGAGACACACACACACAGACACACAGACACACAGACAGACACAGAGACAGAGAGACTGGATGGGGCAGGAAGGATGTTGCTGATTCATAGATTATGGGCACCTTGACCTTTGTGTCCTGGCTTGTGTGGATTATGTATGAGCAGTCATGGCTAATTGAGGTTTTAACAAAAAGATGAGTTTTTACAGCATTTTCTTACCTTTTACTTTGCTTTTTGTTCCATCTTTCACTCAATCATCTCTGTTGTTTGTTTTTTGTTTTCCTTCAGGTTCTGTTTTGGCTAGCGTTCCTCTGTTTAATCTTTAAGACATTATTTTGAGATAGATATTTTGATGCAGTAAGAAATGAACAACTGTCAGGTTTGTTTAAGAAAATATATATAACATGCATGAAGATATGTCAGCCATAATCACCCAAGAAAGGCAAAAAAAGAAAGAAGAAATTGAGAACCAACCAACCAAACAAAACAATAAAAGAATAAAAGAAAGAACAAAAAAACCCAATGAATGACAGAAAGATTAAAAGCTCGTTAAAAAAAGAGGGACAGGGAAAAGAAGAAAAAAATCAATGAATGAAAGAAAACAAAGAAACAAAAGACATCAAAAAGACAGGCAAAAAACACTATCACAAAACAAAAGCAATAGACCACTCAAACCCTACACCAATGACCAGTAAAATTCACCTGTCCACTGATCACACGTCATGCTTCACTGACCGGTCATCCTCTCTCTCTCTCTCTCATTCACACCCTTCCACCACACCAGTCCAATCATTCCGTCCTGTCACCTCCACTCTTCCACTACACTGACCACTCTCTCTCTCTCTCTCTCTCTCTCTCCTCTCTCTCTCTCCTCTCTCTCTCTCTCTCTCTCTCTCTCTCTCTCTCTCCTCTTCTCTCACTCTCTCTCTCTCTCTCTCTCTCTCTCTCTCTCTCTCTCTCTCTCTCTCTCTCTCTCTCTCTCTCTCTCTCTCACTCTCTCTCTCTCACTCTCTCTCTCTCTCTCTCTCTCTCTCTCTCTCTCTCCTCTCTCTCTCTCCTCTCTCTCTCTCTCTCCTCTCTCTCTCTCTCTCTCTCTCTCTCCTCTCTCTCTCTCTCTCTCTCTCCCAGACAGTGTTCAGCTGCAGAGACCAGGACTCCTGACCCTCTCTCCCAGACGTCTCCTCCTGTGCACACTGGTAACAGGGTTTGGCAGGCAGCGTGAAATCAGTCTGGTAGGGGTGGAGAGATCAATACACACACACAGACAGAGAAACAGACACACAGACAGACAGACAGAGAGACTGAATGCAGCAGGAAGAATGCTGCTGATTCTTAGATTATGGATTCCTTTGCTGATTTGGTGTGGCAAGTATGGATAACTGTGTGGGAGCAGTAATGGCTTATTGGATCAATTAAAAGCAGATAGTATGTTTTTGAATTTTTCATGTTTCTTTATTTTATTGATTTCTTTTGTTTTTGTTTCTTTGGGGCTTTTTTCCTGTTTGTCCGTCTTCCTTTATTTTCTTGTTAAATTGCTTTCGTGTTTGAGTTTTTCTTCTTTCTCTCTGTTTATCATTTTTTCTGTTTGTTTGTCCATCTTTTTTTTGTTTCTGTCTCTCTTTAGTTTTTTCTGTTTCCTTATTAAATCAGTCATTTTCCTTTTTTTTCATTTTTCTGTCTAGTCATCAGTCTGTCGTTATCCCTTATTTTACCACCGAATTTTTTTAAAATTCATATCCTTATCTCATTGTACTATGCAAAAGGTATAAAGACAACAATGTACCTATTTGTGCCTTCGTTTTAGGATCTTTACCCACATCAATATATTCGCAGTAGTCAGAGAACCATTGAAAAGAAAGGAAACCAGCTCTGTTCCTAACTCCTCACATTCATATTTCAGTGTATGTAGTACACAGCAGAATCCATTTTTCTTTGATGCTGGCTGGCTGCCTTTTCATCCACAAACCATTTTCCACCAGACCCAGTTCACATTATCAAGCCTCCCACGCACGGTTCTTTCCTTCTACCTACCAGTTCTTTGGACTCCTTTTGTTGTTAGTCTTTGAAGAACTGAAGTGTAATTATTATTCTTTGTAAACCACTTCGTTCTCTTTACAAAAGATGATACCGTGTAATTACCGTTTTTTTTTCTGTTTTTCGTTTGTGATTTCAAAAGCGTTTCTTCAGGGTCAATGGGTGTTATTTTGGCATCACAGTGTACATGTAATATACTATGATTCCAATTGATAGTAGCCGAGTTTGTATAGAGACAGTAAGGGTTATACACTTGGGGAGGAAGAAGGGGAAATAGAAGCAAAAGGAAAATGAGTAGGACAGGAAATTTGGGCAAGAAATAAAGAAAACGACACTGATGATGCTCATACTGCTGCTGCTGCTGCTGCTGCTGCTGCAGCTGTGATAACGAGGAGGAGGAGGAGGAGGAGGAGGAGGAGGAGGAGGAGGAGGAGGAGGAGGAGGAAGAAGGAGGAGGAGGAGGAGGAGGAGGACGCTGACGAGAATAAAGATGAGGATGATAAAAAATGATGACATAGACGATGACAAATAAAGCACCAGTTACTCTATGTTTAATTTAAAAAGGTGGTTTTGTAATGCAGGCACATTGACAAATACAGACTCACAGAAACACAGATATGTGCAGACGCACGCACACACACACACACAACACACACACACACACACACACACACACACACACACACACACACACACACACACACACACATGTGCGTATAATGCACTCGCACACGTACACGAATGCACACAAGTGTGCTTGATTCTGACCTTACTTCAAAACGTTACGTTACTTTCTTTGTGTTTCGTTGGGATCTCTTTTTTTTTATATAGTTTCTATGTATTTATGACTTGTTCGTTTGTTTTTGTTCCTTATTGTTTTAGATTCTGTGTCTGCTGATGCTGTACTCTGGATGTTTATATGTCGCTGATATGTTTGTCTGTGGCGTCCATCCCTTCTTTATCCCATCGACATCCATTCATTGATAAAATGTGTATCAGTGGAGCAGCACCTGTCAACCCTGACACTTATCGCTTGACCTCTATTCTGATAAGTTCATCTCCATGCTTGCATAATTGCTGTTGCTGTGACAATTGTATTTTTTGCGGTTTTTTTTTTTTCTTTTATTCGGTTTCATACTTTCCTGGCCTATTTCTGCCCGTTTTTCTTTCTTTCTTTTTCTCTGTCTCTCTGCGTCTGCTTCTCTTTGCTTGCTAGCTGTTTATCTGCATGTCTGTCTGTCTATAATTTATGTGTATATCTCTGTCTCTGTTTGACAGTATCTTTGTCTGTCTCTCTGTCTGCATGTCTGCCCGTCTGCCTGTCTGTCTGTTCCTTTGTATCTTTGTGTGTCTGTCTGCGTGTGTGTCTGTCTGCGTGTGTGTGTGTCTGTATGTGTGTCTGTCTGAGTATCTATCTGTCTGTCTGTCTGTCCGTCTGTCTGCCTGTGTATCTGTCTGTCCGTCTGTCTGCCTATGTATCTATCTGTGTGTGTGTGTGTGTGTGTGTGTGTGTGTGTGTGTGTGTGTGTGTGTGTGTCTGTCTGTCTGTCTGTCTGTCTGTCTGTCTGTCTCTCTCTCTGTTCTCTCTCTCTCTCTCTCTCTCTCTCTCTCTCTCTCCCTCTCTCTCCTCTCTCTCTCTCCTCTCTCTCTCTCTCTCTCTCTCTCTCTCTCCTCTCTCTCTCTCTCTCTCTCTCTCTTAGCTCTCTCTTAACATTTTGTTATGGAACCATGAAAACGAAACTTTCTGTCCTAAAGTGATGTAAACAGATGTTTAAAGGATCAGGGTAACCTTTCCTTTTGTGCTGATTTAGTTGTCAGTATGTTTGCAAAACCCCCACAAAAACCAATACAAAAAGGTCAGCCCAGCGCTTGCGATCTCTTATCCGAGATTTGTCTTCAAGGCTCATGTTTTGCATCCATCCACATAGAGATGCGGTATATGCTGTGCTCGTAAGGGCCCCTACCTTGTGTGGTATGAGATGTTTTTGTCCTGCCATAATGATGTCAGTCGCTGTAGAGCCATCGTTATTTTTTTTGTTACTGTCCTTGAAAGGATTTGAGGGGGGGGGTATTTGGTTTCCTTGCCTCTGAGAAAGGGTGTGTTTTGAAATAACCCTATGCTTTCTGTTCAAGGATGGTGCTTGTATGCATTAAAGTATTGCGTGGAGCGCCTGTATAACTATGTTGCAGAAAAAAACGTGTGGGAGTATGTCAGATAATATTATTATGTTGTTGGCACAGAGAGCTTGTGTCTTGTGTTTTGTATGGTGCTGTAAGGTGAAAGCTCTCTGATCATATGTACGTGATTCATTACTTTATTCTTCAGGTGTGTCATTCTTTGCTCTTGACTTGAAAGAATTTATTTGCTTGAAATGATAACATATTTAAATTTGAGCTTGCCTGCCCTGCCCTGCCCTGCCCTGCCCTTGCCCTGCCCTTGCCTTGCCCTGCCCTGCCTTGCCCTGCCCTGCCCTGCCTTAAAACATCAAAAATAACAAACCACACTCCCCCCTCTCCCCCTTCTGTGTGTCTTTGTGTGTGTGTGTGTGTGTGTGTGTGTGTGTGTGTGTGTGTGTGTGTGTGTGTGTGTGTGTGTGTGTGTGTGTGTGTGTGTGTGTGTGCGTTTAAATGTTACACATGTATTTT
>CM060319.1:31726976-31747794 GCA_030674155.1 Stramonita haemastoma
ATATATACATACAAACACCCAAACGCACACACACACGTGCGCGCACGTGCGTGCCCGCGTACATGCACACTTACACACCATTTTTCTTATTTACTTACACTCACAAAAATCTGTTCCGTCCAGATGATATATGTCAAGCAGAGAAACAGAAAAGTTGTTAGATGAGCTTTAGCAGGCTGACAGTGCATTGACAGTCTTCACATTTTTCATACAGGTCTGCCTACATCTGCTACACTGCAGGTCGCCACATTAAAGCTAGTGACATAATATGTTTTGATTCAACTCTCTCTCTCTTTCCCTCTCTCTCTCTCTCTCTGTCTCTGTCTCTGTCTCTCTCTCTCGTTGTTCATCTATCTGTCTTTCTGTTGCTCTCTTTCTCTTTGTATCCCTGTCTGTCTGTTTGTCTGAATGTCTGGCTGTTTGTGTGTCTGTCTGTCTCCGTCTCTGTCTCTATCTCTTTCTCTTTCCCGCCCACACACGCACACAAACACACACACACACACGAACATACACACACACATACACACACATATATATGCATATGTATGTATGTATGTATGTATATGTATATGTATGTATATATATATATACATATATATATACATATATATATATATATACACCTAAGCGCATGTGCACACACACACACACGCGCGCGCGCGTGCGCAAAGAGAGAAATAGATAGAGAAAGAATGACAGAAAATCAGAGACAAAGCTATGCCCCAAAAAGGTTAGCAATTACATCCTCTTCACAGTTTAACAGCCCAAAACATCACATTCACGTAAATATTTCCATCGAGCTGTCCGTCACTGTCGATGTAATTCAAGCAAACCGGAAATTGCCAATTACACTCCCAGCATGCAGCACCTGTGACATTTCCGCAACAGCGCATCCAAGGATAAAAGCTACAACCGAACTTTAAATAACAGCAACACACACACATACCAAAAATACGATATACATAGGACTACTCACATAAAAGCACACACAGAAAACAAACTCCAAAAAGAGAACAGGCACACAAGCAGCAAACTTTCACAGTTTTTGACAAAGAAATATTTCGTTTCCTTTAGGTTTGGGCAAAGAAAAGTGAACTGAATAAGGGAAGTCACTGTGTTTAGACGTACGGACAGACAGCTAGCACCGAGAGAGAGAAAGAAAGAAAGAGAGAGAGAGAGAGAGAGAGAGAGAGAGAGAGAGAGAGAGAGAGAGGAGAGAGAGAGAGAGAGAGAGAGAGAGAGAGAGAGAGGAGAGAGAGACAGAGACAGAGACAGAGACAGAAAGACAGACAGACAGACAGACAGGCAGACAGAGAGAGTGGGGGGTTGGGGGGGGGGGGAGTTCAAAGAAGCATAGTATTCTAAACAACTTAGAACTGCTTTCTAAAATATAAAAAATCAACACCAGTATTTGAACGCCCTTTAAAAGCTCACTACTAGCTCTGCTTACTTCAGGAAAACACCCATGCCCGACAGAAAACGGTTAAACGTTGCTGCACTGTTTATCAAGTTCTGAAGAGTTGTTGAAATCTAAAAGCGTGAGATAGTTCAAACCTCTTGACTTGTAACAGTCTCAGAACGTGTAAGATAAGTTACGCGGGCGTAAAACATGATTAGCTCTGATACGAAAATGTCAGACATCCTGAATTTACAAAACGCAAAGGGCTGGGATCACTTTCCTTGGTAGGATAAATCCTTAAGGATCACACACACACACACACACACACACACACACACACACACACACACACACACACACACACACACACACACACATATATATATATATATATATATATATATATATATATATATATATACTATATATATATATATACTATATATATACAAGTACAGCAGTATGAGAACTTGACATCGGTGATCATTATTAGAGCTGTCAGAACTAATTCAGGTCTATTTGTACATTATACGCATGTACAGGAGTGCATGTGTGCAAACACACACTCACACACGCACGCGCACGCGCACGCGCACGCGCACGCGCACACACACACATACATACACACACATCCACATACACTGCTATGAGAGAAAGAGGTTAGCAGAGCAAACAAAACAAACACACAGAAACAAAACAAACTGAAAGAAAGGAAGACTATCAGAGAAGGAAGGTTGATGTAGATGGCATAGTAAAAAAAAAAAAAAAAAAAAAAAAAAAGAATATAGAGAGAATTAGCGGCAACAGGACAGAGGATGGGAACGAACAAGACAATACCATCACAGCCGCATGCACAGACCTGTAAGAATTAACCAGGAGGTAGCTTTTCGAAATGCAATAACTCAACCAGTACATTATAATGAAAACACACCTTTCTGAAGAATCCCGCGGACACTGCTAATTTTTCACAGGAAAAGATGGGTTTTTTGTATTTTACGTGTACATGACAACCTCAACCCATTAGCCTGGCTAACATCCCCCTTCCTCCAGTCTGGAGGCCATGTGTAGTAGCACCTGTGTTGTATCATCATCCTTGATTCTATCCATGTATGTCTGTTTGGCTTGGTGATCCAAATGTTGTTTCCATTCCCATGGAATTTTGCCTGTGTGTCTTTTACCTTTTAACTTGTAGCTGTATGTGGTTGGCTGTTTCTGTAACGTTATGCATTTTCGTCTGTCTGTGTATGTTTGTGTTTTGTCTACTAGTTTTTTTTTTTATCTGTCTGCTTGATTGCCACTTAGTCTGGAATTTTGTTTCTGTCTTTGTCTCCGACTCTGTGTGTGGAGGTGTGTCTCTTCTTTCTTTCTTTCTTTCTTTCTTTCTTTCTTTCTTTCTTTCTTTCTCTCTCTCTCTCTCTCTCTCTCTCTCTCTCTCTCTCTCTCTCTCTCTTCTCTCTCTCTCTCTCTCTCTCTCTCTCTCTCTCTCTCTCTCTCTCTCTCTCTCTCTCTCTCTCCTCTGTCTGAGACAGACAGACAGAAAAGATAGATCGACAGGCAAACAGAAATACAAACAGACAAAAGGTCAAAGAAATGTGGTTTTCTAAACAACCCCGATTAGGTTTTTTGAAAACTCAACTCCCGTATAATGACACCCTTGTAAAGTTCACTGCTAACTCCGCTTACCTTTTTCAAAGAGACCATCCTTGACAAAACAAAAATTGTCAAACCCATTGCTACCATAGTACTGTTACTGAACCCCAAGGGCTTAAGCAAAATTATCAACAACTCTGGACTGAAACAAAATAGTCTCTGAAAGCAAAAAGTGGTTTGAGGTCAGAGATAGAGAGAGAAAGCGAGAATGGATAGTTTAAACACGGAAATGATCGACACAACACATTGACAAGACACAAATGAAGGGTTCCCTTGCATTGTTTAGAGAAATACTTAAAGCCTGTATGACGAGTTAACAGGAAATAGGGTTTTACATAGGCCATTATGACTAAAGCCTTTCAAACTGAGTGTAAACAAGCAAGTGCGCGCGTGCGCGCATGTCTCTATGTGCGTGCGGGCGTGCCTGGTGCGCGCGCGCATGTGTGTGTGTTTTCACATTCAAGAAGAAGAAGAAGAACGAAAAGGAAAAAGAAAAAGAAGATTATACAACCATAACATCACCAGCTTTGACAAAAACAACATTCAAAGTAAAAACAGTGTCTACTTATTAAAAAAAAACAATACCATCACTGCAACATGAATAGACTTCGAAAACTCAGCAAATCAGGAGGCAAACTTTTTCAAAAATTGAAAAGTAACGATTCAATCAGCACAGCACAGGAAACACACCGTACCTTGCTGAAGAACCCTGTTGACACTAATGAATACGACTGATTGAATTACTCTTTGCCAAGGATGAATTGAAAATGGGAAATCGAGGGTATGGGAATGGCAAACGTATAATTATGACAGTTGCTGATGAAAAATAATCAACAAAACAATGCCAAATAAATTCTAAACCTGACCCTGTGAGGTGTTTATACTTTCGTCTTATTCCCTGACTAGAGAAACAAGGTGTATCAATGGTGAAATTCTATGTATGTGTTTGCTTACCAAACATTAATATTTGGATGAAGGTGCATCCCCACTAATGGGGATTATGTCTACACACACAGGAACGCACGCACGCACGCACGCACACAAACACACACACGCACACACACACACACACACACACACACACATTCAGTCATTCATTCATTCATCCATTCATTCACATACGCTTTAATCATTTTTTTTATCAAGAAGTGTGGCAGGGTGGTTAAGATGTCCGCGTGCCAACAAGTAAATTTTGAAGTTCTGAGTTCGATTCCCAGCATTGCACCGTCTCCCGAGTTTGATGAAAAAATTCGAAATCCTTCTTGTGAGACTATAAACCAAGGCCCTTTGTACAAACGCACACAGGACAGTTCGCGCACTTGTTAAAAAATCCGTTCCAGCTTTCGGAAGAGCAAGCCATTGCGTGCCGGTAAAAACGGATGATAAAAAGAAAACGAGCATGCGCACAGATCTTCTTTTTTAGACACTATCCACCAAGTCGGAAGGCGGCTACCTAAACGGTGGGGTAGAGAGTGTTTGAAGCATACATCTTACTATTGGTGAACATTGCTGCTTTAGCCGGGGAACAAAAAAAATGCAAAAGGAGAACGTAGGATATCATAGAATGAAGAGAGAGAGAGAGAGAGAGAGAGAGAGAGAGAGGAGAGAGAGAGAGAGAGAGAGAGAGAGAGAGACAGACAGACAGACAGACAGACAGACAGACAGACAGACAGACAGACAGACACAGAGAGACAGACAGTGACGGAGGCAGAAGGACATCCAAACAAAGGCATAGAGAAGGAAACAGAATGAAAAGAAAATGAAGAAAATAACAAATACAGAATGAGAGGTAAAACGAAGCAGAAATGTTAGGAATCCTGTTTAACCCACGACTCTGCAAGCAATGACATCACTTCCATGTAAACATTATCTTCATCATTCAACTGTTTGTCACTCACTGTCCAAGCAATTTGAACACACAGGAAATGGCTAATTACACTCCCAGCATGCATCACCTGTGACATTTCCGCCATAGCTTTAAACAAACAAGAACGGAAGTTTCAAACGGAAAAAAGGACACTTACAAAACAGAAGATAAAAACACACACTAAAAGAAACAGTCAACCAAAAACAAACTCTAACAAACATACATAACACATACAAAGAAAAGCAGCAAGACTTGCACACTTTTAAATGAAGAGTCAGTTCCTGTTGCTTTGCATTTACGTAACAAAAAATGAGTATCGAAAGAAGAGCATTTACCACAGCAAAATCAAACTTTTGCGGAGAGAGAGAGAGAGAGAGAGAGAGAGAGAGAGAGAGAGAGGGAGAGGGAGAGAGAGAGAGAGAGAGAGAGAGAGAGAGAGAGAGAGAGAGAGAGAGAGGGAGAGAGAGAGAGAGAGAGAGAGAGAGAGAGAGAGAGAGAGAGAGAGAGAGAGAGAGAGAGAATTTTAAGACGAGCGTCAAAGAAACAGGATGTCTGAAGAGACTTTGGTTTCTTCTTTGAAATTGTTTTATTCTTTGAAAGTTCAACAACACTATACAGATGCCTTTTAAAATTACACTTCTAGATCTGCCAACTTACCAATGAAACCATTCTTGACAGAAAATGGTTAAACATGTAGCCACTCCATTTCTTAAGTTTAGAAATATATTTTTTTTCCCGTGGAGATGCCCCGGGGTGCTGTATGTATAAACAACAGCTCCTGAAAATTCTGTGCAATGAATTCCTTGTTTTCTATCCCTCTCTTTGTGTATACTGTGTTCCTTTTTGTGCCTGTGGCTTCC
Source organism: Stramonita haemastoma (assembly GCA_030674155.1). Taxonomy (NCBI): domain Eukaryota; kingdom Metazoa; phylum Mollusca; class Gastropoda; order Neogastropoda; family Muricidae; genus Stramonita; species Stramonita haemastoma. The sequence goes on from CM060319.1 coordinate 31,732,753, forward strand.
TTTATGACTACTTCCTACCTTCTTTATTTATTCTCCTGCTTTTTTCTTCCATAAAGACTCAAAACATAACAGCTTGCTCCCACGCAAAATTCGGATGGACTGGGCCTGACTTTAAAAGCGTATAACAGCAGTGCATCGCATTTTCTCTCATTATGAAAGACGTTAGTTGCTGTCTAAGTGTTCGATGAAGAAGAAAAATGATACAAATAAACATTAAAGAGTTTGGTTATAAGGAAAGTAAAAGCTTTTAGTTTGTTACCATTTCAAGATATTTTTGATAGCAGAAAGTGGATGATTACAAATGGGACGATAGGACGGGTTGGGGTGAAGGGTTGCATTTACAGAATGACTGTAATAGACAAGTAGAAAGAGATCATATAGTCTTCGGATACATTATGTGGTTTCAGAAGGCAATGAACGCTTGACCTTTTTTTTTTAATTAGATGCATGTGGCTGGAAATGTGTGCATACACACACATGCTTACACACTTGCACATACACATTATATATGCACATACAATCAGATTTACACACATGCATATCATATATTATATATATATATATATATATATATATATATATATATATATATATATATATATATATAATTTATATAATTATATATAATATACATCATACTATATATATGTGTGTGTATCTATCTATTATCTATCTATCTATCTATCTATCTATCTATTATCTATCTATCTATCTATCTATCTATCTATCTATCTATCTATCTATCTATCTATCTATCTATCTATCTATCTATCTATCTATCTATCTGTCTTCTATCTATCTATCTATCTATCTATCTATCTATCTATCTATCTATCTATCTATCTACATGAGTATGTATGTCTCTGTGTGTATATACGCACAATTTTAGACACACGCACCCATCCATGCGCACACACCCACAAAGACACCTGCAAACACCATGAGCGTACATATTTTTTTCACCAAAATATATCACATAAACAAGTAAACAAACCTGAATTGTACCTGTTCAACATACCAAGGCTTTTTCGTCAATCTGGGAGGTCAATGCTACGAATTTCTACATAGCATAGGGCTCTACATGATTGGGATCTGTTTGGCATTCTGTTTACCATCTGTTCCCCATCTTTCACACGTCTGCTGACAAGCAGGCAGTGCATACACACGTACGTTGCAATGCAGTGTCTGTAGACTTTCTGTTTTCAGGGAAGAAGGAAAGATGCAAAGGATAGGAGTTTTATTTATGAAGTGATGAGGAGTGTTTGAACGGTGGAAGGTTGAAAAAGTGATTTTTGAAAAGCCTTCCTGCATTTTTAGGCTGTGGTGGCACTGGTTTGCTCTCTGTTCTTGTCAGTTTTTTTCGTATTGCTTTCTTGTCGTGTTCTGATGTTGTACCTCTGTTGTTGTTTTTTTAATTTTTATCCATTTGCCTTTGTCTGTGTATGTCTGGTGTGTCTCACTATTTTTGTGTCTGTTGTTTTGTGTCTAACTTCTTCTTTCCTTCCATCTCTGTCTCTGTCTCTGCCTGTCTGTCTCTCTGTCTCTGTCTCTGTCTCTGTCTCTCTCTCTCTGTCTCTCTCTCTCTCTCTCTCTCTCTCTCTCTCTCTCTCTCTCTCTCTCTCTCTCTCTCTCTCTTCTCTCTCTATCTCACTCTCCTTCTCCCCCCCCCCTCTCTCTCTCTCTCTCTCTCTCTCTCTCTCTCTCTAACTCTCTCTCTCTCCCTTCTCCTCTCTCTCTTTCTTTTTCTCCCTCGTGTTGTTTCTTCTTCCGGAAGAAAAGATCACAAAGTTTTACAGATATACCTCACTATTACATGTCCCCTGATTCCCATCCATACTTTTCTGTCTCCGATGCTCTTTTCCAACATACAGGAAAGGGTTGATCATGTTCTCTGCATTCATCACATGTTGACATTTCTCTGCAAAACTTTTTTCGAAACAAAACAAACATCCAAAGTTTTAAGATAGGTGGGATCAACATCTAAAAAAACTGCTTCAAAAACAAACATGTCATGTTTATGTCATGTGGGCAAACTAGATAATATGTTTTAAGCAAAGTAAAAAACATGACTTTTTTTTTATTCGTAAGTTGTATTGTAACTTTTCTAGCATTTTTAGTTTGCCTATCAGTCTCCTCCCCATCCCCCATTCCGTTTTCTCTGTGTCTTATTGCCTTGTCCCCTCTCTCTCTTTTTTTAAAGAGGGGGGGGGAGAGAGAGAGAGAGAGAGAGAGAGAGAGAGAGAGAGAGAGAGAGAGAGAGAGAGGAGAGAGAGAGAGAGAGAGAGAGAGAGAGAGAGAGAGAGAGAGAGCCAACAAGCCAGTCAGCCAGCCAGCCAGCCAGCCAGCCAGCCAGCCAGCCAGCCAGCCAGCCAGCCAGCCAGCCAGACAGACAGACAGACAGACGGACGGACGGATGGACGGACGGACGGACGGACAGACAGACAGACAGACATCCAGAGACAGAGCAAGAGAGAAGATTAAAGCTGAAAGAGCATGTCTGGTACAGAATAATTATGTCCTAAAGCGACAATATTTAGTAAACGCTAGCCACAGGTAAGCAACACATTGATGGAACATGTTTTAATGGGCAAAGCCTAATCTTTTAAGAAGTTCACCAGTAAAACAAGATGAATGTGGACACAATTACACAAGGGGACAGACAGACAGACAGACAGACAAGCAGACATACAGACAAGCAGACAAACACTTACAAGAAATGAAACGACATGACAAAAAGAGGCATTAAAAAAAACTCACACAAAATCTGACACTAAAGAAATGAACAAGACAATAAAACCAAAGCAAATACATAGCATCATAAACGCAAGCCGGAAACGTCAAATGTCATATAGAAAAATGTCGCCTCTCATATTCAAAAAAGGTATTAAATATTATGTCTTTGAAAGTTTATATGTCATCTGCACAAAAAAATGTTTATACAAGCAGACAAGTAAAAACACAACACCATGTGTCTAGCAGAGCAGATTGTCTTTTATTTTAAAACCTGCTTCAGGCTTAGAGATTGGCCAACTGAAAGTAAAAACCAAACACGGACTTATACATATACAACAAATAGTTCCAGTTCATTGTAAGATTTTGTAGTGGGACAAAACATCGGACCAAGTAGATCTACCTTTTACTTTTTTATATTTTAAACAAAATTCTATCATAGCATATTTCTCTGCGTAAAATTTAGGCTGCTCTCCCCGGGGGAGAGTGCGTCGCCACAAGTGCAGCGCCAGACATTATGTTTTCCTTTTCTCCCGTCTGCAACTTTGTTTATTTCTATATCAGAGTGGGTTGTTCTACATAATTTCGCCAGGAACAACCCTCGTGTTGCTGTGGGTTCTTTTACGAGCGCTAAATAATGATGTGTAACCCACGGGACCTCGGTTTATTGCTTCATTCGAAAGACTAGCACTCAGACCACCACTCATGGTCTAATGGATGGGGCAAAATTTTGGGGCTCAAACGGGATTCGACCCACCGCACACTTCGGCCCGGACTTATTGCTTTCTAAGCAGGCGAGTTACTTCTAGACCACCTTGATTTGTGCTTCAGACGGTACATCATAAGAGAGGTTCACTACCTGGCAGGTTTCGGATGACAATGTAAGGCGGCAAAAGAAATGTTTGTATTGACAGAAGGACAGTCATAACTATGTACCAGCAAGATTTGTACGTGCCAGACTGCTTCTATATTTTGTTAAGAAACAATGGAAAAAAGCGACAAATGGTAAAAATGTCCAAATGTATAAACCAACAGGCCATGCAAATCAACGAACAGGATCATTGCTAAAGGGAATTGAAATTGCCAGTTCAGGCATAACAAAAGAAAAGAAAAGAAAATTTAAAAGAAGCAAAAAAGAAAGAGAGAAGAAAGGGATGAGGAATAAGATAGTGAGTTAAAGAAAGAAATAAACAAAGAAAGGAAGAAAGGAACAAGAACAGAAAAGAAATATAGAAACATTGAAGAAATAAATGAAATGGAGAAATAACGTAAGAACAGAAGAAAGAAAGAATGAAAAAAAAAAGAATGAATAAATTACACTCAAACATTCAGACAGAAAAAGAACAAAACATAGATTCTCTTTTTTAGATTTCAGTCATTATATAAAGTTTTAACTTGATAACAATTCATGGGAAAATTTAATTAATAAAAATAATGTCTTTTGTTTGCTTTGTAAATGCTGGTTTATGTAACTTAAAAAAAACATCAATATAAGACTCCTACTTTTTATTTTGTTTCATATAACATCATTAGCAAATCTTCAAATAACTTATCGTTGTTTTTTTTACCAGGGGGTATGAAGTGTTTGACAGCCAAAGGGATTTCTTGCCTGCTCTGTATTGCATCTGTGCATAACAGTGTTTACTCAGCGGCCTTGGTGTGTATCTGTTTTATTTCTCTCCCCTGTTCTGGAGTCATAATTATTTCTCTCCCCTGTTCCGAAGGCAATGTGCGCTTTGCACCTGTTTCATGGCATGTGCTGCTCTGTTACCATGTGATGTATCTTCTTGTCTAGCTTCTGCTTTGTTTCTTCCTTCCTCTTCCTTTCTTTTGTTTCTATTTTACATTCCATTTTGTCTCTGTTTTGACTCGGTGTCTGTTTTTTCTGTCTCTGTCTTTCTGTCCCTGTTCTCACCTCACTTCATCTGTTTCATTTTCTGTCTGGCACAATGACAGACCGAGAGACAGACAGAAAGACAGACAGATAGACAGGCAAGTGGGCAGACAGGCATGTAGGCTGGCAGAGAGCAAATTTAAGCACAGAGCAAATACCTAAATATTTACGTTTGGGGTCTAGCAATAACGAGAGCACGACTAGTGGACACAATTTCTTCTTAGGAAAACACCACTTTGTAAACACAGGCTTAAACAAAAAAACAAACAAACCCAAAACAGCATCACAAACTAAGCATCCAATTATCGAAACATGCTTTAAGTGAACAAATCTGTCATAGCCAGTATTCAAAAACAACTAAATAAACCTAAAATTACAACACAAAAAACAATAACGAAAGCAAGACACACTTGAAGACAAACAGACATCGCCAAAGCAGCAGACAGACAGACAAACAGAATGACACCGTGAATCAAACAGACTGACAGACTGACAGACAGATGCATGAAAATATTGAGATAAAAACGAATATAAAACAGTGACAAGAGATATAAAAAGAGACACAACCGAAGCAAATGCAAAACAACAGTAAACATGAACATGAGACGATAAAACATCACGAAAACTTCAAGGTTTCATTTCCGAATAATATCAAGTGTGTCATTCAAAGCTTACAAAACATTTCGACAAAAAAATGACAGTTTTGATAGAAAAGCAATCATATGTCTCAGCTAATTTTTTTGTGCTTGACATTCTTTTTATATTTCAAAATAAACAATGGGAGAGGAGATAGAGAGAAAAAAGCTGAAGTGTCAATAGCTATTGAAATGCATAAATCAACAGGTTCTGCACAGGCATGAATAGCCTCACACTCAGAGTGGGATGAAATTGCCAGGTCAAGCAAAAGTGTGAAAAAGGTAAAGGAAAGAAAAACAAACAAACAAACAAACAAAAAAGAAATGAAAGCAGGATAATAACTTACAAATAAAGAAAAAAAAAGAAAAAAGAGAGAAAAAGAGAGTAAGAAGGAAAGAAAGAAAGAAAGAAAGAAAGAAAGAAAAATAGAAAGAAGCAAAAAAGAAAAAGGAAACGAAGGAAAAGACGAACAGAAGGAAAAAAGTATGAAAGAAAGAAAGAAAGAAAGACAGACAGACAGACAGACAGACAGACAGAAAAAAGCAAAGAAAGAAGGAAAGAAAGAAAGAAAGAAAGAAAGAAAGAAAGAAGAGAAAGAAAGAAAGAAAGAAGAAGGAAAGAAAACCCCAGAAAAGACACAAAAAAGAAAAAGAAGAAACAAAGAAAGCAAAAAGGAAAGAAAGAAAGTAAGGAAAAAAAGAAAGAAAAAAAGAAAGCAAGAAAAAAAGAAAAAAGGTAAGGAAGAAAGAAAGAAGCAAACCACAGAGACAATCATGCTGATAAACAGAAACACAAATAAAATGTTAAAGGTTCTAGTTTAGATTCCTGTTTGTGCATGAATTTTCCACTTATTGAAGCTTTAAATAGGAAAGAAAGAAAGAAAGAAAGAAAGAAAGAAAGGAAGAAAGAAAGAAAGAAAGAAAGAAAGAAGAAAAAGGGAAGAAAGGAATGGAAAAGATGAATAGATAGAAACAAACAAATTACGAAAGAAGAAATACAAAGTAATAGAAAGAAAAAAAAGAATAAAAAAGAAAGACAGGAATAAAGAAAAACGACGTACACAATGTAATTTGAGTTTTTCTAGCTTTAGGAGCAACCATTCTGAGTGTTGTCTGTTTGGATTATTTTAACTGGTATCCCTAAACACATTTTAACATTACTAAACGTGATTAGACATGATTTGTAAATGTATAAACACTATACCGAAATACATTCACACAAATGTAATCTTACATAATCTACGCATACTAATCCTCCCACGCGTACACTCACACACACACACACACACACACACACACACACACACACACACGCATGCACGCACGCACACACACACACACACACACACACACACACACACACACACAAGCATGCACACACGCACGCGCGCGTGCAAGCCCCGTGAGCATTTACATGGATTTAAAAGGAAATTTTAAAAAAAGGATAATAAACAAACCCTATTGGTTGATTTTTTATTCTACTTGTCAAGTTTTTCAAATGTGGAGGTTAATCGTACAATTTTCGACACAAAACATAGCTGTACGTGATTCAGGTCTGGTTTGTCATGTTGTTGATCATCTTTTGCTGACAAGCCATTATGTACACTACAAACCACTGCCATTCAGTTTCTACTGTAGATTTTCCTCAGTGAAGGAAAAGCGAGGCAGAGGATTAGTGTTTTAATCGAAAGTGACGTCGGGTGTTTGAAAAGTTGCAGAATAATGGAGTGATTTTTGAAAGGCTATTGCGTATTTTTTTCGCCTGGGATGGCACTGTTTTACTCTGTTTCCTCATTGTTTCCTTGTCCTGCTCTGTTTCCGTGCCTGTTTCTTTTCTATCAGTTTTCCTCTGCTTCTGTATGTCTGTTTGTCTCTGGGATTTTTTGCGTCTCTGTGTTCTTGTGTGCCTGACTAATTGTGTACGTTCTTTGTTTGTCTGTCTGCCTATTCGCCAATATGTCTCTATGTTTTAACTTATTTGCCTCTTTTCGATGTACCTGGTGTGCGAGAGTGTTATGGAAGGGGAGAGGCGTACGTGTGTTTGTGTGTTTATTTGATTTTGTATTCTTTTATATCGAGGATAATGTGATAAGCACTCTTGTGCATTTTTTACATCTAGTCCCCGTGTGTATGCAGTTTTGTAAATGTCATTTGTTCCCACCGGTACACAATGGCCTACTTTTACGAAAAGCGGAACAGGATTTAACGTGTGCGCAAGATGTTCTGCGTGCGTTCACACACGGGACCTCGGTTTATAGTCTAATCCGAAGGATGTCTCATCCGAAGTGTGTATGTGTCTGTGCGTGTGCATGCTCGCGCGCGCGCGTGTGTGTGTGTGTGTGTGTGTGTGTGTGTGTGTGTGTGTGTGTGTGTGTGTGTGTGTGTGTGTGTGTGTGACAGACAGGCAGACAGACAGGCGGGCAAACATGCAGACAGATAGACAAGCATGCATACAACTAGAAAGACGTGAACAGACAGAGAATGCGAAAAGCAATAGTACTACAAAAAATGGTACTGATGTTTCTGTCGGTTTGGTCCAAACAGTATGAACTTGTCTGCACATGTGAAAAGAACATGTAATATCAATGCTTCTCTTTTTAACGCAATAGTTTCTTTTAGGGTTGTGTATCCTGCTTTTTTTTAAACGGGTAATGGCTGCTTGTTTCTTTCAAAAAACTGTTGCCGGAAATGTCAACATTATAATACATGCTGGGAGCATAACTCGCAATTTCTGTTAGCTGAGAAAAAAAAACACATTAAAAAATGTATGGACATGAGACAAGGACATGTGATACTAAAAAAGAAAGGTAAAGGTGTCCCATAACCTATATGTTCGTAAGGGAGCAAGGCGTCAGAGATCTCGCATCTCTAGAGGCCAGCATACTGAGGGAGGCGCCCATCTTCTCTCCCTCGCCGTTTTATCTTCCATGATCCTCAAGCGTCCAGGTACCCATTTACAGCTGGGTGAACTGGGAGACGGTACTGAAAGCCAAGCAGTCACCCATCGAACTGGTAACCACGCTCCATGCTGCTTCAACCTTAGCTTGGGAAAAGCGAGTCCCCGTGTGATAGAACAGAAACTTTGAATTTCTGTGTGGCGTCCTCTTCAGGGAAGAACGATTTCTGTAGTGTCTCATTACCTCGATAAGGCATTTTGAAACACATAAATTCAACATAAATGTAATTTTGATTTATTCTACAAGAACAGGGCTAGCGGGGGGGGGGGAGAGAGAGAGAGAGAGAGAGAGAGAGAGAGAGAGAGAGAGAGGGAGAGAGAGAGAGAGAGAGAGAGAGAGAGAGAGAGAGAGAGGAGAGAGAGAGAGAGAGAGAGAGAGAGAGAGAGAGAGAGAGAGAGAGAGAGAGAGAGAGAGAGAGAGAGAGAGAGAGAAACAGATTAACCGAAAAAAACATACACTCACGCATTTATATGTGCACTTTTGTTGTTTTTTTCTTTTACTTCGATATTTTTTTTGGATAAACACCCATGTCCTTGATTTTTACATCATGTCCCCGTGTGTATGTAGTTTTGTGAATGTTGTCATGTTTCCACCGGCAGACATTGGCCTACTTTTCTAAAAAAAAAAAAGCGTAACATGTTTTAAAGTGTGTGCAAGATATTCTGTATGCGTTCGCATACGGGATCTCGGTTAATAGTCTCATCGGAAGGACATTGTTCCGGGGGGGGGGGGAGGGAGAGGGGGGGAGGGAGGGATGGGGGGGGGGGAGTTGGCGTTGATACTAACCCCAGGGGGGAAATTAGAAGGTTGTGAAAACGACTCTTAATATAATAAAGTGTATCATAAGCTGTTATTCATTCATAAGACTGTGACTAGAAATTCAAGATGAAAAAACATTAATGTATTAATATCAAATATGCCAAGGCCAGTGGTGCTATCTCAACTTCCATTGTTGTGTATGTAACAACAAAAAACCTAGCGGCTGATTCAGCGGTTAGATTACAAGGAAAAAGACCTTGTCTTTTGGTTAGAGTTCTGAAATAATATTTGCACTGGTGTGTGCCTGAATCAAGTATGTTGGAACAGGAACTTCAAGCGTGTTTCACCGTGTTTCATTTGCATAACGAACGCATCATCTGTGTGTGTGTATGTGTGTGTGTGTGTGTGTGTGTGTGTGTGTGTGTGTGTGTGTGTGTGTGTGTGTGTGTGTGCGTGGTGTGCGCGTGTGTGTGGAGGGGGGGGGGGCGCGTAAGTGTGCGTGTGTGTGCGCGTGTGCGTGTGCATCACTCACTCACTCACTCAGTCCCATGTCCCAAAGGACGTAGGGGGGACATGAGAGAAGACGCAACAGAGATCTTTTTCCACGCTTCACGATCCTGTGTGGCTAGTAGGAGGTGTTGCAGGGGTTGGGCGGTCCAGTCTTTGATGTTGTCAACCCATGATTTCTTTTGGCGGCCTCTTCTTCTCTTGCCCTCGACTGTTCCTTGCAGGATGGTTTTTGCTAGGGTGTTGTGTCTTGTGGTCTGACCAAACCACATCAGCTTTCTCCTCTTTATGGTGGAGAGCAAAGGCTCTTGGGGGCCCACACGCTTTTTTATTTCTTCTTTCACATAGTTATTGGTCTTGTGTTCTTTGTATGATATTTTGAGGAGTCTTCTGTAGCACTTGTTCTCGAATGCTTGGATTCTCCTCTCTAACTCTGCTGTCAGAGTCCATGATTCACAGCCATATAGGAGGATAGATATCACGAGGGATTTGTAGAGGTGGTATTGGTACAGAAGCTGATGTTGTTGCTTCTGATGATCTTCTCGAGTCTGACTAGAGCAGATGTTGCTGTTGCAATGCGAGCTTTCACTTCATTGTTTGATGTGCCATCTTTTGTTAGGATGGAGCCTAAGTATTTGAATTGGCTCACCTCTTCTAGTGCTTCTTCTCCATGTGCGTGTGCATATCTTTGTCCAAAAACATTTTATTAACGTTGAAATGCAAAAACCAGAAAGACAAACCGTCCAACAGTCGAACATTTTAATACTAAAGGGAAGCGAGACAACGAAATATAACTATCAATTATCGACTCCTCTTTTTCAGCACTATGAACACTTGAGAACAAAACTCCAAAAATTACAATTGTAAAATTAGCGCTGATGCTCTGGTTATTCACACAAATGGTAGCAAGTAAAAAAAACACAGGGAAAGTACCAACTGCAGAAAGGAAAACCAGTTGTATGTTGTTTCAACTGAACCAGCATTGCTGTTATACTCTTTTATTATTATATTTTTTCTGCTCCACTGCTTTCAGGCAATTGCTTTCATTCAGGAAAAGAGAGAAAGGAATACATTTGACACAAACGGGGGTCTAGGTACCCTGGTGGTCACAGTGATGCGCTCTTGATCTGCTGACTCGGGTTCGAATCTTGTTCAAGAAGATTTTTCCTCTGGAGTTCACATCAGTGCCGACTCCACTACCTCCAAAAGTCCTTTGGGTTAGAATATGAATCGAGGTCCCGTGTGCGAACGCACGCAGAAAATCTTGCTTTCACGTTAAAACCCATGCCGCATTTTCGGAAGAGTAAGCCATTGTGTGCCAGTAGAAACGGATGACAAAATTTATAATAAAAAAGCATACACACAGGGTTGGTTTTGTTGAAGCTTATTAGGCACTTCTCTCGGTCTCTCGGTCTTTGTCTCTCTGTCTCCGTCTTTGCTTCTGTCTCTGTCTCTGTCTGTCTGTCTGTCTGTCTCTCTGTCTATCTGTCTGTCTCTCTGTCTCTCTGTCTGTCTGTCTCTCTGTCTGTCTGTCTCTCTATCACTGTCTATGTCTCTGTCTGTCTGTGCGTCTGTGTGTGTGTCTATCTGTCTGTCTGTCTTTTTGTCTTTTTGTCTTTTTGTCTGTCTGTCTGTCTGTCTGTCTGTCTGTCTGTCTGTCTGTCTGTCTGTCTGTCTGTCTGTCTGTCTGTCTGTCTGTCTCTCTCTCTCTCTCTCTCTCTCTCTCTCTCTCTCTCTCTCTCTCCTCTCTCTCTCTCTCTCTCTCTCTCTCTCTCTCTCTCTCTCTGTCAAAAAAACTTTCCAGCCAGCTTGCTATAATAAAATGCACATCAAATACCTCTGGGGATATTTTTGACGCAGGTCAATACGTTTATCCCTCTTTCCTGGACGCGTGTTCGAGCTGTTTGCTTGTTTCTGTGGAGTGCTGCAGAAAATGTCAACATAAGATCCATGGTGTTCCTATAATGAGCAATTTCCTCTTCACCTGATAAAAATCAGGAGAAAAATATATGAATGTGAGACGCGGGTCATGTAACAGTTGAGAATTGTTTATGACTCCTTATGATCTTGTATTGAAGAAGAAACTGTCAGCTGTTGCGCAAGCTCGAATGAGCCCTTCAGAAACCTACTGTGCGCAGAATAAACACATATTAAACAATGAATGTGAAGCAAGGATATGTGGAAAGATAGTAAAAGACACAAAAGGTAGAAACAGCATGGAGAGAGTCAACCAGTTTTACAGAGAGAGATATAATATTCAAAGAATAAAAGGATAGAAAGAGCAAGCAAATAATAAGAGACTGACAGAGCCGTTGAGGAGAGAGAGAGAGAGAGAGAGAGAGAGAGAGAGAGAGAGAGAGAGAGAGAGAGAGAGAGAGAGAGAGAGAGAGAGAGAGAGAGAGAGAGAGAGAGAGGGGGGGTACAGACAGAGAAAGCACAGACAGACAGACATACATACAGACAAAAACACAGAAAGACAGACGGACAAGAAGAGATAGACAGAGAGATAGAAACCAACAACAGAGAGATTATGATGCTGGCAGAATGATCATGCTTATCTGAACTGATAGTTTGAGATAGAACAATGTCCAGTTTTTATTTAGGAGTATTAAAACTCGTTTTTCATATGACACCCTTCTTTTTTACTGCTGTGAGAATGAACTTTCACATCAAATCAATTAGAATGAAAAAGACATTTTAAAAATCTCTACCATCCATTCGAGCATCTGCCTTGAGATTTAATAGTGGAAAATAAAGACCCTTTTGTCCTTAGAATTTATAAAACTGGTAAAGAAAAATGTAATGAGTTGATGAAACATATCTAGTACTAGTAATTCCTGATATTGTTTAGAGTATTTCTATACTAAAAGTTGCTACTAATTTAGCTGAAGGCTTGTAATCAAAGGACAATGCAATGAACCTTGCTCGGAACAATTGATATCCCCAAGTTCAGTTTAAAGAGCATTGAATGTGATTGCCTTGGGAACAGGTGACCCTTCGTGCGTTTTGGTTTCAGTACAGTCCTCCAGTTCACCCATCTCTTTAGGATCAGGGAAGGTAAAGCAGCGAGGGAGAGGAGATGGGCACCGCCCTGTAGATGTTGCCTCCTGGAGAAGCTGAGGTCATCGACACTTCGCTCCCCATCTACCGCATAGGTTATGGGACACTTTGACCGCAATTTTCTTATCCAAAGCAAACAAACCAAACAATCTTTTTTACACCCGTATTAAGACTGGATTAGCCTAGACAGCGTTTACCACTGGTGTATATACGTATGGTGAACGGGGTGTGAATATGTGTATTTATGCAGAATGTGTACGCATGTGTGCGTGTGTATGTAATACATACATTCGTGTCTGTGTGCATTGGCATGTGCATAACTATGTGTGAGGGGGGTTGTTCATGGAAAGCAAAGGGTCCAAAAGACTATTTTGACAAGGACATAGAAAGATAGATAAACAGACAGACATGCAGACAGACAGACAGAGATGGACTGATAAAACAGACAGACAGTTATGTATCAACATTAAAAAAGTAGTATGCAACATTTCTGTTAACATGTGTCTCCCCTTTTCTACACATAATGCAACTAGAGAAAAAGTAAACAACTATGATATAATTGAGTGCAGATTTCCACGTTCTTGACAGATATAACAAGTGAAAACAAACTAAACCAAACCAAACCTTTAGAATTCAGACCTCCAATTTTTATGTGGCTTCCGCAAAAAACCCAACAACATTCTATGTTATGTGTTCGTTTGCTTGCAGTTTATTTTCTCCTTCTGTAGCCATTCAACTGCGCCAATTCGCTTTAGTCCATGAAAAGACGCAATTCGTGCTTTTGGCGCAGACATGATTTGTTTGGAATATTGTAATTGCATGCTGCTCCTTTCTGTCACACTGTATCTGTTCTATGTCTCTTTGTCCCCGACCTTCTCTCTAAGTCTGTCACTTCCTGTCTATTTGTCTCTTTCTGCTTGTCTGTCTGTCGGCTTGGCTGTCAGTCTGTCTGTCTGCTTGTAATTTCTTTCAGTAGGCCTATGTCTCTTCTTCTCTCTCCATCTGTTGCTTGTCGTGGTCTGTCTGTCGGTCCGTCTGTCTGTTTGTCTGTTTCTCTGTCTTTATGTCTGTCTGTCTGTCTCTCTCTCTCTTTCTGTCTGTGTCTGTCTCTCTGTTGACTCTGTCTCTGCTCTCTTGTCTCTCTCTCTATAATATATATCTCTCTCTATCTCTTTTCTGTCTCTCTCTTTCTCTTTCTTTCTTTTCCTTTCTCTCTCTCTCTCTCTCTCTTCTCTCTCTCTCTTCTCCTTCTCTCTCTCTCTCTCTCTCTCTCTCTCTCTCTCTTCTCCCCTCTCTCTCTCTCTCTCTCTCTCTCTCCCTCCCTCTCCATCTCTTCCTGTCTCTCTCTGTCTGTCTGTCTGTCGCCTCCCTCTCTCTCTTCTTTCTCTCTCTCTCTCTTCTCCTTTTCTCTCTCTCTCTCTCTCTCTCTCTCTCTCTCTCTCTCTCTCTCTCTTCTCTCTCTCTCCCCCATTCTCATCCCATGAGTGTTGATTTCAAAGATCACAAAATGAAATATTTAATTATCTTTTTAAGCTGATAAGTTTCTAAAATTTTGAGTAATCCGTTTTTGTGACGAAGTTTGGCTTGTGATGTAAATTTTCATAAGATCTAATGCTAAAATTAATCAAGTCTAACGCTATTTTCCTCATTTACTGTCTCCTTTTCCTCCTGGTTTAAAAATGTTGTGATATGTTTTTCTGTATTTACGCACAAACACACACAAACATACACACACGCACACACACACACACACACACACACACACACACACACACACAACACACGCACCACACACACGCACACACACATCCCCCCCCACACACAACATCCTCTTCTTCACTTCCCACCCATTCCTGACACACAACACACACACACACACACACACACACACACACAACACCACACACACACACACACACACACACACACACACACTAAAAAAAAAACACCCACACACTCTCTAATCAACCATGAACAAAAGAAAACATCTGAATATTTAAAAAAAAAAATGTTTATAAAACTCTTCAGAAACTTCAAAACCCTGTCCCACAAGGAAAAGACAGAGAAACAGAACAAACAGAGGAAGCGAGACAAAGAGAGGACAGTAGGACAAAGAGGGACAGCATGCAGGACAGGACAGGACAGAAGAGAAGCAGTGTCAGAGAAAAGACAGGGTCCTGGGGAGAAATCATACAGACAGTGAAGATGGCAGCGTAAGGGGAAAAAGGAATCACCCCCAGCACCCCCAAAACAAACGATCTTCCCTCTTTTTAAATACGCTGTCTCTGTGTGTTTGTGTGGTGTGTGTGTGTTGGTGGTGTGTTGTGTGTGTGTGTGTGTGTGTGGGTGGTGTGTGGGTGTGTGGGTGTTGTTTTGTGTGTGGGGGTTGGGGTTTGTGTGTGGGTGTGTGGGGTGTTTTGTGTTTGGTGTGGTGGTGTGTTGTGGTTTTTTTTTATTGGTTGGTGTTTTGTGTTTGGGGTGTGGTGTTTTTGTGGTTGGG
>CM060319.1:31747894-31781216 GCA_030674155.1 Stramonita haemastoma
CTTTATCTGGCATTGCCTTCTACTAAAGCACAAAGATGTTTTAAGTCAGACTAAAATGCCTAGAACCAGGTTAATGAATCAATGAGAACATTATTCCCTGGAAAGCTTTAATGGGCCACACGTCAATTCTGGGCAAAAATATCTGATCACATCTTGCTGATTACATCTGTGTCTGTGCGTTTTGTTTCTTGCTTCTCTGGAGAGATATAGACGCAAACGCAAACGCAATTTTATTTTACGAGGGTAAATAGATTAAGTTACAAGACTTTTTTTTCATCCAGCCCTCAGAAAGTCAGAAAGAGAGAGACAGAGACAGAGGGACAGGGAGAGAAAGAAGAGCAGAGACGAAAGAGGACCACAACAATGGTTAAAAAGACAGAACAAGGAAAAGAAAGAAAGAAAGAAAGAAAGAAAGAAAGAAAGAAAGAAAGAAAGAAAGAAAGAAAGAAAGAAAGAAAAAGAAAGAAAGAAAGAAAGAAAGAGAAACAAAAAAAGAAGGAAGAAAACAAACGACGAAGGAAGCAGGTTAAAACATACAATTACAGACAGAAAGGAACAGAAGGTCACTCTGACCCTACACCAATGACCAGTAGAATTCACCTGGCCACTGATCATGTCCTGCACCACTGACTGGTCATCTCTCTCTCTCTCATTCACACCCTTCCACCACACCGGTCCAATCATTCCGTCCGTCACCTCCACTCTTCCACTGCACTGACCACTCTCTCTCTCTGTCTCTGTCTCTCTCTGTCTCTGTCTGTCTGTCTGTCTGTCTGCCTGTCTGTCTCTGTCTGTCTGTCGGTCGGTCTCTGTCTTTCTCTCTCTCTCCCTCTATGTCTCTCTCACTCTGTCTCTGTCTGTCTGTCTGTCTGTCTGTCTGTCTGTCTGTCTGTCTGTCTATCTGTCTGTCTGTCTGTCTGTCTGTCTCTCTCTCTCTCTCTCTCTCTCTCTCTCTCTCTCTCTCTCTCTCTCTCTCTCTCTCTCTCTCTCTCTCTCTCTCTCTCTCTCTCTCTCCCCTCCCTCCCTCCCTCCCACCCCCTCTCTGTCTCTATGTCTCTCTATGTCTCTCTCTGTCTCTCTCTGTGTCTCTGTCTCTGTCTCTGTCTGTCTGTCTGTCTGTCTGTCTGTCTCTCTCTCTCTCTCTCTCTCTCTCTCTCTCTCTCTCTCTCTCTCTCTCTGTCTCTCTCTCTCAGACAGTGTAGTGCTCATCTGCAGAGACCAGGACTCCTGACCCTCTCTCCCAGACGTCTCCTCCTGTGCACACTGGTAATAGGGTTTGGCAGGCAGCGTGAAATCAGTCTGGTAGGGGTGGAGAGATCAATACACACACACAGACAGACACGCAGACACACAGACAGACACACAGAGAGACTGGATGGGGCAGGAAGGATGTTGCTGATTCATAGATTATGGACACCTAGACCTATGTGTCCTTGCTTGTGTGGATTATATATGAGCAGTGATGGCTGTTAATTCAGTTTTAAAAAAGCAACAGAAAGAAAGTTTCTTGGTATTTTACTGCCTGTGTTTTTGTTTTAACTTTTATTTGTTCATCCTAAATCTCCTTTTTAATATTTCTGTGTTTTCTTTCAATTTGTGTTGCTCTCTTTCCTCTGTTTCTTTGATAATATCTTGAGAGAAATAGTATTATGCAGTACTAAATAACCAACTGTCAGGATTGTTGACGAAATGTATTTCACATGCACTAAGATATGTCAACCAGCCTTAGTCACCTAAGAAAGACAAAAAGAAAGGAGAAAGAAAGAAGGAAATAAACAAACAAACAAAAAAGCCAAACAAACAAAAAAAGAAAGAATATAAGAAAGAAACAGAATACAAGAAAGAAAGAAAACAAAAGAAAAAAATAAAGAAGGAAAGAGAGAGAGAGAGAGAGAGAGGAGAGAGAGAGAGAGAGAGAGAGAGAGAGAGTGAGAGAGAGAGAGAGAGAGAGAGAGAGGAGAGAGAGAGAGAGAGAGAGAGAGAAAGAAAAGAAAGAATGACAGAAAGAAAGAATGAAAGAATGAAAGCAGGTAAAAAAGACAGAAAAGGGGAAGGAAAGGAAGAAACATTCAAGGCATCAAAGAAAAGAAAAACAAAATACACGAAAAAACACTCCCAAAAATGACAAAATAAAAAAACAATAGTCCTATTAAATCCTACACCAGTGATCAGTAAAATTCACCTATCCGCTGACCACACGTCCTGCACCACTGACTGGTCATCTCTCTCTCTCTCTCATTCACACCCTTCCACCACACTGGTCCAATCATTCCGTCCTGTCACCTCCACTCTTCCACTGCACTGACCACTCTGTCTGTCTGTCTGTCTGACTGTCTGTCTGTGTCTCTGTGTCTGTGTCTGTGTCTCTGTTTCTCTCTGTTTCTCTCTGTGGCTGTCTCTGTCTCTCTGTCTCTCTCTGTCTCTCTCTGTCTCTCTCTCTCATTCTCTCTCTCTCTCATTCATTCTCTCTCTCTCTCTCTCTCTCTCTCTCTCTCTCTCTCTCTCTCTCTCTCTCTCTCTCTCTCTCTCTCTCTCTCTCTCTCTCTCTCTCTCTCTCAGATAGTGCTCATCTGCAGAGACCAGGACTCCTGACCCTCTCTCCCAGACGTCTCCTCCTGTGCACACTGGTAACAGGGTTTGGCAGGCAGCGTGAAATCAGTCTGGTAGGGGTGGAGAGATCAATACACACAGACAGACACACAGACACACAGACAGAGAGACTGGATGGGGCAGGAAGGATGTTGCTGATTCATAGATTATGGATTCCTTTGCTGATTTGGTGTGGCAAGTATGGATAACTGTGTGCGAGCAGTAATGGCTTATTGGATCAATTAAAAGCAGATAGTATGTTTTTGAATTTGTCAGCTTTCTTTATTTTATTTATTTTGTTTTGTTTCCGTCTGTTTGTTTAGTGTTTTTTTTGCCTGTGTGTCTGTCTTTTTTAATTATTAAATTGCTTTCTTGTTTGAGTTTTTCTCTTTTTTCTGAACATCATTTTTCTGTCTGTCTGTTCGTCTTTTTTGTTTCTGTCTTTCTTTAGTTTTTTTTCTGTTTCTTTATTAAATCAGTCATTTTCGTTTAAAAAAAAATTTTCTGTCTAGTCATCAGTCTGTCATTATCCCTTATTTTACCATCATTTAAAAAAAAATCATATCCTTGTTTAATTGTACTATGCAAAAGGTATGAAGACAACAATGTACCTATTTGTGCGTTCGTTTTAGGATCTTTACCCACATCAAAGTATTGGCAGTAGTCAGAGAGCCAATGGAAACGAAAGGAAGCCAGCTGTGTCCCTATCTCCTCACATTCATATTTCAGTGTATATAGTACACAGCAGAAACCATTTTTCTTTGATGCTGGCTGGCTGCCTTTTCATCCACAAACCATTTTCCACCAGACCCAGTTCACATTATCAAGCCTCCCACGCACGGTTCTTTCCTTCTACCTACCAGTTCTTTGGACTCCTTTTGTTGTTAGTCTTTGAAGTACTGAAGTGTAATTATTCTTTGAAAACCACTTTCGTTCTCTTTACAAGATGATACCGTGTAATTACCGTCTTTCCTGTTTTTCGTTTGTGATTTCAAAAGCGTTTCTTCAGAGTCAATGGGTGTTATTTTGGCATCACGGTGTACTTTTAATATACTATGATTCCAATTGATAGTAGCCGAGTTTGTATAGAGACAGTTAAGGGTTATACACTTGGGGAGGAAGAAGGGGAAATAGGAGCGAAAGGAAAATGAGAAGGAGGGGAAAATTTGGGCAAGAAATAAAGAAAACGACCCTAATGATGCTCATACTGCCGCTGCTGCTGCTGCAGCTGTGATAACAAGGAGGAGGAGGAGGAGGAGGAGGAGGAGGAGGAGGAGGAGGAGGAGGAGGAGGAAGAAGAGGAGGAGGAGGAAGACGTTGACGAGAATAAAGATGAGGATGATAAAAAAATGATGACATAGACGACAAGAAATAAAGCACCAGTTACTCTATGTTTAATCTAAAAAGGTGGTTTTGTAATGCAGGCACATTGACAAATACAGACACACAGAAACACAGATATGTGCAGACGCACGCACGCACGCACGCACACACACACACACACACACACACACACACACACACCACACACACACACACACGCACACACACACACACACACACACACACACACACACACACACAACAGAAAAAAACGTGTGGGAGTATGTCAGATAATATATTATGTTGTTGGCACAGAGAGCATAGTGTCTTGTGTTTTGTATGGTGCTGTAAGGTGAAAGCTCTCTGATCATATGTACGTGATTCATTACTTTATTCTTCAGGTGTGTCATTCTTTGCTCTTGACCTGAAATAATATTTTTGCTTGAGATGATAACATATTTGAATTTGAACTTGAATTGAAACTTTGCTTTGCCTTGCCTTGCCTTGCCTTGCTTGCCTTGCCCTGCCCTGCCCTGCCCTGCCCTGCCTTGCCCTGCCCTGCCCTGTCCTGTCTTACCATAGCTAAGTTGTAGATGACAATCGACATGGTGTCGGTGCTGATGGTCATATGGTGTTCTATATGTGTTAAAATATATACCCAAAGCACCCCAGTTTAATGGCATATTTGAGGAATGCTTCTAATGATATCAATAAGCATTTTGATTGGGTGTAAAAAATTAAGACAGTCGTGTTTTGTATATGTACATCATGCCTTTTTATAATTATGTCATAATTATATGCACAATGTATCTCTGTGTAACGTTTGTCTTATCTTGTTCCCAGTGCTGAGGCTATCCCCCAAAACCTTTCAAATGTTACAAAAAAGAATTTCAGTAGCCTAAATCACACTTTTATTCTATGTTAACAGAAAAGGTATTTTCCATTGTTCCCGTTATAAAATTTGAAAGTTAAAGGCAAGGCAAATATAGATGTTATGCTCTCTGTCTCTGTCTTTGTCTGTCTCTCTGTCTGTCTGTCTCTCAGTCTCTGTCTCTTTCTATCTCTCTATCACTCTCTCGCTCTATCTCTATCTCTTTCTCGCTATCACACACACACACACACACATATTAACACCCATACGCACACACACACGTGCGCGCGCGTGCGTGCCCGCTTACACGCTCACTTACACACCATTTTTCTTATTTACTTACACTCACAAAAATCTGGTCCGGCCAGATGATATATGTCAAACAGAGAAAAAGAAAAGTTGTTTGATGAGCTGTAGCAGGCTGATACTGCATTGACAGTCTTCACATTTTTCATACAGGTCTGCCTACATATGCTACACTGCAGGTCGCCACATTAAAGCTAGTGACATAATGTCTTTATTCAACTCTCTCTCTCTCTCTCTCTCTCTCTCTCTCTCTCTCTCTCTCTCTCTCTCTCTCTCTCTCTCTCTCTCTCTCTCTCTCTCTCTCTCTCTTCTTTCGTTGTTCATCTATCTGTCTTTCTGTTGCTCTCTTTCTCTTTGTATCTCTGTCTGTCTGTTTGTCTGAATGTCTGGCTGTTTGTGTGTCTGTCTGTCTCCGTCTCTGTGTCTATCTCTTTCTCTTTCCCGCCCACACACGCCCACAAACACACACAAATATACACACATACACACACACACACACACACACACACACACATATATATATATATATATATATATATATATATATATATATATATATATATATACATACACCCATGCGCATGTGCACACACACACACGCGCGCGTGCGCGTGCACAAAGAGAGAAATAGATAGAGAAGGAATGACAGAAAATCAGAGACAAAGCTATGCCCAAAAAAGGTTAGCAATTACATCCTCTTCACAGTTTAACAGCCCAAAACTTCACATTCACGTAAATATTTCCATCGAGCTGTCCGTCACTGTCGATGTAATTCAAGCAAACAGGAAATTGCCAATTACACTCCCAGCATGCAGCACCTGTGACATTTCCGCAACAACGCTTCCAAAGGATAAAAGCTACAACAGAACTTTAAATAACAGCAACACACACACACACATACAGCAAATACGATATACATAGGACTACTCACATAAAAGCACACACAGAAAACAAACTCCAAAAGAGAACAGGCACACAAGCCAGCAAACTTTCACAGTTTTTGACAAAGAAATATTTCCGTTTTCTTTAGGTTTGGGCAAAGAAAAGTGAACTGACTAAGGGAAGTAACTGTGTTTAGACGTACGGACAGACAGCTAGCACCGAGAGAGAGAAAGAGAGAGAGAGAGAGAGAGAGAGAGAGAGAGAGAGAGAGAGAGAGAGAGAGAGAGAGAGAGAGAGAGAGGAGAGAGAGAGAGAGAGAGAGAGAGAGACAGACAGACAGACAGACAGACAGACAGACAGACAGACAGACAGACAGACAGACAGACAGACAGACAGAGACAGAGACAGAGAGACACAGAGAAACAGAGAGAGAGAGAGACAGACAGACAGACAGACAGACAGACAGACAGAGTGTGGGGGTGGGGGGGAGTTCAAAGAAGCATAGTATTCTAAACAACTTAGAACTGCTTTCTAACAATACAAATCAACACCAGTATTTGAACGCCCTTTAAAAGCTCACTACTAGCTCTGCTTACTTCAGGAAAACACCCATGCCCGACAGAAAACTGTTAAACATTGCTACACTGTTTATCAAGTTCAGGAAAGTTGTTGAAATCTAAAAGCGTGAGATATGTCAAACCTCTTGACTTGTAACAGTCTCAGAACATGAAAAGATAATTTACGCGGGTGTAAAGAATGATTAGCTCTGATACGAAAATGTCAGACATCCTGAATTTACAAAACGCAAAGGGCTGGGATCACTTTCCTTGGTGGGATAAATCCTTAAGGATCATATATATATATACACAAGCACAGAAGTATGAGAACTTGACGTCGGTGATCACCATTAGAGCTGTCAGAACTATTTCAGGTCTATTTGTACATTATACGCATGTACAGGAGTGTATGTGAGCAGACACACATTCACGCACATACGGTCACGCGCACGCGCCCACACACACACACATACATACACACACACATCCACATACACTGATATGAGAGAGAGAAGTTAACAGAGCAAACAAAAGAAACATACAGAAACACAAAACCTGGACTATCAGAGGAGGATGGCATAGTAAAAAAAAAAAAAAAAGAATGTAGAGAAAACAAGAGGCAACAGGACAGAGGATGGGAACGAACAAGACAATACCATCACAGCCGCATGCACAGACCTGTAAGAATTAACCAGGAGGCAGCTTTTCGAAATGCAATAACTCAACCAGTACATTATAATGAAAACACACCTTTCTGAAGAATCCCGCGGACACTACTAATTTTTCACAGGAAAAGATGTTTGTTTTGTGTTTTACGTGTACATGACATTGTCAACTCATTAGCCTGGCTAACATCCCCGTTCTTCCAGTGTGGAGGCCATGTGTAGTAGCACCTGTGTTGTATCATCATCCTGGATTCTATCCATGTATGTCTGTTTGGCTTGGTGATCCAAATGTTGTTTCCATTCCCATGGAATTTTGCCTGTGTGTCTTTTACCTTTTAACTTGTAGCTGTATGTGGTTGGCTGTTTCTGTAACGTTAAGTATTTTTCTCTGTCTGTGTATGTTTGTGTTTTGTCTACTAGTTTATTTAATCTGTCTGCTTGATTGCCACTTAGTCTGGAATTTTGTTTCTGTCTTTGTCTCCAACTCTGTGTGTGGAGGTGTGTCTCTTCTCTCTCTCTCTCTCTCTCTCTCTCTCTCTCTCTCTCTCTCTCTCTCTCTCTCTCTCTCTCTCTCTCTCTCTCTCTCTCTCTCTCTCTCTCTCTCTGAGACAGACAGACAGAAAGAAAAGACAGAACGGCAGGCAAACAGACACATAAACAGACAAAAGGTCAAAGAAATGTGGTTTTCTAAACAGCCCTGATCAGGTTTTTTTGAAACGCAACTCCCGTATAATGACACTCTTGTAAAGTTCACTGCTAACTCCGTTTACATTTTCAAAGAGACCATCCTTGACAAAACAAAAATTGTCAAACACATTGCTACCATAGTACTGTTACTGAACTCCAAGGGCTTAAGCAAAATTATCAACAACTCTGGACTGAAAACATAGTCTCTGAAAGCAAATAGTGGTTTGAGGTCGAAAAGAGTGAGAGAGAAAGCGAGAGTGGATAGTTAAACACGGAAATGATCGACACAACACATTGACAAAACACAAATGAAGGGTTCCCTTGCGTTGTTTAGAGAAATACTTAAAGCTTGTATGACGAGTTAACAGGAAATAGGGTTTTACATAGGCCATTATGACTAAAGCCTTTCAAACTGAGTGTAAACAAGCAAGTGCGCGCGTGCGCGCATGTCTCTATGTGCGTGCGGGCGTGCCTGGTGCGCGCGAGCATGTGTGTGTGTTTTCACATTCAAGAAGAAGAAGAAGAACGAAAAGGAAAAAGAAAAAGAAGATATACAACCATAACATCACCAGCTTTGACAAAAACAACATTCAAAGTAAAAACAGTGTCTACTTATTTAAAACAATACCATCACTGCAACATGAATAGACTTTGAAAACTCAGCAAATCAGGGGGCAAACTTTTTTTCAAAAATTGGAACGTAACGATTCAATCAGCACAGCACAGGAAACACACCTTGCTGAAGAACCCTGTTGACACTAATGAATACGACTGATTGAATTACTCTTTGCCAAGGATGAATTGAAAATGGGAAATCGAGGGTATGGGAATGGCAAACGTATAATTATGACAGCTGCTGATAAAAAAATAAACAACAAAACGATGCCAAATAAATTCTAAACCTGACCCTGTGAGGTGTTTATACTTTCGTCTTATTCCCTGACTAGAGAAACAAGGTATATCAATGGTGAAATTATATGGATGTGTTTGCTTACCAAACATTGATATTTGGATGAAGGTGCATCCCCACTAATGGGGATTATGTCTACACACACACAGGAACGCACGCACGCACGCACACACACACACACACACACACACACACACACACACACACACACACACACACACACACACATTCAGTCATTCATTCATTCATCCATTCATTCACATACGCTTTAATCATTTTTTTTATCAAGAAGTGTGGCAGGGTGGTTAAGATGTCCGCGTGCCAACAAGTAAACATTTGAAGCTCTGAGTTCGATTCCGAGAATCGTACTTTCTTCCGAGTTTGACGAAAAATGTCGAAATCCTTCTTGTGAGACTATAAACCAAGGCCCTTTGTGCAAACGCACACAGAACAGTTCGCGCACTTGTTAAAAATCCGTTCCAGCTTTCGGAAGAGCAAGACATTGCGTGCCGGTAGGAACAGATGATAAAAAGAAAACGAGCATGCGCACAGATCTTCTTTTTAGACACTATCTACCAAGTCGGAAGGCGGCTACCTAAATGGTTGGGTAGAGAGTGTTTGAAGCATAAATCCCAAAAGGAGAACGTAGGATAACATAGAATGAGAAGAGAGAGAGAGAGAGAGAGAGAGAGAGAGAGAGAGAGAGGAGAGAGAGAGAGAGAGAGAGAGAGAGAGAGAGAGAGAGAGAGAGAGAGCGATAGAGAGAGAGAGAGCGATGGAGAGAGAGAGAGCGATGGAGAGAGAGAGAGGGACGCGGAGAGAGACAGACACAGAGAGACAGACAGTAACGGAGGCAGAAGGACATCCAAACAAAGGCATATAGAGAAGGAAACAGAATGAAAACAAAATGAAGAAAATAACAAATACAGAATGAGAGGTAAAACGAAGCAGAAATGTTAGGAATCCTGTTTAACCCACGACTCTGCAAACAATGACATCACTTCCATGTAAACATTATCTTCATCATTCAACTGTTTGTCACTCACTGTCCAAGCAATTTGAACACACAGGAAATGGCTAATTACACTCCCAGCATGCATCACCTGTGACATTTCCGCAATAGCTTTAAACAAACAAGAACGGAAGTTTCAAAAGGGAAAAAAAGGACACCTACAAAACAGAAGACAAAAACACACACAAAAAGAAACAGTCAACCCAAAACAAACTCTAACAAACATACATAACACATACAAAGAAAAGCAGCAAGACTTGCACACTTTTAAATGAAGAGTCAGTTCCTGTTGCTTTGCATTTACGTAACAAAAAATGAGTATCGAAAGAAGAGCATTTACCACAGCAAAATCAAACTTTTGCGAGAGAGAGGAGGAGAGAGAGAGAGAGAGAGAGGAGAGAGAGAGGAGAGAGAGAGAGAGAGAGAGAGAGAGAGAGAGAGGAGAGAGAGAGAGAGAGAGAGAGAGAGAGAAATTTTTTTTAAGACGAGCGTCAAAGAAACAGGATGTCTGAAGAGACTTTGGTTTCTTCTTTGAAATTGTTTTATTCTTTGAAAGTTCAACAACACTATACAGATGCCTTTTAAAATTACACTTCTAGATCTGCCAACTTACCAATGAAACCATTCTTGACAGAAAATGGTTAAACATGTAGCCACTCCATTTCTTAAGTCTAGAAAAAAAAAAATTCCCGTGGAGATGCCTCGGGGTGCTGTATGTATAAACAACAGCTCCTGAAAATTCTGTGCAATGAATTCCTTGTTTTCTATCCCTCTCTTTGTGTATACTGTTCTTTTTGTGCCTGTGGCTTCCTTTATGACTACTTCCTACCTTCTTTGTTTATTCTCCTGCTTTTTTCTTCCATAAAGACTCAAAACATAACAGCTTGCTCCCACGCCAAACTCCGATGGACTGGGCCTGACTTAAAAGGTGTATAACAGCAGTACATCGCATTTTCTCTCATTATGAAAGACGGTAGTTTCTGTCTAAGTGTTCGATGAAGAAGAAAAATGATAAAAATAAACATTAAAGAGTTTGGTTATAAGGAAAGTAAAAGCTTTCTGTTTGTTGCCATTTCAAGATATTTTTGATAGCAGAAAGTGGATGATTACAAATGGGACGATAGGACGGGTTGGGGTGAAGGGTTGCATTTACAGAATGACTGTAATGGACAAGTAGAAAGGGATCATATAGTCTTCGGATACATTATGTGGTTTCAGAAGGCAATGAACGCTTGACCTTTTTTTTTTTTAATTAGATGCATGTGGCTGGAAATGTGTGCATACACACACATGCTTACACACTTGCACATACACATTATATATGCACATACAATCAGGTTTACACACATGCATATCATATATGTTATATATATATATATATATATATATATATATATATATATATATATATATATATATATATATATGTGTGTGTGTGTGTGTGTGTGTGTGTGTGTGTGTGTGTGTGTGTGTGTGTGTGTGTGTGTGTGTGTGTGTGACGCTCCACCACATAATGAGACGGAGTGCACCAGAGGTCAATTTTTAGTTATTGACATGTTATTAATGTGCAATAAAATGGCTATCAAATACAAAAAACAGATTGAAAATCGGACAATTCTGTGCAACATTATTACAAATTGAAATGATAGACTGCAGGATGTGACAAAATGAGAAACAGGCAAATTTATTTTAGAAACAGGTTGTCAGAATGAGTGCTTGGGTATTTTCAAAACACATTTAAAAGCAAAAGGAATGAAAAGTATGCCTTGATATTTCATTACAAGGTAGAATAATGGATATAGTTTAATAATCAATCAAAATCTCAAAACTGACAGCTTGACCCCCACCTGCCTTTAATGGCTCCTAGCGCAAAATTGGGTAATGTGCTAAGCGACTGATTTCGTGGTGGAGCGCCACATATATAATTATATATAATATACATCATATTATATATATGTGTGTCTATCTATCTATCTATCTATCTATCTATCTATCTATCTATCTATCTATCTATCTATCTATCTATCTATCTATCTATCTATCTATCTATCTATCTATCTACATGAGTATGTATGTCTCTGTGTGTATATACGCACAATTTTAGACACACGCACCCATCCATGCGCACACACCCATAAAGACACCTGCAAACACCATGAGTGTAAATATTTTTTCTCACCAAAATATATCACATAAGCAAGTAAACAAACCTGAATTGTACCTGTTCCACATGCCAAGGCTTTTTTGTCAATCTGGGAGGTCAATGCTACGAATTTCTACATAGCATAGTGCTGGCTGTACATGATTGGGATCTGTTTGGCATTCTGTTTACCATCTGTTCCCCATCTTTCACACCTCGACTGACAAGCAGACAGTGCATACACACGTACGTTGAGACTTTCTGTTTTCAGGGAAGAAGGAAAGATGCAAAGGATAGGAGTTTTATTTATGAAGTGATGAGTGTTTGAACGGTGGAAGGTTGAAAAAGTGATTTCTGAAAAGCCTTTCTGTATTTTTAGGCTGTGGTGGCACTGGTTTGCTCTCTGTCCTTGTCGTTTTATTCGTATTGCTTTCTTGTTGTGTTCTGATGTTGTACCTCTGTTGTTGTTGTTTTGTTTTTATCTATTTGCCTTTGTCTGTGTATGTCTGGTGTGTCTCTCTATGTTTGTGTCTGTTGTTTTTGTGTCTAACTTCTTCTTTCCTTCCATCTCTATCTCTCTGTCTCTGGCTCTGTCTCTGTCTCTTTCTCTCTCTCTCACTCTCACTTTCTCCTCTCTCTCTCTGTCTCTCTCTCTCTCTGTCTCTCTGTCTCTGTCTCTGTCTCTGTCTCTCTCTCTCTGTCTCTGTCTCTCTCTCTCTCTTTCTTTCTCTCTCTATCTCACTCTCCTTCTCCCCCCCCCCCCCCTCTCTCTCTCCCCCTCTCTCTCTCTCTCTAACTCTCTGTCTCTCCCTCTCTCCTCTCTCTCTTTCTTTTTCTCCCTCGTGTTGTTCCTTCTTCCGGAAGAAAAGATCACAAAGTTTTACAGATAACCTCACTATTACATGTCCCCTGATTCCCATCCATACTTTTCTGTCTCCGATGCTCTTTTTGCAACATACAGGAAAGGGTTGATCATGTTCTCTGCATTCATCACATGTTGACATTTCTCTGCAAAACTTTTTCGAAACAAAACAAACATCCAAAGTTTTAAGATAGGTGGGATCAACATCTAAAAAAACTGCGTCAAAAACAAACATGTCATGTTTACGTCATGTGTGCAAACTAGATAATATGTTTTAAGCAAAGTAAAAACATGACTTTTTTTTATTCGTAAGTTGTATTGTAACTTTTCTAACATTTTTAGTTTGCCTATCAGTCTCCTCCCCATCCCCCATTCCGTTTTCTCTATGTCTTATTGCCTTGTCCCCTCTCTCTCTCTTTTTAAAGAGGGGGGGGAGAGAGAGAGAGAGAGAGAGAGAGAGAGAGAGAGAGAGAGAGAGAGAGAGAGAGAGAGAGAGAGAGAGAGAGAGAGAGAGAGAGAGGAGAGAGAGAGAGAGAGAGAGAGAGAGGAGGGAGAGAGAGAGAGAGAGGGAGCCAGCCAGACAGACAGACAGACGGACAGACGGACGGACAGACAGACAGACAGACAGACATCCAGAGACACAGCAAGAGAGAAGATTAAAGCTGAAAGAGCATGTCTGGTACAGAATATGTTCTAAAGCGACAATATTTAGTAAACGCTAGCCACAGGTAAGCAGTACATTAGTGGAACATGTGTTATTGGGCAAAGCCTACTCTTGTAAAAACTTCACCTGTAAAACAAGATGAATGTGGACACAATTACACAAGGGGACAGACAGACAGACAGACAGACAGACAGACAAGCAGACATACAGACAAGCAGACAAACACTCACAAGGAATGAAACGACATGGCAAAAAGGGGTATAAAAAACCTCAGACAAACAAAATCTGGCACTAAAGAAATGAACTTATAAAAAAACAATAAAACCAAAGCAGATACATAGCATCAGAAACGCAAGCCGGAAACGTCAAATGTCATATAGAAAAACGTCACCTCTCATATCCAAAAAAAGGTATTAAATATCATGTCTTTCAAAGTTTATACGTCATCTCTACAAAAAATGTTTATAGAAGCAGACAAGTAAAAACACAACACCCATGTGTCTAGCAGAGCAGATTGTCTTTTATTTTAAAACCTGCTTCAGGCTTAGAGATTGGCCAACTGAAAGTAAAAACCAAACACAGACTTATACATATACAACAAATAGTTCCAGTTCATTGTAAGATTTTGTAGTGGGACAAAACTTCGGACCAAGTAGATCTACCTTTTACTTTTTTATATTTTAAACCACTTTCTATCATAGTATATTTCTCTGCGTAAAATTTAGGCTGCTCTCCCCGGGGAGAGTGCGTCGCCACAAGTGCAGCGCCAGACATTATGTTTTCCTTTTCTCCCGTCTGCAACTGTGCTTATTTCCCTATCAGAGTGGGTTGTTCTACAGAATTTTGCCAGGAACAACCCTCGTGTTGCCGTGGGTTCTTTTACGAGCGCTAAACAATGATGTGTAACCCACGGGACCTCGGTTTATTGCTTCATTCGAAAGACTAGCACTCAGACCACCACTCGTGGTCTAATGGATGGGGCACAATTTTGGGGCTCAAACGGGATTCGAACCACCGCACACTTCGGCCCGGAATTGTTGTTTTCTAAGCAGGCGCGTTACCTCTAGACCACCTTGATTTGTGCTTCAGACAGTACATCATAAGAGAGGTTCACTACCTGGCAGGTCTCTGATGACAATGTCAGGCGGCAAAAGAAATGTTTGTATTGACAGAAGGACAGTCATATCTATGTACCAGCAAGATTAGTACGTGCCTGACTGTTTCTATATTTTGTTAAGAAACAATGGGAAAAAAAGCGACAAATGGTAAAAATGTCCAAATGTATAAAGCAACAGGCTATGCAAATCAACGAACAGGATCATTGCTATAGGGAATTAAAATTGCCAGTTCAGGCATAAAAGAAGAAAAGGAAAGAAAATTTAAAAGAAGCAAAAAAGAAAGAGAGAAGAAAGGTGATCAGGAAAAAGATAGTGAATGAAAGAATGAAATAAACAAAGAAAGGAAGAAAGGAACAAGAACGGAAAAGAAATATAGAAACAAAGAAGAAATAAAAGAGATGGGGAAAGAAAGTAAGAACAGAAGAAAGAAAGAATGAATGAAAAAAAAAAAGAATGAACAAATTACACTCAAATATTCAGATAGAAAAAAGAACAAAAACATAGATTCTCTTTTTTAGATTTCAGTCATTATATAAAGTTTTAACTTGATAACAATTTATGGTAAAATTTAACTGATAAAAATAATGTATTTTTGTTTGCTTTGTAAATGCTTGTTTATGTAACTTAAAAAACCATCAATATAAGACTCCTACCTTTTATTTTGTTTCCGATAACATCATTAGCAAATCTTCAAATAACTAATCGGGTTTTTTTTTACCAGGGGGTATGAAGTGTTTGACAGCCAAATTGATTTCTTGCATGCTCTGTGTTGCACCTGTGCATAACAGTGTTTACTCAGCGGTCTTGGTGTGTATCTGTTTTATTTCTCTCCCCTGTTCTGGAGTCATGATTATTTCTCTCCCCTGTTCCGAAGGCAATGTGCGCTTTGCACCTGTTTCATGGCATGTGCTGCTCTGTTACCATGTGATGTATCTTCTTGTCTAGCTTCTGCTTTGTTTCTTCCTTCCTTTCTTTTGTTTTTATTTTACATTCCATTTTGTCTCTGTTTTGACTCGGTGTCTGTTTTTTCTGTCTCTGTCTTTCTGTCCCTGTTCTCACCTCACTTCATCTGTTTCATTTTCTGTCTGGCACAATGACAGACCGAGAGACAGACAGAAAGACAGACAGATAGACAGGCAAGTGGGCAGACAGGCATGTAGGCTGGCAGAGAGCAAATTTAAGCACAGAGCAAATACCTAAATATTTACGTTTGGGGTCTAGCAATAACGAGAGCACGACTAGTGGACACAATTTCTTCTTAGGAAAATACCACTTTGTAAACACAGGCTTAAACAAAAAAACAAACAAACCCAAAACAGCATCACAAACTAAGCATCCAATTATCGAAACATGCTTTAAGTGAACAAATCTGTCATAGCCAGTATTCAAAAACAACTAAATAAACCTAAAATTACAACACAAAAAACAATAACGAAAGCAAGACACACTTGAAGACAAACAGACATCGCCAAAGCAGCAGACAGACAGACAAACAGAATGACACCGTGAATCAAACAGACTGACAGACTGACAGACAGATGCATGAAAATATTGAGATAAAAACGAATATAAAACAGTGACAAGAGATATAAAAAGAGACACAACCGAAGCAAATGCAAAACAACAGTAAACATGAACATGAGACGATAAAAACATCACGAAAACTTCAAGGTTTCATTTCCGAATAATATCAAGTGTGTCATTCAAAGCTTACAAAACATTTCGACAAAAAAATGACAGTTTTGATAGAAAAGCAATCATATGTCTCAGCTAATTTTTTTGTGCTTGACATTCTTTTTATATTTCAAATAAACAATGGGAGAGGAGATAGAGAGAAAAAAGCTGAAGTGTCAATAGCTATTGAAATGCATAAATCAACAGGTTCTGCACAGGCATGAATAGCCTCACACTCAGAGTGGGATGAAATTGCCAGGTCAAGCAAAAGTGTGAAAAAGGTAAAGGAAAGAAAAACAAACAAACAAACAAACAAAAAAGAAATGAAAGCAGGATAATAACTTACAAATAAAGAAAAAAAAAGAAAAAAGAGAGAAAAAGAGAGTAAGAAGGAAAGAAAAAGAAAGAAAGAAAAGAAAGAGAAAGAAAGAAAAGAAAGAAAGAAAAATAGAAAGAAGCAAAAAAGAAAAAGGAAACGAAGGAAAAGACGAACAGAAGGAAAAAAGTATGAAAGAAAGAAAGAAAGAAAGACAGACAGACAGACAGACAGACAGACAGAAAAAAGCAAAGAAAAAAGGGAAGAAAGAAAAGAAAGAAGAAGAAAGAGAAAGAAAGAAAGAAAGAAAGAAGAGAAGAAAGAAAGAAAGAAGGAAAGAAAACCCCAGAAAAGACACAAAAAAGAAAAAGAAGAAACAAAGAAAGCAAAAAGGAAAGAAAGAAAGTAAGGAAAAAAAGAAAGAAAAAAAGAAAGCAAGAAAAAAAGAAAAAAGGTAAGGAAGAAAGAAAGAAGCAAACCACAGAGACAATCATGCTGATAAACAGAAACACAAATAAAATGTTAAAGGTTCTAGTTTAGATTCCTGTTTGTGCATGAATTTTCCACTTATTGAAGCTTTCAATAGGAAAGAAAGGAAAGAAAGAAAGAAAGGAAAAAAGAAAGAAAGAAAAGAAAGAAAGAAAGAAAGAAAGAAGAAAAAGGGAAGAAAAGGAATGGAAAAGATGAATAGATAGAAACAAACAAATTACGAAAGAAGAAATACAAAGTAATAGAAAGAAAAAAAAGAATAAAAAGAAAAACAGGAATAAAGAAAAACGACGTACACAATGTAATTTGAGTTTTTCTAGCTTTAGGAGCAACCATTCTGAGTATTGTCTGTTTGGATTATTTTAACTGGTATCCCTGAACACATTTTAACATTACTAAACGTGATTAGACATGATTTGTAAATGTATAAACACTATACCGAAATACATTCACACAAATGTAATCTTACATAATCTACGCATACTAATCCTCCCACGCGCACACTCACACACACACACACACACACACACACACACACACACACACACACACACACACACACACACACACACACACACACACACACACACACACGCACACACACACACAATCATGCACACACTCACGCGCGCGTGCAAGCCCCTGTGAGCATTTACATGCATTTAAAAAGGATTTTTTATTCAAAAAGATAATAAACAAACCCTATTGGTTGATTTTTTTTTATTCTACTTGTCAAGCTTTTCTTCAAATGTGGAGGTTAATCGTACAATTTTCGACACAAAACATGGTTGTACGTGATTCAGGTCTGGCTTGTCATTTTGTTTATCATCTTTTGCTGACAAGCCATAATGTACACTACAAACCACTGCCATTCAGTTTCTACTGTAGATTTTCCTCAGTGAAGGAGGAGAGAGGCAGGGGATTAGTGTTTTAATCGTAAAGTGACGGGTGTTTGAAAAGTTGCAGAATAATGGAGTGATTTTTGAAAGGCTATTGCGTATTTTTTTTCGCCTAGGATGGCACTGTTTTACTCTGTTTCCTCATTGTTTCCTTGTCCTGCTCTGTTTCCGTGCCTGTTTTTTTTTTTCTATCAGTTTTCCTCTGCTTCTGTATGTCTGTTTGTCTCTGGGATTTTTAGCGTCTCTGTGTTCTTGTGTGCCTGACTAATTGTGTACGTTCTTTGTTTGTCTGTCTGCCTATTCGCCAATATGTCTCTATATTTTAACTTCTTTGCCTCTTTTCGATGTACCTGGTGTGTGAGAGTGTTATGGGGGGGGGGGGGGGGGGTACGTGTGTTTGTGTGTGTATGTGTGTGTGCGTGTGAGTGTATGACAGACAGGCAGACAGACAGACAGACAGACAGACAGACAGACAGACAGACAGACAGACAAGCATGCATACAGACAGAAAGACATGAAAAGATAGAGAATACAAAAAACAATGGTACAAGAAAAAACGGTACTGATGTTTCTGTCGGTTTGGTCCAAACAGTATGAACTTGTCTGTACATGCGAAAAGAACATGAAATATCCCGCTTCTCTTTTTAACGCAATAGTTTCTTTTTTGCGTTGTGTATCCTGCTTTCTTTGAAACGTGTAATGGCTGCTTGTTTGTTTCAAAAAAACTGTTGCCAGAAATGTCAACATATAATACATGCTGGGAGCATAGCTCGCAATTTCTGTTAGCTGAGAAAAAAACATTAAAAAATGTATGGACATGAGACTAGGACATGTGATACTAAAAAAAAGGTAAAGGTGTCCCATAACCTATACGGTCGTAAGGGAGCGAGGAATCAGAGATCTCGCAACTCTAGAGGCCAGCATATTGAGGGAGGCGCCCATCTTCTCTCCCTCGCTGTTTTATCTTCCATGACCCTCAAGAGTGCAGGTACCCATTTACAGCTGCCTGAACTAGGAGACGGTACTGAAAGCCAAGCAGTCACCCATCGAACTGGTAACCACGCTCCATGCTGCTTCAACCTTAGCTTGGGAAAAGCGAGTCCCCGTGTGATAGAACAGAAACTTTGAAATTCTGTGTGGCGCGTCCTCTTCAGGGAAGAACGATTTCTGTAGTGTCTCATTACCTAGATAGGGAAATTTCAAATACATAAATTCAACATAAATATAATTTTGATTTATACTACAAGAATAGGGCTAGCGGGGGGGGAGAGGAGAGAGGAGAGAGAGAGAGAGAGAGAGAGAGAGAGAGGAGAAGAGAGAGAGAGAGAGGAGAGAGAGAGAGAAGAGAGAGAGAGAGAGAGAGAGAGAGAGAGAGAGAGAGAGAGAGGGAGGAGAGGAGGGAGGGAGGGAGGGAGGGAGGAGGAGAGAGAGAGAGAGAGAGAGAGAGAGAGAGAGAGAGAGAGAGAGAGAGAGAGAGAGAGAGGGAGAGAGAGAGAGAGAGAGAGAGAAACAGATTAACCGAAAAAACATACACTCACGTAGTTATACGTGTACTTTTGCTCTTTTTTAGCACTATGAACATTGGAGAACAAAACTCCAAAAATTACAATTGTAAAGTTAGCGCAGATGCTCTGGTTATTCACACAAATGGTAGCAAGTAAAAAACAGGGAAAGTGCCTACTGCCGAAAGGAAAACCAGTTGTATTTTGTTTCAACTGAACCAACATTGTTGTTATACTCTTTTATTATTATATTTTTTCTGCTCCACTGCTTTTAGGCAATTAATTTCAGTCTGGAAAAGAGAAAAGGAATACATTTGACACAAACGGGGGTCTAGGTACCCTGGTGATCACAGTGATGCGCTCTTGATCAGCTGACCCGGGTTCGAATCTTGTTCAAGAAGATTTTCTTCTGGAGTTCACATCAGTGCCGTCTCCATTACCTCCAAAAGTCCTTTGGGTTAGAATATGAATCGAGATCCCGTGTGCGAACGCACGCAGAAAATCTTGCTTTCACGTTAAAACCCATGCCACATTTTCGGAAGAGTAGGCCATTGTGTGCCAGTAGAAACGGGTGACAAAATTTATAATAAAAAAGCATACACACAGGGTTGGTTTTGTTAAAGCTTATTAGGCACTTCTCTCGGTCTCTCGGTCTTTGTCTCTCTGTCTCTGTCTCTGTCTCTCTGTCTCTGTCTCTGTCTCTCTGTCTCTCTGTCTCTCTGTCTGTTTGTCTGTCTGTCTGTTTGTCTGTCTGTCTCTCTGTCTGTCTGTCTCTCTGTCTGTCTGTCTCTCTGTCTCTCTGTCTCTCTGTCTGTCTCTCTCTGTCTGTCTGTCTCTCTATCACTGTCTATGTCTCTGTCTGTCTGTGCGTCTCTGTGTGTGTGTGTGTGTGTGTGTGTGTGTGTCTGTCTGTCTGTCTGTCTGTCTGTCTGTCTGTCTGTCTCTCTCTCTCTCTCTCTCTCTCTCTCTCTCTCTCTCTCTCTCTCTCTCTCTCTCTCTCTCTCTCTCTCTCTCTCTCTCTCTCTCTCTCTCTCTCTCTCTAGCTCCCCCTCTCTCTCCCTCTCTGTCAAAAAAACTTTCCAGACAGCTTGCTATAATAAAATACACATCAAATACATCTGAGGATATTTTTTGACGCAGTTCAATACGTTTATCCCTCTTTCCTGGACGCGTGTTCGAGCTGTTTGCTTGTTTCTGTGGAGTGCTGCAGAAAATGTCAACATAAGATCGATGGTGTTCCTGTAATGAGCAATTTCCTCTTCACCTGAATAAAATCAGGGAAAAAAATATATGAACGTGAGACGCGGGTCATGTAACAGTTGAGAATTGTTTATGACTCCTTATGATCTTGTATTGAAGAAGAAACTTTCAGCTGTTGCGCAAGCTCGAATGAGCCCTTCAGAAACCTACTGTGCGCAGAATAAACACATATTAAACAATGAATGTACAGCAAGGATATGTGGAAAGATAGTAAAAGACAGAAAGGTAGAACAGCATGAAGAGAGTCAACCAGTTTTACAGAGATAGATATAATATTCAAAGAATATAGGATAGAAAGAGCAAGCAAATAATAAGAGACTGACAGAGCCGTAGAGAACACTGAACACTGAACACTGAAATAATTTATTGTACTTCAGCTTTGGCCACAATACAATTCAAAGGAAAGGAGAAAAAAGAAAATGAAATATAATAGTGTAGGACTTCACACAGTCTTCGGTAAAACGTTGCTATGATTATACACTTTGGCATGTACCCAAACTGGTCTTTGGCCTTTGGTAGAAGAGAGAGAGAGAGAGAGAGAGAGAGAGAGAGAGAGAGAGAGAGAGAGAGAGAGAGAGAGAGAGAGAGAGAGAGAGAGAGGAGAGAGAGAGAGAGGGTACAGACAGACAGACAAAGCACAGACAGACAGACATACATACAGACAAAAACACAGAAAGACAGACAGACAGACAGACAGACAAGAAGAAATAGACAGAGAGATAGAAACCAACAACAGAGAGATGATGATGCTGGCAGAATGTATCATGTTTATCTGAACGGATAGTTTGAGATAGAACAATGTCCAGTTTTTATTTAGGAGTATTAAAACTCGTTTTTCATATGACACCCTTCTTTTTTACTGCCGTGAGAATGAACTTTCACATCAAATCATATTAGAATGAAAAAGAAATTAAAAACCTCTAACATCCATTCGAGCATCTGCCTTGAGATTTAATAGTGGAAAATAAAGACCCGTTGTCCTTAGAATTTATAAAACTGTAAAGAAAAATTTAATGAGTTGATGAAAAATATCTAGTACTAGTAATTCCTGATATTGTTTAGAGTATTTCTATACTAAAAGTTGCTACTAATTTAGCTGAAGGCTTGTAATCAAAGGACAATGCAAGGAACCTTGCTCGGAACAATTGATACCCCAAGTTCAGTTTAAAGAGCATTGAATGTGATTGCCTTGGGAACAGGTGACCCTTCGTGCGTTTTGGCTTCAGTACAGTCCTCCAGTTCACCCATCTCTTTAGGATCAGGGAAGGTAAAGCAGCGAGGGAGAGGAGATGGGCACCGCCCTGTAGATGCTGCCTCCTGGAGAAGCTGAGGTCTCCGACACTTCGCTCCTCAACTACCGCATAGGTTATGGGACACTTTGACCGCAATTTCCTATATCCAAAGCAAACAAACCAAACAATCTGTTTACACCCGTATTAAGACTGGATTAGCCTAGGCAGCGTTTACCACTGGTGTATATACGTATGGTGCACGTGGTGTGAATATGTGTATTTATGCAGAATGTGTACGCATGTGTGCGTGTGAATGTATACATACATTCATGTCTGTGTGCATTGGTGTGTGCATAACTATGTGTGAGGGTGTCTGTTCATGGAAAGCAAAGGGTCCAAAAGACTATTTTGACAAGGAGATAGAATAGATAGATAAACAGACAGACAGGCAGACAGACAGACAGAGATTGACTGATAGACAGACAGACAGTTATATATCACCATTTTAAAAAAAAATGGTATGCAACATTTCTGTTAACATGTGTCTCCTCTTTCTACACATAATGCCAGTAGAGAAAAAGTAAACAACTATGATATAATTGAGTGGAGATTCTCACGTTCTTGACAGATATAACAAGTGAAAACAAACTAAACCAAACCAAACCTTTAGAATTCAGACCTCCAATTTTATGTGGCTTCCGCAAAAAACCCAACAACATTCTATGTTATGTGTTCGTTTGCTTACAGTTTATTTTCTCCTTCTGTAGCCATTCAGCTGCGCCAATTCGCTTTAGTCATGAAAAGACGCGATTCGTGCTTTTGGCGCAGACATGATTTGTTGGAATGTTGTAATTGCATGCTGCTCCTTTCTGTCACACTGTATCTGTCTCTATGTCTCTTTGTCCCCGACATTCTCTCTAAGTCTGTCACTTCCTGTCTGTTTTGTTCCTTTCTGCTTGTCTGTCTGTCGGTTTGTCTGTCAGTCTGTCTGTCTGTGTTTCTTTCAGTATGTCTCTTCTTCTCTCTCCATCTGTCTGCTTGTCATGGTCTGTCTGTCGGTCCGTCTGTCTGTTTGTCTGTTTCTCTGTCTTTATGTCTGCCTGTCTGTCTCTCTCTCTTTCTGTCTGTGTCTATCTCTCTGTATGACTCTCTCTCTGCTCTCTCTCTCTCTCTCTCTCTCTCTCTCTCTCTCTCCTCTCTCTCTCTCTCTCTCTCTCTCTCTCTCTCTCTCTCTCTCTCTTCTCTCTCTCTCTCTCCCTCTCTCTCATTCTAAGCCATGAGTGTATGATTTCAAAGATCACAAAAGAAATATTTAATTATCTTTCAAGCCTGATAAGTTTCTATGATTTTGAGTATTCCGTTTTTGTGACGAAGTTTGGCTTGTGATGTATAGTTTCATAGATCTAATGCTAAGGTTAATAAAGTCTAGCGATATTTTCTTCCATTTACTGTCTCCCATTCCTCCCTGGTTTAAAAGTGTTGTGATTTTTTTTCTGTGTTCACGCACAAACACACACAAACATACACACACACACACGCACACACACACACACACACACGCACGCACGCACGCACACATCCCCCCCCCACACACACATCCTCTTTCTTCACTTCCCACCCATCTCCTCACACACACACACACACACTAACAAAAACACCCACACACTCTCTAAATCAACCATGAACAAAAGAAAACAATCTGAATATTTAAAAAAAAATGTTTATAAAACTCTTCAGAAACTTCAAGAACCCTGTCCCACAAGGAAAAGACAGAGAAACAAGAACAGACAGAGGAAGCGAGACAAAGAGAGGACAGCAGGACAAAGAGAGGACAGCATGCAGGACAGGACAGGACAGAAGAGAAGCAGTGTCAGAGAAAGACAGGGTCCTGGGGAGAAATCAATACAGACAGTGAAGACTGCTGACAGCACTGGAGGAGACAACAGGACATCACCATCAGCATCCTCAATCAGAACGATCTTCCCTCTTTTCAAATCACGCATCGTCTCTGTGTGTGTGTGTGTGTGTGTGTGTGTGTGTGTGTGTGTGTGTGTGTGGTGTGTGTGTGTGTGTGTGTGTGTTGTGTGTGTGTGTGTGGTCAAAGTCAAAGTCAAAGTCAAACTTTTATTTCCAGATGGTTCATTGAGTAAGCAGTGCAATTGTTGATTTTTTCATCAAGCCATCCATCTAAGAAAAATGAAAGAAAAAAAAGAAGAGAATACTCATATATATATAAATAAATATATATATATATATATATGTATATATATATATATATATATATATATATATATATATATATATATATATATATATATATATATATATATATATATATATTGCATATTTGAAAAAGGAAAAACTTTAAGAAGAACTGTCGTACAAATGAAAAGATTAAAAATGAACTTGAAAAATATCCACACCAAAAGAAGAAACTACACACTCACACACAAACACACACTCACACACACACACGCACGCACGCACGCACGCGCGCACGCGCGCACGACAGATATATATCTATATCTATATCTATATCTATCTATATATATATTATACTTATATATTATATATATATATATATATATATATATATATATATATATATATATATATATATATATATATATATATATATACCACACGCACACAAAGGAAAATAATGCATGGTTCCGTGTGTGTGTGTGTGTGTGTGTGTGTTGTGTGTGTGTGTGTGGTGTGTGTGTGTGTGTGTGTGTGTGTGTGTGTGTGTGTGTGTGTGTGAAGACTGCTGACAGTACTGAAGGAGATAACAGGATATCACAGCCAGCATCCTCAATCAGTCATCACCAGAGTCAGCGTTCTTCCTTCATTAATTTACGCGTCTTTTGCTGTTGTTTCTTCTGGTGTGTGTGGTGTGGTGTGGTGTGGTGTGGTGTGGTGTGGTTGTGGTGTGGTGTGTGTGGTGTGGTGTGGTGTGGTGTGTGAGTGTAGTGTGATGTGGTGTAGTGAGGTGTAGTGTGGTGTGGTGTGCGGTGTGGTGTGGTGTGATGTGGTGTAGTGCAGTGTAGTGTGGTTTTGGTGGTGTGGTTTAGTGTGGTTGGTATGGTGTGGTGTAGGGTAGTGTGGTGTGGTGTGGTGTGGTGTTGTGTTGTGTTGTGTGGTGCAGTGTAGTGTAGTGTAGTGTAGTGTAGTGTAGTGTAGTGCAGTGTAGTGTAGTGTAGTGTAGTGTAGTGTAGTGTAGTGTAGTGTAGTGTAGTGTAGTGTAGTGTAGTGTAGTGTGGTGTAGTGTAGTGTAGTGTAGTGTACTATAGTGTAGTGTAGTAGGATGGAGTGGAGTGCAGTGCACTGCAGTGCTGTGCAGTGCTGTGCAGTGCACTGTGATGCTTATTTTATGCCACGAAATTGATATTTTTTTCTATTGAAATGAAATGCGTACAAGATAATGTTGTTGCCCTCACACTCGAGAGCAAACCCGCAGCAAATTACATGGTAATGACTTCATTCGGAGACTGCATACATCTTCATTAACACTCACTGAACCATTCGTCAAGAATTGAACCCGAAATCTGTGACTGTGGGACCATTAAAGTTGAAGCACTGTCGCTTATCCACACTGCTATTGAGCCCTTGATGACAAATGTGATAATGACTATCCCTTTCCTTATCCACGGTGGTATTTTCCTTCTCCTTACGGAGACAAGTGCCCATTAACAGAGGGGTAAATTGGCAGAGGGTTGCCAACACCAAGGCCATGTAGAGTGTCTTCCGCCCACAAGTCATTAAGGCCAGGTCATTCTGAGGCCAAAAGCTATGACCTCTGTGTTGACCCACCGCTGGGAAAAATCTAGGAAAATGAAAAAGCGAAGAAACGAAAGAGACACCACAGGAATAGAGAGGTAACAAAAGCAAAGTAGACGCATGTTCACTGTTGTATCTAAACGTTTGGCTCGAAACTCTGCTACAATGATGTACGTCGACTTTTATACAAATATTTACTATGGCATGAATACCTTCTCCATCACATAAGTTGGAATACTAACACCAGTAGTGACAAGTACAACCACAACAAAACAATAACAATAACACCACCACCACCACCACCACCACCTTCACCACTACCACCACCACCACCACCCCACCACCACCACCACCACCACCACCACCACCACCACCACCACCACCACCACAACAACAACAACAACAAGCATGCCTTCATGGCAGGAAGACAGCAAGAAAGAAAGAAGAAAGAAAGAAAAGAAGGAAGGAAAGACAGAAAAATAGATAGAAAGAAAGAAAAAAAGAAAGATACAAATAAATGAAGAAATAAACTATGGTAGCGCAACGTATTTACACCCATGTAACAGTCAACAATTACTGCTGTCTGAGCGTTTGTCGAAGA
This sequence comes from Stramonita haemastoma, assembly GCA_030674155.1. Taxonomy (NCBI): domain Eukaryota; kingdom Metazoa; phylum Mollusca; class Gastropoda; order Neogastropoda; family Muricidae; genus Stramonita; species Stramonita haemastoma. The sequence goes on from CM060319.1 coordinate 31,774,234, forward strand.
AGAATGAGAATAAATAAACAAAGAAATAAGTAAATTAGTGAATAAATAAATAAACAGATAAACAAACAAACAAAACAAAACAGGCAAAGAAACCACAAAGCAAATAAAAAGCGACGATAGTCCAAGAAAGCAGTTCATTCAGTTTCTATTGGATAACCGGGGGAGGGGAAGTGGGCACCGGAAAAACCACACAACGCAGAAACCAATGAGATTTGCTAGCGGGTTTCATTACTGGAAGTAAAGTGATAATGTGTGGGGACAGAACCCGTGTCACGAACCAGCGGGTCAGTCAAAACTCACGATGGCCTGAAAACATCACACAGAAATTTGTCACCCTTCCTGTTTGCCATGTTCTCCAATAAGTCACTTCTGCTTGCTGTCAATTGTTAAGACTGGCACTGTTTTCTCCTATGCCGAAAGAGAATAGACTTCCTATAGGGTAAAGGGATGGAAAAAATGTAGAGAGAGAAAGACTGAGCAAAAGTCTTGTGAAACTTAAGAGTGGAGAAGAATACGAGAAAATGACAAGGAAACATAAAAGCATTCGAAAGGAAAAAAATCTCAAGATTACTTACACTACCAACATTACCACTGCCATTGATCGTCATCATAAAATTCACAGTTCTCTACAGGAAACTGGGTTATAAAAATGATATAAGTACCAAAGCCTTTCCCCTTGCTACTTCCTCCACTTACACTTTAATATAAAGCAATTAGATAGTAAGACAATACACACTATCGAAAGGGTCGTTCTACTCGTTGATACAAAACAAGAAAGGTCCTCCTTTACATATACCGATATATATATATATATATATATATATATATATATATATATATATATATATATATATATATATATATTATATATATATCGAGGGTTGCCTGCCAGAAGCGGCTATCGGCCACTTTCTCACTTTTTGGTATGTGGAGACTCTTTATAGCATATACTTTACTGTTACAATATACCATGTGGCTGTGATTGATTTTTAAGTATTTACAAAAACCATTTCGGTTTATCAAAGTTCTCACCCATCCCAACCCTGCCTGGAATGCCCAGAACACGATAGCCGCTACTGGCAATGCAAATTCATCTACTTCTGATTTCAATTTTCCTCCCCAAAATGTCTATCTGGGGATGATTGAAGCAGGTAGAAGCAAAGTGGCTACAGGCTACATTGTTTTGACCCTGCACAAACCGGCCAATTGTACATGATTACTGCTGGCGATTGCGAAAGATGGGGTTTCTGTAAATCCCAGTCTCTAATCTAATGCTAGAGGGATGTGGCAGCAACATCCTGCTTACAGAGGAACTATACAGGGAGACATAATTTTTTAGACTTCGATTTTCATCTGCGTTTGCACAGGAAGAAGACTGCTGGTAATGTTTAAAATTAAGGACTTTTAATACCATAGTTTGTTAAAGTTCTTGTTTATACAAACAAAAGTCGAAATATAATAGTACTCATCCTTACAGTGTGCAATTTGCGCAATATAGCGTTTAAATTAATGTCATTTGGACAAAATATTGAGCTTTTTATTGATTATAAAACTCTAGCACTTATTTTACATTGAAGTGAAATATCATGTCATAATTTTTCCTTTTGTCTTTAAAAGTGTTTTGAAAATAGCCTAGTCCTCATTCTGGCCAATTTCTCATTTTGTCATTTCCTGCAGTTGTAATCACTTAATAGAACTGTCCGATTTTCAATTGGTTTTTGGTATTGTATAGCCATTTTATTGAAATTAATAACATGCCAATAACTAAAAACTAACTTCTGGTGCAATGCGACTCCTTATGTGGTGCAGTGTCACAAATACAGGCGAGCTTGCGCATACACACCCTCAAAAATAAGGGGCAGATAAATAATATGTGACAAAAGGCCGGTTGGAGTCCCATCCTACCCCGACTTTTGTGCAGTAACAGAGCCCACGGCACCAAGAGAGTTTTCTACTGTAGGCATACACACTTTACTAACATCTTTAATATGGGTGGTACTGTTCTTGTGGTGATACCACAGCCACAAAGAGAACAGCCTGGGTTGAATCTAGCAAGTCTGTCGGAACGAAAGCTAGTAAAGTGTAGGCAACAATACATAGTATTACACATAATATTCAATGAAAATATACAATTGATGCACCACAGCACAGCTTAGCGCAGGGCAGTTGCCACACGAACACACAAAAAATAGAATAGCACTGTGGTCCAAAAGTTCAAAGCAACATGATAATGATGAGGATCATTTATGGGCACACTTTCAGACCTATGACCAGTACGCCTGTAGGTATTCTGGGCAATGTGCTCTTAAACGTGATACAGGTGTAGATACAGACAATGCACTGGGCCTAAGATGCAGTCATTTCTTTAATACACCTAAGCTTTGGTTTCTTTGTGTGAGTGGTTTTGTTTTCTAAGAGATCTGCTTCAGCATCATTATTTTTTTAAAATCATTTTTCCTCTTCATCACATAAATTGTCATGTTGTACTGACGGTACTGTCCTAACAACACATGTACGCACGCATACACATACACGCGCGCAAACATACGCACGCTCGCACGCACCCCCCTCCCTACTGAATACATGCATAATATGCTCTGATGTGTATGAGACAGAGACAGACAGAGAAACAGTCAGCAGGAACATTGCTGAAAGTAGCCTACACATCTACCACCCAAATAAGCCTTTGTTTAAAGAAAAACCCAAATGGCAAAACATTCCTGAGTAGCTGAACAATACCTTGAACTGAACATTGTTGTGCATGTGTTGTGTCGTAAAGTGGTCTATATCCTAAAATGAACATGCTCAAGAGAGGTAAGAACTTCTCCCTGGGTTTTGAAACAACCTCCCCTTTCCTTTACCAGATGGGCTGTCAATGCACAGACAGCAAATTACAAAACAAACGAATCTAAATCTGAAATTCTTCTTGTGAACATGCATATCAATAGAACAACAGATTGTCCTCGTAAGTCAAGGAGTCTTGTACATGTTTTGAGTTAGCAGTCTCGACATAGCTTTTATCTTATATAAAGTATCTTTTTATGCCATCATTTTGGGTGGGTTTTTCAAGTGTATTGATAGAAAACGAAGTGCTTGGCAGTTTAGAAATAATTTCCAGCTACATTGTTAAGACCAGGTTTTTGCAATTGAAGGTCTTACTCCAGCTAGGAACAGAAAACACATTTAGCGACACAACACACACGTGCAAATCGTGTCTCTGTTGCGAGTTTCGGTGAGTTGAGTTGTTTCTTTCTTTTCTTTTCTTTTTCTCTTGCCATTTCAAACAGCCTGACATCTGCATGCAGTGTGGACCACTTGAACAGCTGGGAAAGCAAAATGTGGGAATTTTGAACATCATCGTTTTTGCCTTCGTCTTTTTTATAGAAAGATTATGATGAAGAGCAGCACTGGTGAGTAATTTTTTACATAGAAGTAGCTACTTAGTAAGTAGGCCGTTAGGTATCCATAGTGGTAAGAAACTCGCCGTAGAGCATGGCAGCAGAGTCCTCAGAGGAGAAGCCCCCTTCAAACAAGTGTTTCGGGCCTTTAATCTTCCTTATTTATTTTAAAACTTAGGGGGAAATCCTTGCTTTGTGAATTTCATGACAGATGCTGTCAGAAATGTTAATCTTGAGTGCAGCGAGTGATTTGGCGCATTCGCAAGGACCAGGGCTGAGAGTCTGATCTAGTGTAGTTGTGTCATAAACCAACCAGGCCTATTCCGTGGTTTTGAAAACTGATTGAAACAGCTGTGTCGTGAACCAAAATGGTTTGGTACTGTCACGAATACGCATCCTTCACACACACACACACACACACACACACACACACACACACACACACACACACACACACACACACACACACACACACACACACATCCAGACTTTCAAGGCAAGATTGTTTTTGATTAGGACGTTAAAGCAAGATGTTAAGGGAAGGTTTTTAGTGTAAGCTTAAGATCTTAACCCCTCCCCAACTCCCCCTCCCCCCTAAAAAAAGCGTAAACCCTTACTCATAATTATGTTAATGCTTGAAAGGGAAAGATGTCGAGATGCTCCCCTTCTTCCTACAGCTGATTTTTTTTCTTTTTCAATATTGTCAAATAGTGCTGTAGAATTGAGAAATAGACAAAGATATATATTTTGGATAAACGATCCTAATATTAAATGGTAGGCAGGCAAGCATCTTTACATCAACAGGTGCAAATGGACATCTTGTGTTTTAAGACATGTTTATGCATTTTCTTGCTGAAAGTTTTAGCAGAACAGTTTTGATGTGATCACAAGAGAACTGACAATAATGTTAAATGGAACGATGTGGTTTTTGCCTGTGGTAATTGTGAATTTTATCATCTTTACAATTTTTTTTCTTCCGAGGTTCACGCTCCGAGGTTGACTGAAGATGAAATTTTGCATATGCGACCATTTTTGCTCACCGCTAAGGTTGTGCTTTCCGATTTCAAGAATGATGTCTAAACACACCTGTGTGCATGCGTTTTTTTTTATTAATTCATTCGTTTCCTACCGCCACAGAACGGCCTACTCTTCCGGAAGACGGAAAAAGTTTTAACGTGTTGTTGTTATTGTAGTTAATTTTTGCACTTGCTGATATTAAACATTTTTGTCAGCGCAGTTAAGTTTGCTTGACTCTACATTTATGAGTTGGGTTTGGCTTTATCTTGACAGAAAAATGTGGACAATAAGTAAACACGTAAATAATTTGATATATGAATATAAAAACGTTGCATTTCATTATCCGTGTGTTAAAGAGACTGGAGGATATGAATGTTTTACTACAGCTCCTACAATGATGTCATTAACGTTGTCCATTACTGGTAATTGGGAGGATCGATGGTCTAGAGATTGATCCCCGTTTATTGCCCGAAACTTTATCCCGTCCACTAGACTGTGAGTGGTGCCTGCATACAAGTCTTTCGGAACGGATGGTGAACAAGGTGCTGAATGCAGCACACATTCAGCGCACGTAAAAGAACCCACGACACCAAGAAAGAGATCTTCAGCAAAATTCTGTAGAATAAAGCCCTTCTCATAGGGAAACTAATACACTTTAAAAGAGGACATTTTTTGGAGTGGTACTGCTCTTGTGGCAACGCACTCACCCCTGAGAAAGAAGCCCAAATTGCCCCAGATGAATATGCTGTGACTGGAAGTGGTATTCAATTCAATTTTCAATTTATTTGAATTCAGTTCAGTTGTAAAGTTATTTTACACTGCTTTAGAATAGAAACAGTAAAACTGTCATTGTTATAACATGGGCGTAAATTTTCATACTTTGAGATTAAAAAAAAATATATCGCTGTATAATTTTTCACCTACCTTATGAACTTACGTGGATTTTTTGTTCAGGTAAAACTGGGTGGCCAGGCGACCTGCCATGGCAACCTGTCCTAACCAACGTTACAACATAGACCACACAAACCTCAACATCAAGGACCACATAAACCTCAACATCAAGGACCACACAAACCTCAACATAGACCACACAACCCTCAACATCAAGGACCACACAAACCTCAACATCAAGGACCAGACAAACCTCAACACGGAACAGACAAACCTCAACATCAAGGGCCACACAAACCTCAACATCAAGGACCAGACAAACCTCAACATGAATTGCCTGCAGCAGCATCCCCTGAGGGAGGAAGATCAGCACTCTGCTCTTCAGTCTCCCTTCCCTACCATCATCATGGCCACAGATTCCAGAGAAAAGGTATGTAAAACAACGCGGTGAAGCTTACGGGAAAAAAGTCTTCCCAATTCTGTAAAAAAAAAAAAAAGGAAAAATATCCACATTTTTTCATATGGTTACTTGTAGTTTTATTTCAGTTACTGGATGTTTCTGGAACGGCATTTAAAAAGGTATTCGTGTTTCTTCAGCAGACAGTGCCGAAGAAAATTTACAAAAACTGCATACACACAGCGACTGGATGTAAAAAAAAAAGTACGAGTGCTTATTTCATTATCCTTGACATAAAAGAAAAAATAAGTAAAGAGTAGCTGAGAATTATTTTAAAATGGTAAAGAAACAATCTGGACAATCTCATAAATGTAAACCCATTTTTCATTTTGTTTTGGTTGTGATACAGTACTGCATGACCTAACTTTTACATCAGAGGAGTGCTGTTGTTTATTTACTACCACAAGTATAATTATTGGTTAGATTTCCCACAGTTGTAAAGTTGTCTTTGAAAATGTGTTAAGACACTATGTCCTAACAATGAATGCCTGAAACCAGTACCCTACTTGTTCGTTACAAAAAAAATGTCTGAAAGTAAACCTAAGAATCTTTCTGTCGAAAATGGGTACTGGAAATGTAGAGATCAAAAACATTTTTTGAAGAAAAAAAAATCAACTGAGGGAGGGATATCTATAATGCATGCTATGTATTTTTAAAATTTTATTTATTCTTTTATATCGAGGATAATGGATTAAGCACTCGTGTGCTTTTTTACATCCAGTCCCCATGTGTATGCAGTTTTGTAAATCTTGTCATCTGTTACCACCGGCACACGATGGCATACTCTTGCGAAAGCGGAACAGGATTTAACGTGTGCGCATGATATCTGCGTGCGTTCCCACACGGGCCTCGGTTTATAGTCTCATCGGAAGGACTTTTGGGGAGGGTGGAGTCAACACTGATGTTAATTCCAGGGGAAAAATCCCGTCGACCAGGAATCGAACCCGGGTTGCGAGCGCAATATTTCTCTTCCTAGAATTTATTTTTTAACGCTAAAACCACAATCCTAGATAGAAGGCAATGAGTGCCCATGGCTGTAGTCTATGATCTGTACCATATTGGTTTTCTATTTAATTTTATTCTATTTTCATTTTATTTATCTTGCACACACGCCAGAAGACCTTTTCATAGAACATCTTACACATACGTCAAATGATAAAAAAAAAACTGGATTATCTTACGAACACACATGTCAAAAGACCTTTTGGTAGGACATATTG
>CM060319.1:31781316-31783816 GCA_030674155.1 Stramonita haemastoma
TACTACTACTACTACTTCTACTACACTACTGCTGCTGCTGCTGCTGCTGCTGCTCTTACTCCTCCTCCTCCTACTGCTCCTACTGCCTCTGTTTGCTCCTGCTGTTGCTGGTATCCCTGGTTTTATTGTTGTTGCTACTGCTTCTGTTGCTGCTCGCTGTTGCTGATGTTGTTGTTGTTGCTGCTGCTGCTACTACTACTATTACTACCATTACACTACGACTACGACTACGACTACGACTAACGACTACTACTACTACTACTACTACTACTACTATACTACTACTACTACTACTACTATTGCCACTACTCCTACTACTTAAACATCATTAAAATCCCTTCTGGAATCTAACTAATGGACCAATAAGCTCTTGTATGTAACTGCCATTGTAAGAAAGCAGAACGCTGAAGCTGATGGAGTAAGACAGAAAGGGCTACATCTTTGTATAAAGGGAGTTCCTTGAGGCCAGCAACAATGCTAGTTGCAACGACTACGATAAAGACCATGACAATAACATCACAACAGTAGCTGCAGCTGCGGCGAAAGGAAGGCACTTTAAATCAAAGTATTCTCATCATTGATGGTAAAGAGATAGGTAGACAGACCGGCCAGACGGCCAGACATACAGACAGACAACCAGCTAGACAAACATCAAAACAGACAGTCAACTGACAGACAGACAAGATAGACAGAGACAGATTCAGAGAAGAGAGAGAGAGAGGGGACACACAGAGAGACACATACACACTGAGAGACAGAGAAAAACAGGGAAAGAAAGAGAGAGACAGAGAGAGAAATAAATGATGTAATCAATTGGGATGATTCAATGAATCAGGTTATCAGCAAATGACAGTTGAGTAGTTGCGATGCTAGAAATCTTTTTTGCAGGCACCCCACCTCCCACCTCATGTCTTTCTCTCCTCTATTGCTCTCAGAATATCTGCAAATATAAAGCCTATTCATTTCCTTGTTGTCATCACCGCGAGAACTTTCAACTACACATCCACTTTTCCAGCATGATTTCATATACAATCGTCTTTATGGAACCAGAAAATCCAATGACGCAACCGTGTGTTTGTCTTTTCTTTTCTTATTTTTTCCCTTTTTTAGCCTTTTTGTCTTTTAGCTTTTGTTTTCTCTATTATCTTGGATTTAGGGCCAGATGATTTCTATGCATGAGCATCTAAGCATAGCTGATCCATGAATGGACACAAACAAACACCACAAGAGCTCTGGCCAGTCATGAGGAAGCACACTACTTCCTCTGGATACATGCAGTCCGAGCTCTTACGCTGTTGATATTTAATATTATGCATTACACAACTGTCACTTGTCATCTGTCCCAGGCTATTTTCGTCAAGACACGGAAAGGAAGCATAATAATGCCATTAGGAAACAGGTTGGGTGCTTTAGAGGATTTCCTTTCTCGACACCCACGTTGAGGTCTGGGATGATTTGCTGGCCATGTTTTGAAAGCGCAAGAGGAGGACACACTGCCCTTTTTGTTTTCCTGGATTTTCTCTGACATGGAAACCTGCACATCCAGTGATGCTGAACTGATTGTATCAATGATTTTATGTTTTATTTCTTGAAGCTCATCTTAAGATGCCCATGTTGCTTGTCATGTTCCATGCTATCCTAGGTTTGTCATCTCCTCATACAATTTAGGCTGATCTCTATTCACATTGCCATGGAGTCCTTAAAATGCATTTGGAGAATCTCCTACCACGGGTGATGAACAAAGAATGAATTTTTTATTCATAAAGCGCATAAGACCTCGACAACCTGAGAAAGGATCGCATGCGCAGCGCTGAGGAAAAAAGAAATAACTGGAAAGGCAGCTGAATGAGAAGAAGGCAGGGGGAAAGAATATGAGTATTAGCCCACAGCCAGAAGCACATAAAACTCCATCACACACACACACACACACACACACACAAATCACCCATCACACACACACCACACACGCATGCACGCACGCACACACACACACAACACCCGCATGCACGCACGCCACACACAAACACACACACACAGAAACACACACACAACTCTTTCTCTGTCTCTGTCTGTCTGTCTGTCTCTGTCTCTGTCTCTGTCTCTTTCCTCCCCTCTCTCTTCTCTCTCTCTCTCCTCTCTCTCTCTCTCTCTCCTCTCTCTCTCTCTCTCTCTCTCTCTCTCTCTCTCTCTTCCTCCTCTCTCTCTTCTCTCTCTCTCTCTCTCTGTCCTCTGTCTCTTCTGTCTGCCAGTACAGATGCGAGGAAAGTCACACAAAGATGATTCAGTCAGATTTGAAAGAGGCTGGCATGATGGACGGGAAAAGGAAAGGACTGCAGAAATGGTAGAAGGTGCCAGACGATAGGCAGTAGAGTGATTACAGGGAGACAGACGCAAGTGTAACAGAAACCTCCCCTAGGGAGTCTAGAAGACATGAGGGGGTGGGGGTGAGAGAAAGATCTGGCCACAAAACTGTCAGGCGTACACAATGGGAAAGGATCTA
>CM060319.1:31803816-31814931 GCA_030674155.1 Stramonita haemastoma
CTTCACTGTCTGTATTGATTTCTCCCCAGGACCCTGGTCCTCCTCTGACACTGCTTCTCTCCTCTCTGTCCTGAATGGAACGCTTTCTATCTTCATGCCAAGCCGCAGCGTTTCTTTGATTTTACTTCTGGTCACTTGAAGTGATGTTAGACGCAGGTATGGGGCGCGATGCGACGGGGATATGTAATTTAAATCTTCAGGGTAAGGGGTGTTTTAAAAAAATATGAGGACAGTTCTGAAAATTGTCTTCTGTTTCCAGCCACCCGACAATATCACTCTATCATGATAACCAGTGTGTCAATATTAACAAGCTGTGCCTGTAGCTTGTATTCGGAGAAAAATATACTTAAGCAGCCTGCAAAGATTTCATAAACTCAAAATCATTTTTATAACATATTGACTTAACTAGATATTAACTCTGTGTGCAATATTTAACCACTCTCGTTCCCACAAACTGCCCAAAGCTTAGTCGATTGTAGATGTAAGCCTAGCACTTAAAGCCTACATTAAGATGTTGTTATATTGCAAAATGTGACGCTGAGATTGCTATCAGCAATAGCAAGCATTTATCATAACCACATACACTCCGCTTCAAAGGAGGTACATTCTCCGGAGTCCGAGTTTGGCTATTTAAATGCTCAGGTAGTTAAAAAGACTCACACTTTCCGGCTACCCATGAGGTGTGTATGCTTTTAATCTCACTAAGATACCTACGTAGAATAATAAAGTCAGACTGTCTATTCAAGTTGACCTATAAGTTGTAAAGCTTGGAAAAGCAAAACATCATCATATCATGAATAACAACTTCAACGACGAAGAAAACCATCAGCACGACCACCACCACGACAACAACCAAGGCAACAATATTTCCACACTAAAATACATGGCTGAAGGGTCACTGCTGCAAAGTAGTTCCAGGAAACATAATGCAGTATCTAGAGAAGCATGGTAGATTTAGGATTACATATACAATACTGAAACGGGTTATAACAATGTGTCATTTCCTTCTCTATAAACCCAGCCTCTTTCCTCCTCTTCTTACTCTCTCTGCCTCTGTGTCTGTCCGTCCGTCCGTCCGTCCGTCCGTCCGTCCGTCCGTCTGTCTGTCTGTCTGTCTGTCTGTCTGTTTGTCCGTCCGTCCGTCCGTCCGTCCGTCTCTCTCTCTCTCTCTCTCTCTCTCTCTCTCTCTCTCTCTCTCTCTCTCTCTCTCTCTCTCTCTCTCTCTCTCTCTCTCCTCTCTCTCTTTTTAATGATTATCAATGTATCTAGTACTTGTAGGGATTATGCATCTGTTGAAAGTATACCTATTACTTCTCTGAAATCATAGGTTGAAGTTTTACTGTTGGTGATGGTGGTTTTTCTTTCGTTTTATTTGTTGGTGGTGGTTTTTTGTGGGTTGTTTGTTTGTTTGTTTTTTAAGGGGAGGGGGGCTGCTTTTCTCTTATCAGGGCAAGGGCCTGATGAAAAAAAAGTATGTGCATGCTTACTCTGTTACCCTTCGAAAATAAAGATTGTTCATTCAAATAAAGATTATTCATTCTCTCTGTCTCAGTTTTACTTGTACGTTTTTTTTTCTTTTTCTTTCTTTCTGTGTTTTCTGTTTTCTTTCTTTTTTGTTTTTCTTTCAATTTGCCATTCTTTTCATTTTCTTTCTCTCTCTTTTATTTTTATCATTATTTTACTTTCTTTCTTTCTTTCTCTAAAATCCATATCATTTGTCTTAATCACGTTCTGTTAGCTTTCCTTAGCTATCTAGCTTTACAGAACAAACGGACAAATCATCCGAAATTGAAAAACAAATCAATACAAAAGAAAACAAAAACAAAATAAGAAGGCAAAGGAAAAAAAAAAGAAGGAACCCAATAAACAAAGAAACCGAAATAAACCATCGAGCGTGACATAATGTTTGGGTGTTTTTTTTTTTAATTGTCTCCATCAGTTTGAACACGTGTTGTTGATTTTTTCTTTTTTATTACATGTTGTTTAGCTTCCCTGATTGCTTCTTTCTGATACTCTCTATTTCCGAACTCTGCTTCTCTGTAAAGAGAGAGAGAGAGAGAGAGAGAGAGAGAGAGAGAGAGAGAGAGAGAGAGAGAGAGAGAGAGAGAGAGAGAGAGAGAGAGAGAGAGAGAGAGAGAGAGAGAGAGAGAGAGAGAGAGAAGAGAGAGAAGAAGACAGACAGACAGACAGAAGACAGACAGAGAAACAGAGACAGAGAGAGACAGAGAGAGACAGAGAGTGCACGTGCGTGTATGCGCGCGCGCTGCGTGTGTGTGTTGTGTGTGTGTGTGTGTGTGTGTGTGTGTGTGTGTGTGGTGTTTGTGTATGTGTGTGGTGTGTGTGTGTGTGGTGTGTGTGTGTGTGTGTGTGCGCGCGCGCTGTGTGTGTGTGTGTGTGTGTGCGTGTGCATGTGTAAGATTCAATATAAAGAGAGGAAATCTCGAGCTGGTAGATAGAAGAAATTAACAGAAAAAATTAAACAGTAAACTGAAGGATAGATGGAATCCAGCAATATTTGAAAGAAGAAGAAGAAGAAGAAGAAGAAGAAGAAGAAGAAGAAGAAGAAGAAGAAGAAGAAGAAGAAAAAGAACAACAACAACAACAACAAGAACAACAGCAACAACAACAAGAACAACAACAAGAACAAACAACAACAACAACAACAACAACAACAACAAAAAGAACAACAACAAGAACAAGAAGAAAACGATAATAACTGCAACAAGAACAGCATTAACAACAAAAAGAACAGCTACAACAACACAAGTGGGTGGACAACAGAAAACGAAGACATGGAGGGAATTAGAACAGAGCAAAAAAAATATAGGGATTAACCACCTGGGTAGCACAAGAAAACCATAATCCCCAAATCACAACCCTAGAACACTAATCACAGACCCTAAGAAGCCAAAAATCAGGACATTTAAACATTATTTTAGTGTACAGAAAATTCATCAAACTGCAACACTGAAATAGTTTTTGGGGATTTTTTTTTTTTAATGAAACCTTTCTGTATTAACTGGGAACACCTAATTTCTATGAATTAACTGTTATTCATATTGTCTTATGTCTTATGTTCAAACTACAATATACCACAAGTAAAATACATGAAGCAAAGCCATTTAAAAAAAAAAACGAGAAAAAGATGCAAGATCTAGGATTAATTTATTTTGCTGAAGGGGAGGTAATCATAGCTCCACCAGCGAGACAAGATGGCGGCTAACAACGCCGGAAGTTGGGTGTCTCGTCCACTTCCTGTCCAGACGTCCGAGAAAAAGAGATGGTTTGTTGTTGAAAAAGTGAAAAGTTTACGATTCCTGGCCTTCCCAACGGACTGGTCATCTGAGGACTGAATGCTTTGATGTAATGCTTTCTGCCTGACCCTCTTTTGGGTCTCTGGGTCGTGCACGTATCAGCACGCACGCGCGCGCGCACACACACACACACAAACACACATAATTATGCACACACACACGCATATACGCGCGCGCGCACACACACACATGCGCGCGTACAAACACATAGGCACATACACGCGAGCATAGCTCTTTGTGCCTCAATGTGCCCATGCACAATGATACATATAATTATTTTTAAATCCTGCACACTTTTGACTGTGTGGATCTTTCTCTCTATCTCTTTCTGTTTCTAGGTCTGTCTCTCTCCTCCTCCTCCTCCTCCTCTCTCTCTCTTTATTTTTTAATACTGTCGTGTTGTTTTGGCCTTCTTATTTGGTTTATTATTGTTGTTAGTTGGAGGTGTTCTTAAACTGATGTAATCCATGAGTAGGGCGGGGACTGGATGTGAAAAAAGCACATGGGTGCTTATTCAATATCCTCGAAATAAAATAATTTGATTGATTTGATTTGATTTGATTTGATTTGATCTTTCTCTTTCTCTGTCTCTTTCTCTGTCTCTCTCTGTGTCTCTCTCTGTCTCTGTCTCTGTCTCTCGAGCTATTTGTCTGCATATATGGCTGGCCACTTATCCTTTTCCTTCTGTTTGTCTGCTTCAAAAATTGTTTCCCTAGTGTTGCTTTGGTAGCTTATTTTTAATTTTAGTCTTTCCGTTTCCCAGCATGAAAAAGCTTGTTTCTTAGCTTCCTCTTTGATTCAACACTACATTACAAATATGATCTGATAGATGCAAAGACAACGAGAAAGGATAAAAAAATATCCCGTTTTGCCGAAAAGGAAAGTATGTCTATTCTAGATATATGCAATTCTAACGTACCTGTTTAATTTGTGGCTTGTGTGTTGCAGAGCGGAAAACAAAACTGCATACATATTCCATCAGGGACCCCAGTTATTCCTACTCCCATGTTCGCAATTTGAAAACAACTACCGGAGGTGAGCAACAACTGTAGCTATAAAAACAACAAGATCAGTGTCACCGACAAGCATATCATTGACAGTAACAACAACAACAACAACAACAACAACAACACCAACGACATTATCTATAACAGCAACAGCAGCAGCAGTTATAGCAGAACTCGTCTGTCTGTGCTTGTGTGTTTGTCTGCTTGTCTGCCTGTTCACCTTTTGCTGGCCATCCTAACCTGACCATCTGTATGCCTGTCTGTGTCCATTTTAAGCGATTGACCTGTCTGTGAATGTTCATCTGCGTGTCCTGTTGTCTATTTATTCACATATCTGTTTCATCTTTATCTACCTTTCTATGTATCAGTCTGTGCTTGTCTATCCAATAATCTCTCTGTCTCGTTATCTGGATAGACAATCAGTATATTACTTTCCTTTTCTTTGACTAGGGAAATCAATGTGTCCACAGTCATTTTTCGTGAAAAAAATGACTGTTTTCTTTGATAGCCATATGTCTGGAAACTGTGCATCGTTTGTGTCGACGCAGACTGCAAGATTATGCCGAAGACAATGCAAAAATAGTGTTCTAGACAGTGACATACTATTTCATGTATGAAAATATCAGCTGTCTCATTGTTTCCTCTTCTGGCTCAGTCATTCCCTCTTACTTACCATTACTTTCTAACTAGTAAGACTGCTTATATATATATATATATATATATATATCGAGGGTTACCTGCCTGAAGCGGCTATCGCGGTTCAACGTAGTTTCAAGAAAATGGCGTTTGAAAGTTTCACATCGCTGTGGGCTTTGTGCCTTTTATGCTGTATCCTTTAGCCAGTGAGAATTATTTTGTCACATATATTCGCTTTTCATATCTGAAGTTTCGATGGCAACAAGTTATTGTTTTTATTGAATAACACCTTGTTCAAAACACAGTAGGAGCTAGCCAAGTTGGAAAGATGATAAGTGAATCGAAAACTAGCCCGCCCTGATTGCCCTGACACACACACACACACCACACACACAACACACACACACACACACACACACACACACACACACACACACACACACACACACACAGATAGCCTAAATGTTAGAATATTGCGCTCGCAATCTTTCAACCCGGGTTCGAATCCCGTTCGAGGGGATTTTTCCCCTGGAGTTATCAGTGCTGACTCCACTCTCTCCAAAATTCTTCAGATGAGACTAGAAACCAAGGCCATCTTGCGCACACTTTAAATCCTGTCCCGCTTTTCGGAAAAGTAGGTCTTTGCGTGGGGGGGGGGGGGGGGGGGGGTGGACAGATGAGAAAATTGAAAAAAAACTGCATACACACGACGGAGACGGAATGTAAAAAAGAAAAGCACACGAGTTTATTCCATTATCCTCGATATAAAAGAACAAATAAATGAATTAATAAACACGCTTCCTTCGGATGAGATTATAAAGTTAAGTCCTGTGTGCGAACTCGCGTAGAAGGTTGTTGCTCACTTGCTGAAACCAGTTCCTCTTTCGGAAGAGTAGGCCATTGTGTGCCCATGGGAACGGATGGCATTTACAAAACTGCATACACATGAGAACTGGATGTAAAAAAAATGCCCAGAGTGTTTATTTCTTTATCCTTGAAATAAAATAATTTTTGAAAATTCGAACGCTATCTTTATGCTTTAGGGGAAAATCCAACCAACCAACCAACCAAACAAAAGTAAAAAAATAAATAAATAAACAATAGAAAAAAACAACAAAAAACCCAGCCCTCATGTTGAAAGGCAATACCGTTATTATTATATAAGTTCAACTAAAAATAAGCCACACCATATTTTCATTCTACTGAGAGCAATCATGATCACGTAATAAAATTAATCTAGATAGAGGGAAACAAAATTGCAGGTAGCATTGGGGCCAGATTACTTCTTATCATACTTTGTAAGATTTTTTTTTAAAAATCACAAGGGAAGAAAAACCGAATTCACAAAAAAACAATAAAACAACAAATAAATAAAATTAAATGACAAAGTAATTTTCTGTCAACATTACTGGCCATCACATCAATACCTAAATAGTTTCTCCATAGATCACTTAAATAATCCAGTTTTCAAAAAGAATAAATGATAATATACACACAATATTATATTAATATATATATATATATATATATATATATATATATATATATATATATATATATATATATATATATATATATATATATATATGTATATCCGCCGCTGTAGTCTAGTGGTTAGGGCGTTGGACTCGTAATCAAAAGGTTGCGGGTTCGATCCCAGCTTTCGGCTATGGCGTTGTGCCCTTGGAAAAGGCACTTTACGGCTATTTTCTCACCCCACCCAGGTGTAAAAGGGGTACCAACCTTGTGTTGGGGGTTAACCCTGCGATAGACTGGCGTCCTATCCAGGGGGAGTCTATGACTCTCAGTCGCTTAACGCCACAGAAACCGGGATAAGCACCGGCTTGACGAGCCTTAGGCTCGGGACAGACTTTAACTATATATATATATATATATATATTATATATATATATATAATATATATATATATATATATATATTATGTATACTTTTTTTAAAGGCCTCAGTTGCATGCAGATCATGGAGCACAATCTTTTTCTTTTTTTTTTTTATTTCTTTGTTTTCTTGTATGTGGGTGCTCTACACGTCTTTCTTCATTGGCAAAAAACAAAAACAAAACAAAAAAAAAACCTAAATAATTTTCAATCTTTGTAACATTACACACTGTCATAGCAAGACAAAATTGTTTCTTGAGCACATCAGTCAATCCAGCTTTACACAGAAAAATATAACAAAGCACACACAAATATTACATATGAAACCCCAACAAATAAATTGCAAAATAACATATTTTATTTTTAACATTACTGGCCATCACTGCAAGACCAAAATTTTCTTTAATAAATCAATGAATCCACCTTTGAAAAAATAAACACAGACAGACAGACAGACAGACAGACAGACAGACAGACAGACACACACACACAGACACACACAGACACACACAGAACACACCACACACACACACCACACACACACACACCTCCTTCGGATGAGACTCTAAACCGAGGTCACGTGTGTGAACGCACGCAGAACATCTTCCGCACACATTTAAACCCGTTCTGCTTTTCGGAAGAATAGGCCATTGTGTGTCAGTGGGAGCAGATGACAAAAAATTTCGAAACTGCATAAACATGGGGGTTGGATGCAAAAAAGCACACGAGTGCTTATTCCATTATCTTCGAAATAAAACCAGCACAACGCACACGCACACACACACGCACACACACACACACACACACATATATATATATATATATATATATATATATATATATATGTATATGTATATATATATATATTATATATATATATACATTATAATATATATATATATTATTATTATTTTTTATTTTTATTTTTATTTTTAAGGCCTCAGTTGCATGCAGATCATGGAGCACCATCTTTTTCATATCTTTTTGGTGGGCGCTTCACACGTCTCTCTTCATTGACAAAAAAAAGAAAAAAACACTCACAAAAGCAACAACAAAAAAGGAAAAATGTGCCCCTTTTCCTTCCCTTCTTTTCCCTGCCATCCATGAACCCGAGTCAGCACTTCTCTTACCTACGTCCAGAGCACTAACTGCCCCAGTGTGAATTGCTGCCTGTGTCTATTCATGTTCAGCGGCAGTGAACAGTCGGCTGGGTTTATTGTTGCTCTAGTGTGTGCTGCTGCTGCATGCGTTTCTACACGTGTAAACGAGTGATATACATTTGCCTGGGTTTATGTTTGCTCTAGTGTGTTTGTGGTGTTGTTAAGTTTTTATCCTTTAATTCTTTTTTTCTGGCTTTTGCTGTATGCTTTCCTGACAATTTTGTGCCTTTGTTTTTCCTGGGCCTAGTTTTTTTTCGGGGGGGGGGGGGGTTCAATCACACTTGTATTCATTTCACAACCTTCTGCTCTCGAAATTCATTCAGCGGGTATTGCAGCGTGGTCACTACAAATAAAGATGACTATTTCCTGACCTAACATCAGTTGTGACATGACTATACCAGACTTCATTTTTAAACAGATCATCTGAATGCATTCAGGGAAAAAAGAGCTAGAGATGACCTGATATCAGGGACTGTATATAAGAAGGTTCACAATGGGACTATGAATTAAATGCATATGGACAAATACTTCATTTCGATTCACAAAAGCAGCGCCAAAAATCCCTCTTCAGTTTTGCAAACACTGATTTAAAAAAATCATTTCAAAGCCATTATCCAATCAGAAAATTGGGGAAACAAGCCCTCAAATAATCTCTAGCCCAGCTTATATCAAACCATCTAAGGATTTTAAAAAAATATACAGCTTTATAGTCATACCACCAGAACAAAACGAGAGGAAACTCGTAATTTATAACAAATAAACCTAACAAAACTATCAGGGCACCCAAGCACTTTTCAACGGATTGATGAAATAGAAAAAAGGAAATCTTTTATTTTTTTTTTAGCAATGATCATTTATATGATTAGGAAAACTTATGGAATTGAAAAAAGAAATCTGTTTATTACAATAATTATTATAAGAGTATCTTTAATATTTTTTCAACACCTTTATAAGAAAAAAAAATCTTGAATGAAACCTATGTATAACAAAGTCAATAGAAAATTTTGGAACATTACATGGTGATCAACTCTTCAGTATAAAGGGAGGAACCTTATTTCATGACACCAACTCCATAGGAATGAAAGCTAATACTTCATACCAACTAGTTCAATAGGAAGGGAAAAGCTTCATACAACACCAACTTACTACACAGGGAAGAACTGTAAACCTTGAAAAGAACTAGATTAATCTGAATCAAAATCTACACGTGGAAAGTGACACAGATGAAACAGGGCATGGACTCCATACACTACAGCAGGCCCTTTTCCCCAGTACTACAACTGTCAAGAGTTATCTTTAGCTTTAAACTAACATTTGTCTAAAAAAATAATAACAAAAATAATAATATAAAAAAATATAAAAAAACATCAACAAAAAACATTCGTCTGCATGTCTTTTCTCTTGCACAAATAGAAACACTAATAATGATGATATATGGGATTTCTATAGCGCTTATACCGTTTTCTGAGGAATGAAGTATTTTCCGCTAGCCAGTAAGTCAAACCCATCTTTCCCTTTAGTGTTGTTCTCTCATGCAACTGTTATTCCAAGCAATGCAATCAATGTGAAGGTAACTAGGTTGGCAACAACTCAATATGAAGGGAAGAGTTTTATACCTAATAACACCTGGCTCAATAACAACTATCTAATAACAACTAGAATAAAGGAAATAACTTCTTTGATATCAATCAACTCATTCCAAGGAACAATTTTACTGTTTTTGACACCAACCCATATTAAGAAAATAACCTTTCACACGTGTACCAGCGAACTCAACCTGAAGGAAAGAACTTTTTACCTTGATAGAACTAACTCAATATAAAGGGAAGAGCCTGCTAACACCAACTAAATGAATATAGAGGGGAAAACTTTATACTCTGATACAAAAAACAAAGAAATATGAAAGGGGGAGCTCTATACTTTTGTAATAACTGAATCTGAATAAAAAAGTTTACAGTTTGATAATATCTTGATATCAAGCTTGGAACTTTATTCTTTGAGCCAACTTGTTCAATAGCAAGGGGATAATTCTATTCTATGACACCAACTTATTTCATGGAATGAAAAAAAACAACAACCCAAACTTTGTGACTACTCAAGAGGAAGGAAAGAGATCTACACTAACCAACCAAGTGACTTAATGTAAAAGAAAAAAAACAACAACCTTATACTTGATAACCAGTAGAATTTGAAGTCAAAACTACGTGTCAAGCTATTGAGGTAAAACCGTGTAACTCTCATACATTAAGCATTTTTTCAGTATTGCCGTTATCTTCAAAGGTTATCAGAACACTGTATTTTTCTGTTGTTTTATAGCTCCAGCGAAGATATCCGATTTATGGACTGTGGTCGCAAGCCATCCTACTTTGGTCCTGCAGAAAACTAAAAATAGAACAATTCTTGAAGCATCAGTGCTATGCAAGCATAAGGATGCTATAATCATTATCTATTTTTCTGCATATCATCTCTTTTGCAAATCATGTCTCTATCACGGTATTCTCCGGAATAAAATATTTCCAAGCGGTCAGTACCCCAAACCCCTCTTTCCCTGTGCTGCTGTTCCCTTATACAGCTGTTTCCCCATACCGCAGAACTGAGTCAGAGTTAAGGAATCCGTGTCAAAGAGTTAATAGTTAGGATCAAACTGGTGAAGTGTTAGGGTTTGCGGCATGAGGCAAGAACTAGCGTTAGAGTGGAGTGTTGACAGCTCCAGGGAACAGCACTACAGGGAAAAAGGAGTATCGGGAAAAGTACTGCTCTTTCTTCAAACATCCTGCACTCAGCTTGTGCATAGTTTTCTCTCCTAAGCTGATCCCGCAAAGTCGAGGTAAAATGATTTGTTTCTGTGAAATAGGCGATGCAATACCAGTAATGACTATGGCAAAGATTTGCATCACAACAAACGTCTGAAGCTGATTGTACATTTGCAGGAGTTTTCATTTCGTCTCTGTTTTGTACAAGCACTTCTGATCCGAAATCATATTTAGAATTTTGAGCATTTTTGGCGCCAAAACAAAACGACGTTGTAAGCCAGTAAAAGCTTTACAATGTTCTTTCAAAAGCAATCAAAATAGAAAATTGAGCACGCGCCTGTGTGTGTGTT
>CM060319.1:31822531-31825031 GCA_030674155.1 Stramonita haemastoma
TTTTTTTGCTTTTTGTTTTAGAAAGAAACAACAAAACGAAGTATGGTAAATGCGTTTGAACTTTATCAGTTAGTTAATCAATATGTTTATGGTCAATTAAAAGTATATATTTTCTTCGTCTTCAAAACTGAAAAAAAATAACTGAGTTGTTTTACTAGCATGCCAGAGTCCTCTAAAATGCTCTACCTGGACAGTTATATTGCTGTCGACAAGATACATTCTGTCGGCATCCTTTGTTTCTTCCACACTGATTCGAAAACTCAGTATCAGGCTCCCCAATAAAAACAGATCTGGGTAATTATTATGCACACTATACCTTTTTTGGTGGACAGATCCGCTTAATCACGTAGTAATGAATAGCCATTAAACCAATGAGAAAACTAAGCGCATAGATCCTTTCCCATTGTGTACGCCTGACAGTTTTGTGGCCAGATCTTTCTCTCACCCCCACCCCTCATGTCTTCTAGACTCCCTAGGGGAGGTTTCTGTTACACTGCGTCTGTCTCCCTGTAATCACTCTACTGCCTATCGTCTGGCACCTTCTACCATTTCTGCAGTCCTTTCCTTTTCCCGTCCATCATGCCAGCCTCTTTCAAATCTGACTGAATCATCTTGTGTGACTTTCCTCGCATCTGTACTGGCAGACAGAAGAGACAGAGACAGAGAGAGAGAGAGAGAGAGAGAGAGAGAGTGAGAGGAGAGAGAGAGAGAGAGAGAGGAGAGAGAGAGAGAGAGAGAGAGAGAGAGAGAGGAGAGAGAGGAAAAGAGGGAGAGAGAGAAAGAGGGAAGAGACAGAGACAGAGACAGACAGACAGACAGAGACAGAGAAAGGTGTGTGTGTGTTTTGTGTGTGTGTGTTTGTGTGTGTGTGCGTGCGTGCATGCGTGTGTGAGTGTTTGTTGTGTGCATGCGTGCGTGCAGTTGTGTGTGTGTTGTGTGTTGAGTGTGTGTGTGCATGCGGTGCACGTTTGTGGTGGTGTGTGTGTGTGTGTGTGTGTGTGATGGAGTTTTATGTGCTTCTGGCTGTGGGCTAATACTCATATTCTTTCCCCCTGCCTTCTTCTCATTCAGCTGCCTTTCCAGTTATTTCTTTTTTCCTCAGCGCTGCGCATGCGATCCTTTCTCAGGTTGTCGAGGTCTTATGCGCTTTATGATATAATATTCATTCCTTTGTTCATCACCGTGGTAGGAGATTCTCCAAATGCATTTTAAGGACTCCATGGCAATGTGAATAGAGATCAGCCTAAATTGTATGAGGAGATGACAAACCTAGGATTAGCATGGAACATGGACAAGCAACATGGGCATCTTAAGATGAGCTTCAAGAAATAAAACATAAAATCATTGATACAATCAGTTCAGCATCACTGGATAGTGCAGGTTTCCATGTCAGAGAAAATCCAGGAAAACAAAAAGGGCAGGGTGTCCTCCTCTTGCGCTTTCAAAACATGGCCAGCAAATCATCCCAGACCTCAACGTGGGTGTCGAGAAAGGAAATCCTCTAAAGCACCCAACCTGTTTCCTAATGGCATTATTATGCTTCCTTTCCGTGTCTTGACGAAAATAGCCTTGGACAGATGACAAGTGACAGTTGTGTAATGCATAATATTAAATATCAACAGCGTAAGAGCTCGGACTGCATGTATCCAGAGGAAGTAGTGTGCTTCTCTCATGACTGGCCAGAGCTCTTGTGGTGTTTGTTTGTGTCCATTCATGGATCAGCTATGCTTAGATGCTCATGCATAGAAATCATCTGGCCTAAATCCAAGATAATAGAGAAAACAAAAGCTAAAAGACAAAAAGGCTAAAAAAGGAAAAAATAAGAAAAGAAAAGACAAACACACGGTTGCGTCATTGGATTTTCTGGTTCCATAAAGACGATTGTATATGAAATCATGCTGGAAAAGTGGATGTGTAGTTGAAAGTTCTCGCGGTGATGACAACAAGGAATGAATAGGCTTTATATTTGCAGATATTCTGAGAGCAATAGAGGAGAGAAAGACATGAGGTGGGAGGTGGGGTGCCTGCAAAAAAGATTTCTAGCATCGCAACTACTCAACTGTCATTTGCTGATAACTGATTCATTGAATCATCCCAATTGATTACATCATTTATTTCTCTCTCTGTCTCTCTCTTTCTTTCCCTGTTTTTCTCTGTCTCTCAGTGTGTATGTGTCTCTCTGCTGTGTCCCTCTCTCTCTCTCTCTGAATCTGTCTCTGTCTATCTCTGTCTGTCTGTCAGTCTGACTGTCTGTTTTGATGTTTGTCAAGCTGGTTGTCTGTCTGTATGTCTGGCCGTCTGGCCGTCTGTCTACCTATCTCTTACCATCAATGATGAGGAATACTTTGATTTAAAGTGCCTTCCTTTCGCTGCAGCTGCAGCTACTGTTGTGATGTTATTGTCATGGTCTTTATCGTAGTCGTTGCAACTAGCATTGTTGCTGGCCTCAAGGAACTCCCTTTATACAAAGATGTAGCCCTTTCTGTCTACCTCATCAGCT
>CM060319.1:31830031-31860031 GCA_030674155.1 Stramonita haemastoma
AAAACCAACGACTTTGATTACACTCTAGGCCAAGCATTTTGTCACGGACAAATGCAGTGTAACACAAGGATGATTCTTCACGCTGCAACACCTTCTACAGTAACTGGATAAAGTGAGCGAAAGAACAAAACAAAAAAAAAAGAACCTAAATCCTTTAACGGGTTTCTGCATTCATAAGCACAGCATGTAGTAAACAACCTCCTCAGGCAAAAAATTATGAAAGCTGAATCTTGAACACAGCAGCTGTGTCTTGACAACAGCTGGCACAATGCCGGGCCAAAAAAAATAAAATCCCAAACAAAAACAGCAGACAAAACATGACGATGCGCCGCGCGTACACACACACACTCACACACACATACACCACGCGCACACACACGCACACATACGCACACACCACACATACACACACTACACACCCACTCTCTCTTTCTCTCTGTCTGTCTGTCTGTCTGTCTGTCTGTGTCTGTCTGTCTGTCTGTCTGTCTGTCTGTCTGTCTGTCTGTCTGTCTTCTTCTTCTCTCTCTCTCTCTCTCTCTCTCTCTCTCTCTCTCTCTCTCTCTCTCTCCTCTCTCTCCTCTCTCTCTCTCACACCCACTACACACACACACACACACTCACACATCACACACACCACATACCCCCCCCTCTACACCCCCCCCACCCGCCCAAACACACACATACATACAACACACACACACGATACTATGCCTCATCACGCGCATGCTCATTAAAAATCAGCACACATGACTTCAGTTTTGGGGTATTAATCATAAGCCGTAAGACAGCAGCTCAGATCGAAAGTTAGCTAGCTAGATAGACTCATTAATCAGGATCAGCCAGAGAATCAACTTTAGTCGGCCATGTCATTACTTCAGAGTTTTTTTCAGCGGTTTTTTTTTTCTTTACTCCTTCCTGAGTCAGCAAGACAAAGTTTATGATTGAGATGGTGTCTTTTAAACAAATTATTAATACAGTTTGCTCAATTACTTATTTGTGTGTGTTTGTGTGTGTGTGTGTGTGTTGTGTGTGTGCCTGCTCTCTGTATGTAGCTTTTGTCTCTGTCTGTTTCTGTATCTGTGAGTGGGGTCTCTGTCTCTGTCTCTCTTGTCACTCTCTCTCTTGTTCTCTCTCTGTCTTTCTGTCTCCTCTCCCTCCCCTTCTCTCTCTTCTCTCTCTCTCGTCTCTCTCTCTCATCTCTCTCTCTCTCTCTCTCTCTCTCTCTCTCTCTCTCTCTCCTCTCTCTCTCTCTCTCTCTCTCTCTCTCTCTCTCTCTCTCTCTCTCTCTCTCTCTCCTCTCTCTCTCTCTTGACGACCCGGGTTCGAGTCCGGTCGAGGAAATTTTTCTCCTGGAGTTAACATCAGTGCCGACTCCACTCTCCCCAAAAGTCCTTCGGATGAGACTATAAACCGAGGCCCCGTGTGCGAACGCACACAGAACATCTTGCGCACACGTTAAATCCTGTTCCGCTTTTCGTAAGAGTAGGCCATCGTGTGCCGGTGGGAACAGATGACAATATTTACAAAAACTACATACACACGGGGACCGGATGAAAAAAAGCACATGATTGCTTATTCTGCTATCCTCGATATAAAAGAAAAAATCTCTCTCTCTCTCTCTCTCTCTCTCTCTCTCTCTCTCTCTCTCTCTCTCTCTCTCTCTCTCTCTCTCTCTCTCTCTCTCCTCTCTCTCTCTCTCTCTCTCTCTCTCTCTCTCTCTCTCTTTCTCTCTCTCTCTCTCTCTTCTCTCTGTCTCTGTCTCCTCTCTGTCTGTCTGTCTGTCTGTCTGTCTGTCTGTCTCTCTCTCTCTCTCTCTCTCTCTCTCTCTCTCTCTCTCTCTCTCTCTCTCTCTCTCTCTCTAATATTGAAACAAATGCAGGTAAATTAAACACAATCCTTAAATCCCCAAAGAAGGGGTGCCTTTGTCATCAAAATATTATTATGTTAGCGATTAAAGAATATAAGTGACAATACACAAAATAAGATCGGGCCCAAAGAGGGAGAAGAGGAGGAGAGATAGACAAGGGGAATGGAAGAGAGAAAAAGGCGCGCGCGCGGGGGAGAGAGAGAGAGGAGAGAGAGAGAGAGAGAGGAGAGAGAGAGAGAGAGAGAGAGAGAGAGAGAGAGAGAGAGAGAGAGAGAGAGAGACACAAGACACACAGACACACAGACACACAGACACACAGACACACAGAGAGAGACAGAGAGAGAGGACAGACAGACAGACAGGTCTTCTACATAAGTTTGCACTCGGAACCTCTACTTATAGTCTCATCCGAAATACTATTTGGGCAGTGTATTCAGTACTGATGTTAAATCAAGAGTAAAATATAAAAACGGAGTGCTTCCAAGATGTCTTGATCTCAGGCCATCAGATCATAAGCGAAACACTTTAACCACTAGATCTAGATCTAGACTATCTCTCCGCCATGCAATGGTTCACAAGTAGCTTGTGCACACCCATTCAAACCAGCCTGTATCTCAACACAATAATTCTCATGTGCATGACGAGGATGTATACATTTATGTAGCCTAACTCTCAATCTTTTTTTGCCGTCCAATCTTCTTCACAGCTGTTGATTTGTTTCATGAAAGGGGACACGCTATACTAGCCTCTGATGAAAAGGGTCTTTTCTTCTGGCCGCTAAGAATAGAGGATAGGAGATTGCATCAGTTCAGTCTGTAGTCTTTGTTCAGTTATGGATCCTGAAGATTCCATTACTAGCGGGTTGGTATGAAAACAAACACACCTCATCAACACACCACTCCATCCATGAAATGCTCTGGAAAGAAACTGTACTGATCGTAAAATGGACGTTTGTTCATAGCCCTTAAGTTGTTTTTTTTTATTTGAAAGAAGAAGCAGTTGATGGAGATCATATAATATTATAGGATGGATTTATGAATGAGTAGATTGGTGGTCTAGAGGTAATGCGCCTGTCTAGAAAGCGAAAAGTCGGGGTTGAAGTGTGCGGTGGCTTGAATACCGTGTAGGTCCAAAATCTTTCCTCCATCCATTATACTATGAGTGTTGGTCTCAGTGCTAGTCTTTCGGATGAGAGAATAAACTGAGGTCCCACGTGTTACACATGATTATTTAGCGCACGTAAAAAAATTAATAAACAAGAAACTGTGTGGAAATTTGACATGCAGGCAAATTTCCTGCCTGCGTTTTTCCAAGAAGCTTATATTTGTAGCATCATCCAAAGGACGTTCAGAGAAGTATTGCATGGTATTGTGGTCACTGCCAAAACCAACTCAAGAGGAAGATTCTCTAAAAGAAACACTTCAGTAGAGGTTAAGACCTCTCACCCTGAGCAGCCATTAGAATACGATTTAGATACACTAACCACTAAGCCATCACCTCCATCTCCTTTCTACTGTTATATAATGCATATAAGATATTCTCTGTGCTGTATTATTTCCTTGCACAAATAAAAACTGGGGTAAAAACACAACAGAAAACATACATTTAACCCTTGGGTTTCAAAACCCATTTTTACACACACACACACACACACCACACACACACACACACACACACACACACACACACACACACACACTCACACATACATACATACATACACATACATACATACATACATACATACATACATACATACATACAACTACATACATACTACATACATACATACATACATACATACATACATACATACATAATGAGCATAACCATTCATTTTGAAACCTGAGTCACGTGACCCTGGTGGAAGAAAACAGCGGAGAAAACAGATCGTGTTAGTGCAAATTGAAATCTGAAGTTGTCTCCCTCCGGCAATAATGGCCATGTCCTGTCAACAGACCAACAGGAGCTCACAGGACCAGTTTCTCATGTGTTTGATGAAACCAGATTTCTTCTGAGAGTAGTCAACACAAGTGTTTTGGTCATGTTAGTTTTAGATGGGTGCAACCACACACAAATTTGGTTCTCTGTCTCCTCTCTCTTCTTCTCTTCTCTCCTTCTCCCCTCTCCTCCCTCTCTCCTCTCCTCTCCTCCTCTCTCTCCTCTCTCTCTCTCTCTCTCTCTCCTCTCTCCTCTCTCTCTCTCTCTCTCTCCTCTCTTCTCTCTCTCTCTCTCTGTGTCTCTGTGCTGTAAGTGGACCAGTACCCTGAAAGGTTGCCTTATATAATGTGCAGAATGCTACTTAATTTAGATATCACTGGCAAAAACTTTTGGTTTCAGAGGTGAGAACCATTCTTTGTAGGACAGTTTTTAACAGTGTATGGGTTAGCAAGATGTTGGAGATGGAGAAAATCTTTCTACATTTGTTCAAACAGCAACTTATTGTTATGTTTATCTTCAATTGAGATGAAATAATCAGAGAGTGTCAATAATACAGCATTTATAGGTCTTTTAAAGCAGAAGGAGAAGTCTATTTTTGACATGGAGATTATTGTTTTCATGTGGCCTGGCTATTTCACAGTTGAAATTTTTTTGTAGGATAGCCTGATAGTCAGAGTGATGCTCTTGTGATCTGCTGAAATGGGTTTGAATCTGTTCAAGATGATTTTTCCTCTGGAGTTAACATCAGTGCCAACTCCACTCTCCCCCAAAGTCCTTCAAATGAGACTGTAAACTGAGGTTTCATGTGCAAGCCCGTGCAGAACATCTTGCATACACGTTAACACCTGTTCCACTTTTTGGAAGTGTAGGCCATTGTCTGCTGACGGGAACAGATGACAAACTTTACAAAAATGTATACACACGGGGACTGGATTAGAAAAGCACATGGATGTTTATTCTATTATCCTAAAAAAAAAAGAATAGGTAAATACATAAATAAATAATATTGTCAACGGATATAGTTAATCTATAAGAGACAAAATCTGTTTTTTTTCTGTGGGAACAAAAAGGAAAACAAATGTCATTCTGTGTGATATTGTAGTTTAAATACAGATTTATGAGATACATTTGTAAAGAATCAAAATGCATGCCTCTATCATGACTGCTGAAAGAAAAGAATTAAATCACAGACACAATGTGTCCAGGTATGTTGTTCATGCGAACAACAGATGAAAGAAAAGCATTTTGTAATTATACTGTTGCTTGTACACTTGTTACCATTATAAGTCTTTGTGGCTGACTCAATATGCCATTCCCTGATTATGTTATATTCACTGACATCATGTTTTTCTTTCAAAGTTATTGTCTTCTTGTTTGTTTATTTGGATGATGTACTTGATGTGATGCAACCGAGAGAGCTGGATATTGTAACAATCTCGTTTTGCACTTTGTTTCTCTGGTTTGCCTTTTGCTTAACACCAATGTGCATATTTAACCTGTTCAAGTTCATACCTCTCTCTCTCTCCTCTCTCTCATACTCTCTCTCTCTCTCTCTCTCTCTCTCTCTCTCTCTCTCTCTCTCTCTCTCTCTCTCTCTCTCTCCTCTCTCTCTCTCTCTCTCTCATATCCTCTCATTCTGCATTGCCCATATATCACACACTCATACCCTCATAAATTATATCATGCATGTCTGCCTGTATTTTTGATAATGCACTCTTCCGCTTGAAGTGCCCATGCTGAAATTGAAGTAGCAAATATCCTTCTCCAATCGACCCACAAGCCGATAACAGATGGTACAAGATTGAGCTTTTTCATGCTCTGTCACGAAGGACAATTAAATCATCTACTACATCCCATTTCCACACTCGCCTTGGCCTGATCTCCTTCCCCTTCCCTCCCCACTACTCCATTTCCTCTGTCCTCATGGCCCAGTCCCCATCCCCAGTCATATTCTTCTGTTCGTTTAGATTCCTCTGAGTCTTTCTTTCTTTGCTGTGTTCACTCCAACTACACAACACCCTGTTACACTCATTCGGTGTGGACCCCCATCTCTTTTGGTTGAAATGATGTCACTTACTACATGAGGTCTTTTACTATAGCTCTTAATGTGTGTGTAGGGGGGGGGGTCTGTATGTGTGTGTGTGTTGTGTGTGTGTGTGTGTGTGTATGTGTGTGTGTGTGTGTGTGTGTGTGTTTGTGCATGTGTGTTTGTGTGTGTAAATAACACTTATAGGGGAGGTGGGTAGACTTTAGATAAAGGTTGGTATCTCTCAGAACTTTCAAATCCTGTATATGTATGCCGGCCTTCACTGTTGCTGGTTCTGACTTATAATTTAGAGCAGACAAATTATACTTGTCACTGATGAAACCAACCATCTCTTGGCACTCAAAATAATTAAGAATAGTAAGTTTCATCAGTTCATTCTGCAGGCTTTGATAATTATGGCTCCTGAGGATTTGACAACTAGTTGACTTCCATAAAGCAAGCGGACCTTATTGCATCACTCCATCGTTGAAACGTTCTGCAGAGAAATTGTACTGGCTACAAACCAGATGCCAGCTGATGGTGCTAATGTAATTGTAGTAGGTAGCTGTTCCTGTGGAAGAAAGAGTAGATGATGAGAATAGAATGGAGGGATAACAAGGTGCAGTATAGGAACTACTGATGCAAATAGAAGCTTATCCAATTAAGCTCAATGTAGGGGACGCAGATTTAAATCTTGTTTATACCTAGTAGAAATATTCATAGCTACTGATCTCAACAAGTGAAGTGACCTGCATGTGCGTTATCTATCTTCATGTTTTGCAAGCAAAGAGATGAACGCATCAAAAAACTTCTAAATTTGTACCAGCAGAGGACTTGTTTGTAAAATAGATAGACATCCACCAGGCACCTAATTAAAACTGTATTGACAATTACATCGGGTATATTCTGCCTTGACAAAGAGGAGGGGGAGACAGGGAGTCTGGCTCTGACCACTGACCATTGGAGAAGGTTTTCTCCCATGCAGTTAGCATCAGCACCCACTCCACTTCCTAAAAGGTCTTTCAGATGAGACTAAATTGCGGCATTTTTTGTGAATGCTTGCCGAATGTCTTGCATACATGTAAATGCCACCTATCCTGTCCTTCAGAGCAATAGGCAGCCACTGTTTCCTAGTGAGAATTGATAACTCAAGCTATAGAGCAGATGCCTCTGAGAAGACTGAATCCCATGTTGTTCACAACCATCAGAATGCAGTTTTGATGCTCTAACCACTAAACAACTGTGTCCCCATATTTCATATAGTTCACATATATTCTTCCTTTTACAGTGATATCTCCTTATAGAGGAAATTCAGAGAATTCAAAAACCTGTATTTTGTATTTTGTATTTTGTACCACTTTATGTCACGCAGATTTCTCTGCGTGAAATTCGGGCTGCTCTCCCCGGGGAGTGCGCGTCGCCACATGTGCAGCGCCTACCTTTTTTTTTTTTTTTTTTTTTTTTTTCTTTTTTCCTGCCTGCAAGTGTATTTGTTTCCCTATCAGAGTGGCTTCTTTCTACAGAATTTTGCCAGGGACAACCCCCTTGTTGCCGTGGGTTCTTTTACGTGCGCTAAATAGTGATGTGTAACACACGGGACCTCGGTTTATCGTCTCATCCGAAAGACTAGCGCCCAGACCACCACTCAGGGTCCAATGGATGGGGAAAAAGTTTTGGGTCCAAACGGGGTACGAACCCCGCACACTCCGACCCGGACTTTTTGCTTTCTAGGCAAGGCGCGTGACCACCTAGACCACCGATCCAGTTGTATCTGTCCTACACACACACATACACACACACATGCACACACATACAAACACAACACACTCCCCCCCACACACACACACCACACTCTCTCACACACACATACAAACACACACACACACACACACACACACACACACACACACACAACACACACACACACACACACACACACAAACACACACACACACATACACACACACATTCAAGCAACCATCACGACCATCGATTTTGAAACTGGAGTCCTGTGACGCTGGTGGAAGGAGAAACAGCGGAGAAAACAGATCGTGTTGGTGCAAATTGAAATCTGAAGTTGTCTCCCTCCGGCAATAATGGCCATGTCCTGTCAACAGACCAACAGGAGCTCACAGGACCAGTTTCTCGTGTGTTTGATGAAACCAGATTTCTTCTGAGAGTAGTCAACACAAGTGTTTTGGTCATGCTAGATTTAAATGAGTGCAAGCATACAGAAAGTTTATACATTTGCTTCTCTCTCTACCTGACTGTCTATTTGTCTATCTTTCTGTCAAAGTCTCTCTTTCTCTGTCTCTGTCTCTGTGTCTGTGTGTTTTTCTGTGTCCTTGTATCTCTCTCTCTGTCTCTCTATCTCTCTATCTCTCTATCTCTCTATCCTCTCTATCTCTCTATCTCTCTATCTATCTATCTATCTATCTTCTTGAAAACATGCTTTTATATCCAAGACATACACAATACAGGTACAAGAGTCACCAAATACGTACATATAATATATACCCCCTCATGAGCATGTATGCTTCAAAACCACTCCAGCAATCTAAGTGACTGGTGTTTGAAAAAGAAACAACCTGAGTGGAAAACATGGCTCTCCAATCGACCAACAAACAGATAACAGATGGTACAAGATTGAGCCTTCTCAGGCTCTGTCACAACCAACAATTAAATGATCTACAAGAAGGAGGGTGGCGAGATGGTTTAAAAACGTTTGCCAGCCAACAAGTAAATCGTGAGGTTCTGGGTTAGATTCCCAGCCTCCCCCTGTTTTTCCAGTTTTACAAAAGAAAATTGAAATGAAAGTCATAGGTCTTTTGATTAGACAATAAACCGAGGCACTGTGTGTAAAAGCACTTGCCAGCACATCGAAAGCCCGTTCCGTCTTCCGTAAGAGTAGATTATTTTGTGCCGGTAGGAATGGATGACAGCAAAACAACAGCATGTACACAGGCGTCATGTTTAAATACCATCTCCGAACTCAGGAAGTAGCCATCTAAAAGGTCGGGGGATGGGGAAAATAGTCGTATAGGCAGAAATCTCACCACTCGGAGCGAAAACGAAAGAAAAGTGCCTTCTATTACTCCAGTTTCCTCCCACTCCTTTCCTCTGCTCTACCTCCCTTCCTCCATCGCCATCTCCAATGTCTCCAGTCACCTCTTTTCTCTGTTCCTATAGACATCTCTGTCTTTCTTGTCCTTGGCAAAATTTAGTGCCACAGCACAGTGCACAGTTACACTCAGTCCGTGGGCACCTATTCCTCAATTAGGCTGCCCTGACGACGCTAATTTGAATTCACTGTTATGACTTTGTGTGCGCGTAAGGGTATGCAAGTGTGGCAATGTAGGTGAGAGGTAGGGTGTGTGTGTGTGTGGAGGTGGGGGTGTGGTGGTGTGTGCGTGTGTGGGTGTGTGTGTATATATGTGTGTGTGTATGTATGTATGTATGTATGTATGTATGTATGTATGTATGTATGTATGTATGTATGTATGTATGTATGTATGTATGTATGTATGTATGTATGTTGTGTGTGTATGTGTGTGTGTTTAGTTTCAATTCTTTTATTGGTTTTCTCCCCCCTACCCCCAAACTCCGTGTGTTATGGCCGAAGGCCAATGAGTCTGTTAATAGAGTTCTGATTTCTTTCTCTGTTTGTGTGTGTGTCTCTGTCTCTGTCTCTGTCTGTCTGTCTATCTGTCTGTCTGTCTGTCTGTCTGTCTGTCTGTCTGTCTGTGTCTGTCTGTCTGTCTGTCTGTCTGTCTGTCTGTCTGTCTGTCTGTCTGTCTCTCTCTCTCTCTCTCTCTCTCTCTCTCTCTCTCTCTCTCTCTCTCTCTCTCTCTCTCTCTCTCTCTCTCTCTCTCTCTCTCTCTCTCTCTCTCTCTCTCTCTCCTGCTCTAACTCTGTGTTTTTGTGTCTGTATGTTGCTGCTGTTTGTTTGTTATTTTAAGATTTGGAGGAAGGTCAGTCTTGGGGTATACGTTTATGCCTTCATTTTAGACTTCAGTTATGTGTGGACCCCGGCTATATAATGCGTCGTTCTACACTGATGACAGTGGTAGTGAAACGCTACAGTAAGGATTGTGTGCGTGAAACCTCTGCTACACAAAAATCGTTTCTTTATTCCACTTAGCCCGTTGTTAGATCAGCATTAGTGTAGATGCTCATACCTACGTATCTCTGTCTGCTGTGCTACTTTTGTTGTAGTTGTCAGCTGTCTGATTTTAAGCATTAATCTCTGGCAGAGAGAAAAATCAGGAGAACGTCTAAAGGGAGAGCATTTCTCTATATCAAGGCGAGAATCGGTAGAGTGATTGGCCCTGATGTGCAGGGAAGATGGGGAATCATGCCACCAGTTCTGAATTTTCTGCCTGGAAACTCTGTTACTCCTCCCTCTCTCTGTCTGTGTTTCCCTGTCTCTGGCTTTAGTTCTGTGTCTCTTTCTCTGTATCTATGTGTCCCTGTCTTCCTGCCTGTCTCCGTCTCTGCCTGTCTGTAAATATGTCTGTGTCTCTATGTCTGTCTGTGTCTCTATGTCTGTCTGTGTCTCTATGTCTGTCTGTGTCTCTATGTCTGTCTGTGTCTCTATGTCTGTCTGTGTCTCTCTCACTCTTTGTCTCTGTTTCTTTGTTTCTGTCTCTTTGAGACTGTCTGTCTATCTGTCTCTGTCTCTCTGTGTCTCTCTCTGTGTCTCTCTGTGTCTCTCTGTCTCTGTTTCTGTCTGTCTCTGTCTCTGTCTCTGTCTCTGTCTCTGTCTCTCTCTCTCTCTCTATCTCTCTCTCTCTCTCTCTCTCTCTCTCTCTCTCTCTCTCTCTCTCTCTCTCTCTCTCTCTCTCTCTCTCTTGATTATTATTATTAATTTTAGTTACTGTTTTTTTGGTGTAGAAGACTCCTTCTGTCTCGGGACACAATGGTTGTGCCTTCTTTTGCTACATTAGTCCTGTTAGAAGCGGCCTCTAGGGCGGTTCCACAGATCTAACATAGCATGGCAATCTCTGCCACAGGTGTTGCAGGTAAGTTTGGACATGGGGTTGATAATGGCCTGACTTTGCTGTCTAACATTCCTATAGTTGTGTCTGTCTTTCAACATTTGGAGTCCTTTCGCTTCTCTCCTGCAGGTTCCCTGAACTACTGCTCTCCTCCACCTGCTGCCACTTTCTGCAAGGGCTTTCCAGTTGTCAGAAGGTTGTTTTTTTTAAATTCTTCTGTCATATTATATGGTTATTGCGCTGTTTTCCCGCAGTGCAAATCTGCAATGTGTCCTGTTTGTACGTACATTCGTTTTTTTTAAAAGAAAGGCACTTGTTTTATTATGTAGGCTTATATTATGGTCAACAATTATTGTAATTATGTCCTCGCACAGTTTAATTTCAAAACCGGACATGAACGTTCTGCGAGGAAAAAAAAGGTGTGGTGCCACTGTAATTTTATCATCCATCCATCCATCCATCCATCCATCCATCCATCCATCCATCCATCCATCCATCCATCCATCCATCCATCCATCCATCCCATCCATCTGTTCGTCGGTACATCCGTCTGTCCGTCCGTCCGTCCGTCCGTCCATCCATCCATCTCCATCCATCCATCCATCCATCCATCCATCCATCCATCCATCCATCCATCCATCCATCACTCACCCGTCCATCTTATTTACTTTATTCATTCTTTTCTCCTTTTGACAGCTGTATGATTTGCAGATGTCTAGCTATGACAAGAGGAAAAAGGCTAAAACCCGAATCAAAACAAAACCCTGTATGTTTCGACAGACAGTATTTCTTTCACTGTGTTGGCATAGGGAGGGGGAATGACCGGTTCTGATGGGAAAGCAATATTGGATCCGCACTGCTAGGCTATCTTGTTACATCTCCTTTCTCTTTTTTTTTTTTTTTACTTTTCATTATTATTTATTCACATTTCTTTCGGGTTTTTCCCGAAACGTCTTTCTAAATTTTCTTTCTTTGTGTTTACCTTTCTTTATTTCTAGAATCTCTTTCTTTGTTTTTCTCTTTTGTCTGTGTCTGTCTGTCTGTCCCTGTCTCTGTTCAGCTCCGCCTGTTTCTGTTTATCTGTCTGTCTTTACTTGTCTCTGTTTGTCTCTGTCTTTTTTCTTTTCTCTGACCCTTCATTTCTCTGTCTTTCTGTCCGTCTGTCTATGTCACGGTCTCTCTATGCTTTAGTGCATGAGTTTGAGCGAGCAGACGTACACGCACACGTATATGAGTGTGTGTGAGCGCGCGCGCGCGCGTGCACACGTATGTGTGTGTGTTTGCTTGTGTGTGTGTGTGTGTGTGTGTGTGTGTGTCTGTGTGTCTGTGTGTATGTGTGTATGTGTGTATGCGTGTATGTGTGAGTGCGTGCGTGTGTGTGTGAGCGTGCGTACATGCGTGCATGCGGTGCGTGCGTGCGTGCTTGCATTCGCACGGTTGTGCACACATAATGTTGCGGGGTCAAGTCAGACTCCTGCGTAGTGACCAAAAAGTGACCCAACACCAATGGCTGCGTGCATACGACAGACTCCGAAAGTGGCAGAGAACTGGCATCGCTGTGACTGAGGTTGGTAACTTTACGGTGGAGAGAGCAGTTGCGCTTTACACGATGTTGAGCATAATCATCTCACCTCATCTCCCCCGTAATCTTGTACATAGTTGAAACACCTCTGGAGTTGTAGTTTTTTTCTAACCAGCGTATTCCATTATGAGAAAATGATTATTGTAAGAACCTGAAAGGAAAAGAAAAATACTACCACCACCATTACCACTTCATACCATACCTTTCGACAAGAACAGCAAATCTAGCAGCAACAATGAAAGAAAATTGTACTATTACTACTACTACTACTACTACTACTACTACTACTACTACTACTACTACGTACTACTGGCTACTGCTACTACTACATACTATTTACTACTGCTGCTGCTGCTGCTGCTGCTGCTGCTGCTGCTGCTACTACTACTACTATACTACTACTACTATACTACTACTACTAACCACTACTACCACTACCACCACCACCACCATCACCACCACGACTGATTCAATTACATTCCCATCTTTCCAAGGGTTATCATTTTCTCATTTCGCGGCACCTTAAAATAACGGCAAAAATACAAACAAATGATACGGCACCAATCAGCCTGAGATCTCCCAAAACATACGCAGCAACTCAGGTCTGTAATATCATCGAAACTAGTAAATATATCAAGTGTAGCATGTCGAGTTTACTCCTCTCCAAATTCATACCCTGCAGTGTTAATGTGATATATACTTTCAGAAATAGCCTTTCGGAGTGAATCCACACTAGTGTTATGTTTTCAGAGATTGCTTTTAAAAAACAACATTTTCTTATATATCTTCTTTTGGGGAAATTGAACATGTCTTCGTGTGTCACCTTCATATTTTGTTATTTTTTATATCGTGATTTTGCTGCAATTATTAAAATGAGTTTGTGTTGAAATTTACAAAATGCATGCATGTATGTATGTATGTATGTATGTATGTATGTATGCATGTATGTATGTATGTATGTATGTATGTATGTATGTATGTATGTATGTATGTATGTATGTATGTATGTATGTATGTATTATGTAGGTGTGTGTAGGTGTGTAGGTGTGTAGGTGTGTAGGTGTGTAGTAGTGTATGTATGTATGTATGTATGTATGTATGTATGTATGTATGTATGTATGTATGTATGTATGTATGTATGTATGTATGTATGTATGTATGTATGCATGTATGCATGTATGTATGTATGTATGTATGTATGTATGTATGTGTATGTATGTATGTATGTATGTATGTATGTATGTAGTATGTATGTATGTGTGTGTGTGTGTGTGTGTACGTGTGTACGTGTGCATGCGTGGATTTACAAGTAGATAAATACGCAAGCAAACAAATAAGCACATAATGAGTGGTCATGTGAACATCTATGCAGGTGCGAGTGCACACACACACACAACACATACACACACACACACACACACACACACACACACACACACACCACACACACACACACACACACACACACACACACACACACACACCACACAAACACACACACACACACACACACAGACACACACACTCATCCATGACAAACTCTTAGCATGCTAACCTGCACTTTGCACTGGAGGAGAAAAAAGTCCTTTGAAGATAACGTACGGCTGCTATTAAGGCGAGACAGTCAGCAAACATCCATACATAATTATTTGCAAACTTGGTATCCAGGTCACATGTGCAACCGCACTGTCATTCATAGAGGCAATGAGTGAAGCAGACTGTATAATTATTCTGGGTGACCACCAAGGATGTAAAGCAAGGATTATTTTTATTTGGCCTTATTTTATGTGACGTTCCTGCACTGCCGTACTAATTTCGTTCATTAGTTTATCTTCTCCTCAAGGCTCATCCAGATTCGTCATGTCGCATTCTCAAGGTCAGAAGTCCACAGGGAGGTCGATCATCAATCTCCGGCCGTTGTGTGATCAGCAAGTAGAGGATCCCTGCACTGCTGATGGATCACTTTGGTAGTGCTAAGTGGTGCCTGTACTGACCTCACATTATGCAGGACACCACCTATTTAGCCGCCTGCTGAGAACAATAACAGTTTAGTCGCTGATTGAGACGCTCCCCGGAGGTGGTGACGACCACAACGTCCATCCAACAATCTCCTCCTGTGAACTTTTAACACCAAAGGCTTGGACAGAACCTTACGGCAGGCACAGATTTGAGCATGAGAGAAAGTTAATATCATTGAAGTTTTTTTTTATATTTTACTTGACAAAAGACAGGGATGGACCAAGCAGACAGAAAACAGACAGGACGTAGGTGATAGTAAGAATATGGAAAAGGCATTGGCAGAGATGGTAATATAAGAGAGAGGAATTCTTCGCACAGAATTTCAGGAAGGTGGGGTTGCTATTTAAACTTACAGGGCCCTGTATTTCTACAGGAGCGGGGGTGGGGGGGGATGAGGCCACCAAACTAAACAAACTTGTTTCCATGGGTTTTTTTGCTATCACCAGAATCCCTTCCAAATCTCAAACAGATTTCTTTTTCGCTCGTAGTAAACAAACTATATCACCCCAAGAGCAGATGGGGGTGTTTTTCGTAGAAAAAAATTGACAACCTTAAAGCAGACCTTTTTTTTTCTTAGAAAACTTTTTCAATCTGAAATCAGACTTTTTATTTAATAACAAACTTTGCCTCAAAGCAGGCTTTTCATTGTATAGTAAACTCTGTCAACCTTAAAGTAAACGTTTTATTTCATAGAAAACTATATCAGCCTTAAAGCCGAAGTTTTCTTTCGTAATCAACTCTACCAACCCAA
The DNA here is from genome assembly GCA_030674155.1 of Stramonita haemastoma. Classification (NCBI taxonomy): domain Eukaryota; kingdom Metazoa; phylum Mollusca; class Gastropoda; order Neogastropoda; family Muricidae; genus Stramonita; species Stramonita haemastoma. Next base: position 31,845,215 of record CM060319.1, read on the forward strand.
CAGCAGGCGTTTCCTTTCGTAATCAACTTTATCAACCTTACAGTAGACATTTGCTTTTAAAGTAAACTCCATCAACCTAAATGCAGCATTTTTGTTTCTTAGTAAACTCCACCAACCTAAACGCAGACATTTTATTCTCTTTCTTTTAGAGTAAACCCTACCAACCTAAAAGAAGACGGCATTTTCTGCAGTAAACATCCTATAAGCAGACTTCTCTCGTAAATTGTTGGGTAAATAGAAACTAGTTATCACACCTTTCAGGGATACGCCTGACAGCATCTTGAAATGTTCACCACGTTGGCACTGCGAAAATCATTTTGTTTAGTGCCGATTTTGACAGCTCCTTATCTTGACAAGTTGACATTCATCTGTGAAATAGCAGGTCGTTTACCTGCTGAGAGAGGAAGTAGGTGGCTGATAGCGATGAAATAGGCTGAACATTGCAACATGTTAAAGATGATGGTACTATCGGGATGGTGTGAGTCTGTGTGGGGTTTCTGATTCTGTTGTGTTTTAAAAAAAAAATTTTTTTTTTTTTGGGGGTCGTTTCTTCTCTTTTTTTTGAGGGGGGGGGGGGGGTTGATAACTATACGTTTTCTTTTTTTCTGGTTGTGCCCCCTTTCTGTCTTTTTCTGTTTCTCTGTGTCCTCTGTCTGTCTGTCTGTCTGTCTGTCTGTTCTGTCTGTCTGTCTGTCTGTCTGTCCTTCTTCTCTCTCTCTCTCTCTCTCTCTCTCTCTCTCTCTCTCTCTCTCTCTCTCTCTCTCCTCTCTCTCTCTCTCTCTCTCTCTCTCTCTCTCCTCTCTCTCGAATCTTTCCGGAGTATGTCCATGTTTCTTTTTTCTTTGATTTTTTCGAGATACAAGGCCGCGAACACTTATTGGTTTTTTGCTACATTCGACACATGCATGCGTTTTTGTCCAATTTCTGTCATCCGTTCCCACTGCTACTAGTCTCACTCTTCCGAAAGCGATGTTTTTAACGTGTGCGTAAAATGATTTATGGATGCAACTCGTTTCACACCACAGGGAGTTCCTAATTTTGTGATAGTATTTCTTCAAAAGGATCTTTTAAGTAGTTGGAGGGGGGGGAGGGGGGGGGGGGGGGGGCTGGAGTCGGCACTAATGTTAAATCCTGAGGACAAAATTCCCTTGAAAGGAATTTGAACCCAGGTCGGCAGATCACGAGCGCAATGCGTTAATATTATAGCTACAAGAATATCCCACCATGTGTGCTTGTGTGCTTGTGTGTGTGTGTGTGTGTGTGTGTGTGTGTGTGTGTGTGTGTGTGTGTGTGTGTGTGTGTGTGTGTGCGTGCGTGTGCGTGTATGTGTGTGTGAGTGTGTGTATGTGTGTGTGTATGTGTGTGTGTTTGTGTGAGTGTTTATATGTGTGTATGTGTGTGAGCGCGTTTGCACATGCGTGAGAGCGTCCGTGTGTGTGTGTGTGTGTGTGTGTGTGTGTGTGTGTGTGTGTGTGTGTGTGTGTGTTGTGTGTGTGTGTGTGTGTGTATGTGTGTGTGTGTTGTGTCTGTGTCTGTGTCTGTGTCTGTTGTGTCTTTGTCTGTGTCTGTGCGCGCGCGCGCGCGCGCGTGTGTCTGTGTGTGTACACAGACGTGAGTGAGAGCAAACATATGTATGTCTGTGTTTATAATTATGTACACACCTGAAAAGAGGAGAGATAGAGAGAGACAAAAAAAAAACACCAAACAGACAGACATGCAGACATCAAAACAAACAGACAAACAGACAGACAGACAGACAAACAAGAACGCCGTTGAGTCAGAGACAGTGAAGGATGGAGCCGTTGTAACAAGCAGGTCTGGGCAGCTGGTAGTAAATGATAGCCTTGAAGAATGAGAGACTGCGCAATAACAATGCCTGTGATGTATGCAGCTCCCTCTTGACGCTAGTAAATCACCTTTCTTCCTCTATATTTCATTCCCTGTCGTCATCGCCAACAGACAGACATACAGTTTTTTTTTCTTTCTGCAGGCTTCCCCCAAAAAATGGGTTATTGTAGATGGAGGAAAGTTGGGGATCGGATGGATTGGGGGATTGGGGATAGGAGAAGGAGGAGTTGATATATTTTTTTCTGGATTATGTTTTTTTTTAAAAGTATGTTTCTGTGTCCATCTATGTGTGTCTGTTTTCTTGTCTGCCTGTTTATATGTCTGTTTGTCTCTGTCGCTGTCTGTCTCTGTCTCTGTCTCTGTATGTCTGTGTGTCTGTCTGTCTTTCTGTCTGTCTCTCTCTCTCTGTCTCTCTCTCTCCCTCTCTCTCTCTCTGTTTCTCTCGATCTCTGTCTCTCTCTGTCTCTCTCACTCTTTCTTTCCCTCTCTTTCTCTCGGTCCCCCTCTCTCTTTCTCTCCCCCCTCTTTCTCCCTATCTCTCCCTTTCTCTCTCCTCCTCTCTCTTTATCTATCACACACATACACAGACAAAATTTGGGGGGGGCGTCTGTGCGTGTGTGTGTGTATTTAAAACACACACATACATCCAAACAAACACACCCGTGTTTACTATCACTTTTATGTGAATAGACTTAAAATTGAAGACCAACACACACATGCACACACTTATACAGACACTCACGTGCGCACGTGCAAAAAAATACACATTTTTTACGTTGAAAAGGAACCTCAAACTCGGAGAGAAACAAGCAGCCGAATAAAGCAGCTAAGGCGTTGACATAGACAAAGGGTGACAGAGAGAAAGACGCACAGATAGACACAAACAAAGACAAAGCACACACAAGAGATATACACACACGATGGTAATCAAAAGAAACAGGACGAATGAAAGAGGAGAGAAAGATGGGGGATGTGTGTGTGGGAGAGAGAGAGAGAGAGAGAGAGAGAGAGAGAGAGAGAGAGAGAGAGAGAGAGAGAGAGAGAGAGAGAGAGAGAGAGAGAGAGAGAGAGAGAGAGAGAGAGAGAGAGAGAGAGAGAGAGAGAGTTGATTTGATTGATTTGATTTAATTTGATTTCTCCTTTTATATCGAGGATAATGGAATAAGCATTCTAGTGCTTTTTTACATCCAGTCCCCGTGTGTATGCAGTTTTGTAAATGTCATCTGTTCCCACCGGCACACGATGGCCTTCTCTTACGAAAAGCGGAACAGGATTTAACGTGTGCGCAAGATGTTGAGTGAGGAGAGAGAGAGAGAGAGAGAGAGAGAGAGAGAGAGAGAGAGAGAGAGAGAGAGAGAGAGAGAGAGAGAGAGAGAGAGAGAGAGAGAGAGAGAGAGAGAGAGAGAGAGTAGGACAAACAGCCTAAGACAGAGACGAAGAGACAGACAGACAGGGAAACAGAGACAGAGAGAGAGACTGAGGCAGAGAAGAGACAGAAGAGACAGAGAGAAAAGGAAGAGAGACAGGCAGAGGAGACAGAAAGACAAACAAACAGACAGACAGAGGCAATAGACTATGACAGAGTGAAACAGAGACAGAAGCTATGACAACACACAATAGAAAAAGCTAATGATATACAAAAGGAAGTGTGCAATTGGAAGAAGACAAGATAACCTGAATGTGATTGCAAAAAGGCATAATGTGACAGGCTTTAAGCCCTTTCACATGGGATAGTGGGGTGAAAACAAAACAAAACAATCAAAAAGAATTTTAAAGACACAGTAAACAAATCAATGTCAACACACCAAGTAACAAAACAAACAAAAAGAAAAAAATACGTAAGACAAAATGCAACGGTCAAAACCTTTTCAGAAAACAAGGAGAAAAAGGGAATCATCTGTCCATATTATATTTTTATGTTGTAGCATTTAGTTATATCATGTGTTGGTATCTCTGTCTTAAAGCATTAGAAATGAACATAGTGACGTGTATAGAAATTAAACAACTATCATTAAGAGAGAGAGAGAGAGAGAGAGAGAGAGAGAGAGAGAGAGAGAGAGAGAGAGAGAGAGAGAGAGAGAGAGAGAGGAAGAGAGAGAGAGAGAGAGAGAGAGAGAGAGAGAGAAGAGGAAAGAGAGGGGGGGGAAGGGAGGGAGGGAAGGAGGGAGAGAAAGATAGAGACGGACAGGGACAGACAGGGAGCAGACGAAGAGATAGAGACAGACAGACAGAGAGTGGAGAGAAAGAGAGAGAAAGAAGAAAGAGAGAGGAAAAGAGAGGAAGAGAAATAGATAGAGAGGGAGACTAAGAGAGACAGACAGACAGAGACAGAGAGAAAGAGAAAGAGTAGAGAGAACAGAATGAAAGAGACTGACAGACAGCCAGGCAGTGGACATGACATACAGTTGGCAAAAGGGGACTACAGCAATCAAGAAAGTAGCACAGGCAATTGACAGAGACAGTGGACAGAAAGGGGTAGGAGGAAATAGACACGGAGGGACAAGGAGAAAAGAGAAACGAAAAAGACAAGCAAAGACCATTCAAATCGAAAAGACAATTTTTGTTGTCCATGGGATTTTTTGTCTATTTTTGGCTCTGCAATGGGATTTTTTTTTTTTTCCAACTGTAGAAACGTCTGGTCTGCCTCGTAACCTTTGATTTTAGAATTTGACAATCCACTCTGCTCATGTTTTTTTTTTTATTATTATGGATCTCAAAGTGAGACAAAAGTTATTAAAATATATAACATTCTGTAAAGGCCTAAACAATGAAGTTTCTTCATAGAACTAGTTTACGAAATTGCTTAGTTGCTGCGTTTCCTGTTGTTGCCGTTGTTGCTACAATTACTGCTTCCTGAAATAGGAATGATGTCTGAACGCTAAAAAGACTTAAAGTATCATACTACAATGTTGAGCGATGATAGAACATCAAAGAAGTATAAATGGTACACTCATTAAAAAAAACATATAGAAGTGATATACTAAACAGTTTAAACCAATAACGCAAAAGCATCAGTACCGATATCACGGTTAATAACCAACATCTGGAACAAGTTAAAAGCTTCAAGTATTTTGGAGCTGTTGGGTCAGACACGCATACACACACATACACACAAACACAAACACACACACACAACAACACACACAACACACACACACACACACAACAACACACACACCACCACACCACACACACACACACACACACACACACACACACACACACACACACCATCCCTTTTAACACACACAAACACAACACAACAAGGACGCCACCACACAGCAACACAAAAAGAATCTCTTGAGAGAGAAATCTCCACCGAAGAAGGTTGTCAACCACGTTTGTGAACACATATGAGTGGGAAGCATCCTAAGAGACTTGGAATGGGGAGTTGAGGGATGGGGGTGGGGGTAGAAGAAGGTGTAGGGGTAAGGGGAGAAAAGAGGATACTAGGAAAGTGACAAGGGATGAAAGGAAAAGAATAAAGAGCAGTTGTAGGGGGTCATCAGAAATCGATGTCTATTTACAAATTCCAGTTGCATTTCCCTTCCGCCTTTTTATGTTCTCCTCTTGTTTCTCTTCGTTTCTAGTCTGTTCCTCTCTGTCTCTCTGTCTCATCTTCCTCTCTGTTCTGTCTCTGTCTCTGTTCTCTGTCTCTTGTCTCTCTGTCTTCTGTCTGTCTTCTGTCTGTCTTCTCTTCTTCTGTCTCTCTTCTCTCTCTCTCTCTCTCTCTCTCTGTCCTCTCTTCTCTCTTCTCTCTCTCTCTCTTCTTCTCTTCTTCTCTCTCTCTTCTTCTCTCTCTCTCTCTTCTCTCTCTCCTCTCGTCTCTCTTCTCTCTCTCTCTTCTCTTCCTCTCTCTTCTCTCTCTCTCTTCTCTCTCTCTCTCTCTCTCTCTCTCTTCTCTCTCTCTCTCTCCTCCTCTCTCTCTCTCTCTCTCTCTCTCTCTCTCCTCTCTCTCTTCTCTCTCTCTCTCTCTCTCTCTTCTTCATTTCTCTCAGCCTCTCCCCAACCCAACCATCTCCAACCCCCACCTTCAACACCAAACACCTCGAGCATCAGAACTGCAATGACCCAAACAGTAGCATTACAAGCTTCAATGACACACAAGGCAATCATGCCATCTCCACGCCACATACACACAGACACACAACACCACACACCACACACGACAGACAGCACACACACACCACACACACACACACACACACACACACACCACACCATACACACATCACACACTCACACACACACTCAACACACCATAGACACACAACACACAACACACAGACACACACACACACACACACACACCTCATACACACGCATACCAACACACTCAACACACACACACAAACACACACACCAACACACACAACACACACACACACACACACACATGCTCTCGCACACCCCCTACAATACAAACAAGACAACACAACACAACAAGGACACCCCGCCCCCAAACTGCAGCACAAAAGACATCTCTTGAGACAGAAATCTCCATGGAAGGTGCCTGTCAACACGTTTGTTAACATGTACGAGTGGGAGGTGGCACCCTAAGAGACTTGGGTAGGGGGTGAGGGTTGGGGTGGGGAGATGGAGATAAGGGGTGGAGATAGATAGGGGTGGGTGGGTAGAGGGGGGTGGGGAGGAGGTTGAGATGGTAAGGAAACTGACAAGGGATGAAGAGGAAAAGAATAAAGAGGGTTTTAGGGGATCATCAGAAATCGATGTCTCTTGTACTACACTCCCAGTTTCCCTTTTCCCATTCCTGTCCTCTCTCTCTCTGTTTCTTCTGGTTCTGTTCTATCTTCTCTCTGTGTCTATCTCTCTTTCTCTCCTGTTCTGTCTTGATTTTATCTGTCTTCGGTTCGTCGGTCTTCTGTCTCTCTATTCTTCTATTCTGTCTGTCTGTCTGTCTCTCTATTTCTGTGTGTCTGTGATGTGTGTCTGTGTTGTTCTGTCTGTCTGTTGTCTCTCTGTCTTCTGTTCTGTCTGTCTTCTCTCTTCTATCTCTGTCTGTCTCTGATTCTGTCTGTCTCTGTCTCTCTATCTCTTCTGTGTGTCTGTGTGATTTTTGTGTCTTGCTCTGTGTGTCTGTCTGTTGTCTCTGTTTCTGTCTGTCTCCTCTGTCTCTCTCTCTCTCGTTCTCTCTCTCTCTTCTCTCTCTCTCTTCCTCTCTCTCTCTCTCTCTCTCTCTCTTCTCCTCTTCTCTCTCTTCTCTTCTCTCTATATTCATTTCTCGTCTAGTCTTGTCATCTCTCTCTCTCTCTCTCTCACTCCACACACCACCAACTCTCTTCTCTGTGTATTTCTAAATACATGAACAGCTGGAGAGGTGAATCAAACATGACAGACCTATTTCTGGGATGCTGGAAACCACCTTCCCCATGTCTGCCTGAACAGAAGTGAAGAGAGAAGAGAGAAGAGGAGAGAGAGAAGAGAAGAGAGAGAGAGAAGAGAGAGAGAGAGAGAGGAGAGGGGAGGAGAGAGAGAGAGAGAGAACAGAGAGAGAGAAGGAAAAGAAGAGAGGGGGGAGAGGGAGAGAGAGATGAGAGAGAGAGAGAGTCTCTGTTTGTGAGCTAATGTGCGTGCGTGCGTGCGTGCGTGTGTGTGTGTGTGTGGCGCGTGTGTGTGTGTGGTGTGTGTGTGTGTGTGTGTGTGGTGTGTGGTGTGTGTGTGTGTGTGTGTGTGTTGTGTGTTTGTTTGTTTGTGGCTGGGAGCTTATTTGAAAAACATACACAAAAGCATATTTTTAATACACGAAAAAAGACTAAAAGCAAAATATGAAAATATGATAGAAATTTTGACAGAAAGAAAACAAAAACAAAGAAACGGCGATGACAAAAGGATTTTTTTTTAAGTATAGAAATAAGTGAATGAAGCAAAGAATAAAACGAAAATGGGACAAAGTAAGGAAAATAAACGAAAAGGGCTCAAAATCACACAAGCAAACCGAACAAAACAAACCTTGCAAAAACTAAACGAGAAAACAAATATTCAAGGAGCTAGCAAATTGATGCGCTTGCGTGCAAACAAAAATGCAGGAAAAGCCAACACAAATTAACAGGAAATTATTTGTATTCTGTTATCAAATCCTCACACAGATACACGTGCGCACATGTGTTTGTGGTGTGTGCGGGTGTGTTATGTATGTGTGTGTGTATATATGTGTGTATGTGTTTGTGTGTGTGTTTGTGTGTTTGTGCATGCGTGCGTAGGCGCGCGCGCGCGCGCGTGTGTGTGTGTGTGCATGTGTGTCTGTGTCTGTGTCTGTGTCTGTGTGTATAAGTGTGTGTGCATGTGTATGTGTGCATCCTGTCTACCTATCCGCTCGCTGTGTGTGTACAAATGCATGTGCCTGCCTGTGCGTATACTCGCGTACATGTGTGTGTGTGTTTGTGTGTGTGTGTGTGTGTGTGTGTGTGTGTGTGTGTGTGTGTGTGTGTGTGTGTGTGTGTGTGTGTGTGTGTGTGTTTGATTTATTTGATTTATTCTTTTATATCGAGGATAATGGAATAAACACTCTTGTGCTTTTTTTTACATTCAATCCCCGTGTGTCTGCAATTTTGTAAATGTCATCTGTTCCCACCGGCACACGATGGCCTACACTTACGGAAAGCGGAACAGGATTTAACGTGTGCGCAAGATGTTCTGCGTGTGTTCGCACACGGGTCTCGGTTTAAAGTCTCATCCGAGAGACTTTTGGGGAGAGTAGAGTCAGCACTGATGTTAACTCCATGAGAAAAATCTCCTCGACCGGACTCGAACCTGGGTCGTCAAATTGCCAGCGCAATGTCCCGACCACTAGGCTATCCGTGTGTGTGTGTGTGTGTGTGTGTGTGTGTGTGTGTGTGTGTGTGTGTGTGTGTGTGTGTGTGTGTGTGTGTGTGTGTGTGTGTGTGTGTGTGCATAGTTTTTGGGGACAGGGAGATGCATTACAAACTTGCAACTAACCAATTATATAATTTCGTTATTGAGTGATAATCATTTAATGCCATTTGGAACAGAATGAGTGAATGAAACTACATTCAAGAACAATCTAGATAACAATTGTAATAATAGGATAACTGTAGTTGATCAGTTTCATTTTTAACCGAATGTTCAAAAGTGTTTCATAACAAAAAAAGAGAAGGAAGAAAAGTGTTGTAAATGTCTGCTTGTAAGATCTATGCTCGTGCTCTGAATTTTATCAGACACATCTGTATTTAGTTTCTATGATAGTTGCTAGAATTTTGACATGCATATCTGTATCTACGATAGCGATAATTATGATTACACTTTATTTGTTTCGCGGCGTTTTTTTTTTTTTTTTTGGGGGGGGGGGGTTAACTGATGATAATTCAAAGCGGATCATTGAGGTAAAATGCATCATGGAGAATTATGATTTTTGAAGACTTCATTTCACATTTATTTTATTGTTTTAATCGTTTCATTACGTGGTCTATGTTTATTCTCTGAATACCGTTGTAAATATCTGTTCTCAAGATGAATGTTTATGGTCAATGTTGTGTGATGCATATCTGTATTCAATATGTATGGTTATTATGCCCTTAATTTTTTTCATAAAAACATCAGTATCCCAGATTTTAACCTATGCTCTGATATTCGTCAGAAACATCCGCATCGTGTATATTATTTTTCTTGTTTTAACTGAAGTATGTTGTTTTGTTGTTGCTTTTTTTTGTAATAGTGAACTTTATTGCAAGTCTTTTCTCTCCTCTGCTACTACTTTGTGAAAGTTCCTTCCAGATAACATTAAATCTATAATGTCTTTGAGTGCACTTGGACATTTGTTGTCTTTTGGCGATCCGGTGGTGCCTGCAGATTTTCACTTCGGTAAATAAGAAAAAACACCCCCCCACCCCCCCCCCCCACCAGATAATCCATTGCCGATGGCGACTTGAAATGAGTAACCTAAACAGTGCCTTGTTAAACGGCATGCTGTTGAAGACCCTCTGTGTGCATATTCAACACCGGTATAATATTTCTGCCGAATTAATCGGTGTTATTCGGGCAAGGCTAGAGATTGCGATGGCACAATTCGACAGTGAATGGTTGTTATGCGAGTTTCCATAATGAACTCCCCTGATGGAGCGAACCTTTATGAATTTTAGTAACACCAAAGAAGGCGACAGTGTTCTTTCTGTCATGGGAGATAATTTAGAAGCAATGCGCATGCGCACGAGTTAATTCCCATGGTAGAGCGAGCCTTTATGATTGTTAGTAGTCCCGAAGAAGGGAACGGCGTTCTTTATCAAGGGGGAGACAATTAGAAAGCGGTGTACATTCGTGAAAGGGAGGCTCCGAGTACCCCGTCAAACAAAGTCACACTAAAGGGAACATCGTGAACAGTTTATTCGCTGTTGTTGTTCTCTCAGATTTCTGACATTATTTGTGGACGATAGTGGGTCTTATCAGCGTAGCTAATAGATCGTTGCCTCGCTCATGCTAAGAAAAGTGAGCCCAGAGTAGAGGGTATCAAACATGAGTACGTCTTGCACACCTAACCCCAAAACAACTTTATAATTTTTATACACTGAGATTTCTTAACGATGAGGATTGTGCCTTCCCAGCATGGAAAAGTGGTCGCAGATAAACGGAGGTACAGTCTTCAAGTAGGAACGCTCTCTTGGGACCAAACTTTTCTTAGGCAGTGAGAGATTTTCTTGTTGGTAAATCGCTCTTATCAGATTATTCGAAGTAAAGAAGTTTAGTTTAAAAAAAAAAAGAAAAGATTTGCTTCTTGATACCAAGTTGGTCGACAGTCGCCAAAGAAGTGAGCTGGTCGATGTTGATGGATGGTTGTTGCAGTTACTGGATCAGATAAATCGAAGCAAAATAATATATATATATATATATATATATATATATATATATCAAAGCAAAATTATATATATATATATATATATATACATATATATATATATATATATATATATACTATATGTCATGCTGGATGGTGGCGGTTGTGTGACAGCCCCTGAATCAAACTATGAACCAAGGACAATCAAAACTCTACTAAAGTTTGTTTGTAAAGCTCAAAGGATATTATTCTTTTGATTATTTAGTTGATTGATGGGTTGATTGTTCTAGAAGGATATTAATCGTTGAAAATGTAGTTGAATGATTGGCTGATTAATCGATATAATTTGACTGAGGGCTGGACCGATGAAAAAAAGCTACCATTGTTCTTATTCTCTCTCCTCCACCCCCACCCCTCCCCCAAAAAAAAAAAAAAAAAACGAAAAAAGCCACAGCTAAAAACAAAAAGAAAAACCGGTCATTATTGTCTCAACTATAAAAAAGGTGAAGGGTAGGGGTGTTCCTTGGCCTGCGCGGTCGTGAGGGAGCGAGGTGTCAGAGACTTCAGCTTCTCCAGGGGCCAGCATGTTGAGGGCGGCGCCCATCTCCTCTCCCTCGCTGCTTTACCTTCCCTGACCCTAAAGAGGGCAGGTACCCATTTGCAGCTGGGTGGACTGGGGGACTAGTCTGGGGCCGGGGCGCACGGGCGGTCGCCCATCCGGCTGGTGGCCGCGCTTGACGCTGCTTGGCTTGACTGGCAGGGGGGTGGGGGGAGGGGGGGGAAGCAGGTGATCTGGCCGCTAGGCTATCCCGCCCCCAACTATAAATATGAAAAAGAGGAAAAAAAAACCTCAGCTATGTTAATTTTTTGACATTATCTCAGGTAGTTTTATGAGTCTTTATTCCATGCTCTGTTTGGTAATTGATCTTCTAACATGCAGTACGTTTTTGGATTTTTAGCATTAAACTCCTGTTAAAAACATACCGATGTTTCATAACTACCTAAGCGGCTTCGAAAACTAGTTAGACTGACAGGGAAATCCTGGCGTGCATCTGAGACTCTGCTTATGCATTAGAGAATGAAACTGATGAAGCATCTGCCATGTGGTTGATATGATATAGTATGCTAAGTGAATTATCGTCTGTTCTCTGTTTCTTCATCTTACCAGAAACTATAAAAATCAAAATCCGGAAACCCAAACCAATAAACGATACACAGTACCAAAAAAGAGAAATAGTTTAAATGCAAAGTGTAAATAGTTGTGATACACTGACAAGATTTAATGACAAGCAGAAAAGGCAACATTGTCTCAAGCTACTGGTCACTAAAATGAATCTCAGCTGTACGTGACTAATTCGTGTCCGAATCGAATTTTCTGGTTTTCCAATGGAGCTTGTAAGCAAGGAAGGCGGTCCACACACACACAACATATATATATATATATATATATATATATATATATATATATATATATATATATATATATATATATATATATATATGATATATATATATATATATATATATATATGTTGTGTGTTGTGTGTGTGTGTGTGTGTGTGTGTGTGTGTGTGTGTGTGTGTGTGTGTGTGTGTGTGTATGTATATATGTATACATATATTTACATATGTATGTATGTATGTATGTATGTATGTATGTATGTATGTATGTATGTATGTATGTATGTATGTATGTATGTATGTATGTATGTATGTATGATGATAGATAAATAGATAAATAGATAAATAGATAAGATAGATAGATAGATAGATAGATAGATAGATAGATAGATAGATAGATAGATAGATAGATAAATAGATAAATAGATAAATAGATAGACAGACAGACATACAGACAGACAGATAGACAGATAGATAGATAGATAGATAGATAGATAGATAGATAGATAGATAGATAGATAGATAGATAGATAGATAGATAGATAGATAGATAGATATAAACAGAGAAAGACAGCGAGACAGATAGATACACAGAAACTCAGAGACACAGAGAGGGACGCACACACACACAGATTATATAACTTTTTCCCTCTTTTCATTTTTTTTTTTACATTTTTTCTTCACAGCCATAGAGGACAAAAGCGTAAAAGAAAGAAACATGACGAAGAACTAAAAGGAAAAGGAAAATGTTTTTAAAAAACACGTCAGGGTTTAAAAACAAAGGACAAGAAAAAACAAAGAGCACAAAAACAGAAAACAAGTTCACAAGGGACGGGGGGCAACAAAGAGGCCCTGGCAGCCCTATAGCTAATGAAGTGTCTTCTTTAATAACCTGACAAAGGCATGAGTTATTTCATTAGTTTTCCTCTAAACGAATTCCCCACACTGCAGTTTGTCTACTCATACAATAGTTGTCTTCTCCTTCGATTCTTTCTCTTTTTGGTTTTTAAATGTCAGTGTGTGTGTTTGTGGTGTTGTGTGTGTGTGTGTGTGTGTGTGTGTGTGTGTGTGTGTGTGTGTGTGTGTGTGTGTGTGTGTGTGTGTGTGTGTGTGTGTGTGTGTGTGTGTTGTGTAAGTAAGTGGGTATGGAGTCTAAAATAACATTAAAACCTGTGGGAGAAATAAAACTTTCTATTGCAAAATAGACTCATAAAAAGTAAGAAAGAAAGAAATTTTTTTAAATACAGAGAGAAAGACAAAAGTAAGAAAGAAAGAAAGAAAGAAAGAAAGAAAGAAAGAAAGAAAGAAGAAAGAAAGAAAGAAAGAAAGAAAAAAAAAAAGAAAGAAAAGAGAAAAAAAGAAAGAGAGAAAGACAGACACACTGACACACAGAAAGCCATAAAAATGCTACAACAAAAGACATAGAAAAAACGACAAAAACTGAAGCTAAAAACAGACAGAATAAGAACCAACACAAACAAACAAAAAAGAAATTGAACCTGGGAAAAAAACCACACACACACAAATAAAAAAATATACAAAAATCAAACACAAAAATCATAAAAGACAGATTACTCAAATAAAAAAATAAGTATACAAATAAAAACTTGTGTAGCGTCGACACGCAACAAAAGCATTCAACTTAATGACTTGATGCCGCACACAAACAGGAAATGATTGGCATTATCTTGTCAACTCTTGCATCAACACTTCTGCGCGTTAAAGAAACAAAACACATAAAAAGAGACACGGTTTTGATTTTGTGTGGTGTGTGTGTGTGTGTGTGTGTGTGTGTGTGTGTGTGTGTGTGTGTGTGTGTGTGTGTGTGTGTGTGTGTGTGTGTGTGTGTGTGTGTGTTTTAGTTGCTGTTTGTTTGCATTTTTTCGTTTATTTATTGATGTGTTTGTTTGCTGGTTTTGATTTGTTGTTATCTTTGTGTTGTTGCTTTTTGCTGAAATGCGGATTAGATTCAGTGAACAAAATTGCAAGAAGCAACAATGTGTGTGTGCGTGCGTGCGTGTGTGTGTGTGTGTGTGTGTGTGTGTTGTGTGTGTGTGTGTGTGTGTGTGTGTGTGTGTGTGTGTGTGTGTGTGTGTGTGTTCGTGCGTGCGTGCGCACGAGCGCGGGTATATCTGTCTGTCTGCGTGTTTTCTGCCTGTCTGTCTGTCTGTCTGTCTGTCTGTCTGTCTGTCTGTCTATCTGTACGTGTGTGAGCACCAGCACATCTTTATGAGCACACGTTCATACGTTTTTATTTGTATGCCCTTATACACTTTAGTTCGCATTTTAGGGATTGTATAAAGGCCGGTTTTTTGGTTATGATATACTTTGTATTCAACTTTAAAAGTCAGTTATCGACCAAGGGAATTTGCTAAGTAATTGTTTATTCTTACATACTTATTTGCATTACTAAGTTTTATCCTTTCCACTCGTTCGCATTGTCAAGTTATATCTCAGCTAGCCGTTTTTATGATCAAGTTATTTTGCTACCTCCTTGTTTGAACAGTCATAATTATAATATTTCGCCTACTTCTTTGTACAATCAAGTAAAATCTCGCCCACTTCTTTGTACAATCAAGTAAAATCTCGCCTACTTCTTTGTACAATCAAGTAAAATCTCGCCTACTTCTTTGTACAATCAAGTAATATCTCGTCTACTTGTTTGCATTCTCCAATTGTATCTTATCAATTTGATTGCACAATAAACTTATAATTATTTATCTCGCCTACTTGTTTGCCCTGTCAAGTTACATCTCGCTTACG
>CM060319.1:31897531-31905031 GCA_030674155.1 Stramonita haemastoma
ACACACACACACACACACACACACCACACACAAACACACACACACACACAACACACACACACACAAACACAACACACACACACAAACACACAACACACAAACACACAACACACACACACACACACACACAACACACACACACACACACACACACACACACTACACTTTCTACCCTAAGTTTATTCCAGACTTTCATGCAGTAGGTCCAATGTAAAACTTTCCAAAGCCTTTCTGTCACGACAGACCCTGATGCTGATTTTTGCCTTAATTCACCACAGCTTAACTCTTTACTAGTATTCCATAAAAGATTTGTCTTTTGGGGGCTGATTTTTTTCCCAACAAAACCAAAGAAAATATCGTAACAATGTTTGTGTGCTTAGGCAATAATCTCTTAGCTTTTAAGATCTGTTTGGCCAAAGGGTAGTGATTCGTGTCTCATGCTTCCCTAATCTCTTTATCCTGACACTTGCTGAAGGTTTCATGTTCAAAGAATCAATGATCAATGCCTCTTTTTTTTTTTGCGGTCCATTGCAAAGAGCCTTGGCAACATTTTGATGATCCGTTTTGAGTCATAGAGATGAAAGCTTTAGTTGTGTCTCTGTGTGTTTGTGTTCTGTCTGTCTGTCTGTCTGTCTGTCTGTGTCTGTCTGTGTCTGTCTCTGTGCTCTGTGTCTCTGTCTCTGTGTCTCTGTCTCTGTCTGTCTATCTCTTTCTCTGAGTGTGTGTGTGCTATGATGTGTGTGCTGTGCTGTGTTGTGCGCGTTGTGTATATAAATAAACAGTTTATATTATATATTATTATTATATATATATATGTGTGTGTGTGTGTGTGGTGTGTGTGTGTGTGTGTATGCTGTGTGTGTGTGTGTGTTGTGGTGTGTTGTGTGTGTGTGTGTGTAGATGAGAGAGAGAGATAGAGAGAGAGTGTGTGTGTGTGTGTCATGTATGCGTGCTTGTGTGCATACGTGCGCACGCGCGTGCGTGTGTGTGCGTGTGTGTGTGTGTGTGTGTTGCGCGGCGCGCGCGTGTGTTCGTGTGTGTGTATGTGTGTGTTTATGTATGTGTGCGTGCGTGCGCGCGTGCGCGCTTGCGTCTTTGCGTGTGTGTGTGTGTGTGTGTGTGTGTGTGTGTGTGTGTGTGTGTGTGTGTGTGTGTGTGTGTGTGTGTGTGGTGTGTGTGTTGTGTATATATGTGTGTGTGTGTGTTGTGTATATATGTGTGTGTGTGTTTGTGTGTATGTATGTGTGTGTGACTTTGCTTTAGGCCGTAGGCCAATTTACATATTTATTGTGATGTTTTCCAGGGAGTAGCCTACATTTCTTGTCTCTGTGTTTCATCATTCTGCTCATCCATCAACTCTTTGTTTATGTATGTTCTATCTATATCTGTGTTTTTTCTCTAGCTGTCTGTATGTCTGTTCTGTCTATCTGTCTCTCTGTCTGTCTGTCTGTCTGTCTGTCTATCTGTCTGTCTGGGTCTCTGCTCTCTTTCTATCTTTCTATTGTCTCTGTGTTTGCCTCTTCATCTTTTTTCACGCACATACATACAGCACATATACACACACACTCACACACACACCTATACAAACACACACACACACACACATACACTCATACTCCTCCCCACCTATACACACACGCCTCCCCCCTTACACACCACCACACACACACACACACACACACACACACACACACACACACACACACACAACACACACACACACATACATACATACATACATACATACATACACACACACACACACAAAACACACACACACCACACAACCACACACACAAAACAACACACAACACACAACACACACAACACACAACACACACACACCACACCATGGATGGAAAAGAAAAAAACAACAACAAAGGAAACCTTTCATCTCTAAGACTGGAAACAGATCGCAAAATGTTCTCAAGACTCTTTTCAATGGACAGCAGACTAGACAGGATGGACATTGATTCCTAGGACGTGAAACAGTTGGCACGTCTCCGGATAAAGAGATTATGGATGCGTGAGACACGAATCACTGCCCTGTGGCCACACAAAGACCTGAGGAGCAACGAGATTAGTGCCAAAGCACACAAACATTGTTACGATGGTTGCTTTTTTTCTCCTGTTTTTTGTTATCAAAAACTTTAGCAAGAAAGGTGTCTTTCATTTTTACATTAAGAGCTACGGTAGAGGGTTAAGCTGTGGTGGACGCAAGACATCGGTATTGTGACATAATATCGTGATGGAAAGCTTTTTTTCGAAAAGTTTTATATTAGACTTGGTGCATGCAAGCTGTAGCTTATTTGGAAAAAATTTAATGCAGAAGATGTAACGTGTTCGTGTATGCTGACATGTCTTTAAGTTTGGGTGTCTTAAATATGAAACTGTTGGTAATATCAGAATGATATGTTTTTTTACCCTGCATTGAGGTTATATTCACTCATAAATATATACTCAGAATAATATTATGCTAAAAATGTTTCTTCCAAGCTACTTTCAAGAAAAGAAAGAGAAAAATGGAGGGTTAATGCATGCTCTTCTTTCATATTTTTGTATCTTTGCAAATATAAAGCGATTTTCGTCGTCTCTTGTTTATTCCTCACAACCGTATGATAAATTTAAAATTATCACTCAACAACTTAGCATTCAAGACATTTGCAAATGTCTTTCAAAGCTCCATTTGTTTTCTAAATCTTGCTCGCAGATTTATCTTTCTGCATCTTGCATAATTATACTGCTTTCAGAGAGAGAGAGAGAGAGAGAGGAGAAGAGAGAGAGAGAGAGAGAAGAGAGAGGAGAGGAGAGAGAGAGAGAGAGAGAGAGAGAGAGAGAGAGAGAGGAGAGAGAGAGAGGGGAGAGAGATGAGAGAGAGAGAGGAGAGGGAGGAGAGAGAGAGAGAGAGAGAAGGGAGAGAGAGAGAGAGAAGACAGGGGGGGGGGGGAGGTGAAACATACAGACATACAAAGACAGAAACACAAAACTACAGAAACAGGGACACATAGACAGAAAAAACACAGAGGGACAAAGAGATAGACAAAGACAGACAGATAGACAGAACAGGAGAAAGAGATAGAGAGAGATACACAGAGAGACAGAAAGATAAAATAGGAAATAGACAGAGAGAGAGAGAGAGAGACAGAGACAGACAGAGAACTGGGAAAACAATAAATACGGGCCTCAGGCAACAATACATTCCTGAGGACTAAGGAAGCGACAGAAAAGTCTCGCCATGCATGTTGTAATCAAAGCATTTGCATGGTTACACTTTAAGAGTGGTGGGGGGGGGGGGGGGAGAGAACGAGAAGGAGTGGACAGACAGACTGGCAGACCTACATACAGACGTACAGGCAGACAGATAAAAACCCAGAGAGACAGACAGACTAAAATAGAAACAGAAAAGCCAATGTGTCTTACCTTTAATCCACCAGGCGCTGCCAAGATTGGAATGTGTGATCCATAGCTTCAACACCACCAGAATCACAAAAGTCTGCTCCGTTGTTAACTCGATGATTGTGGCTGCACACACACACAACACCACACACACACACACACACACACACACACACACACACACACACACACACACCCCACACACACACACACAACACACACACACACACACACAAATCGAGTTTAAAAGAAATAATCATACCTTCAGCCGATGAGAAAATATCCAAAAAAAATATTGGTATTTCAACAGAGTTAGCAACGTAAACTAGATTGAAAAATGTTTCTACCTAGGATAGGTCAGTTTGTTTAGGTTTTCTTTTTCTTGACTTTTTCAGTATTACAGACTATCCAATGACAACAAACATACTTTAGAAAGACCTGTAAAAACAGTAGAGTGAATTGGGAGAAGGAAAGAGCGAAACAGCGGGCGTTAAACTGACAAGACACCGTGACAAGGACTCTGCAACAAAATACGCAAGAAAAATTGCTGGGGAAAAAAAGAGGGGGCGGAGAGATAATCCCCCAAACAAAGACATAACCGATTAAGTGCCAACAAAACGTGACAACCTGCCGCAAGAAGGTGACAGAAGAAAGCTGTTGCCAAAAAGGTGTCAGAGAAATTGCCTAAAAGACAAATACTCTAGCGAAGAAAAAGGACAGATCGGCTTAAGGAATTAGTGACAGAGTAACTGAGTACATGTCAACACAGGCTTGAAAGAGAACATGACATTTAAAAAAAGAAAACAACAGCGAATATCATGAGACACTGTAAGAATTCTTTTTCATTGTAAAGAAACTGCAGTATAGAGGTAAACAAGGATATGATAAACTATATAAGGACTAACAGATGAATAAGGACAAAAAAGTAGAAAACATTCTGCACGGTAAATGAAAAAATATTCAAAGAAATGATTGCAAAGCTTCCACCAACGAAAAAGTAAATCAGCAGTAGTATTGTTACCAAAGGAAGCAAAAATAGACTGTTCACAAAAAGATATATAATGTTTTCTCAATAGTTCAATACATTCAAACAGGTGATGAAACAGTGCAAAAGATTTAAAAAAACATACCCATACCAGATTAGAGAAAACACTACAGGGAAGTCGTAGAAGATTATCATGAGAAAAAGGGATGATTTCAGCATACAAAAGTAAGCGATACGTTGCTACATGGAGTGACAGAAAACTGTCACAGGGAAGTGACAAGGACATTGTCAAATGGATGTGACAGGGAAATTGCCAGTGGAAGGCACAGAGAAACTTGTCACTGCAAGTGACAAAGGCATTGTCATATGGACATGGCAGAGAAATTGCCACGTGGAAGGGACAGAGAAACTGCTACTTAATACAGACAATTAAGTGGCCACTCAACAGTGACAGATAAAATGCACTCAACAGTGACAGAGAAAACCGCCACTCAACAGTGACAGGAAAACGGTCAAGGAACAGTGACAGAGAAAACTGCCACTCAACAGTGACAGAGAAAACTGCCACTCAACAGTGACAGAGAAAACTGCCACTCAACAGTGACAGATAAATTGCACTCAACAGTTTACAGAGAAAACTGCCACTCAACAGTGACAGATAAACCTGCCACTCAACAGTGACAGAGAAAACTGCCACTCAACAGTGTAGCTAAACCTGCACTCAATAGTGACAGATAAAACTGCCACTCAACAGTGACAGCTAAACCTGTCAATCAAGAGTTACAGAGAAACGGTCACGGAACAGTGACAAAAACAACCATTTGATAGTGACAGGGAAACTTCCTGTCAACAATGACGGAAAAACTACCACAAAGACGTGATATAAAAACTCCAACACACCTCCTTTCACCTGAACCTACCCGAGCCTATTTAACAGTTGGAGCCCTGAAGAATTTGTTAACAGCTTCCTCCACTCAGCAGAGTTTTCAGTTTTCCGCAGTCTGGCGTTCCACTCTTGGCTAGTCTCACTCGTTAACATTGTCTCCCACCCTTTTCTCCTCTGTCCCTTTGTCTCCTTCCTTGCACTGTTCCCTGTTAGGTAGTCTTCATCCAATAGCATAGCTCCCAGATATGTAAAGCTATTATAGACGGTCTCAATTTTGGTATTGTCTTTGGCAAGGGCAGTATTGCTGCCATTAATACTATCAGTCATCAAGTGAGATTTGTTTCGCACTGATATGTATCCCATAATGCTTAAGACAGACACACATACAGATATGACCAAAAAATCTTGCTGTGCATGCAGAAATGAGGAAAAGAGAGCAGAAAAAGAAAATGAGAAGCTGCCACACAGATGTGATGGGAAATTGCAGGCAAAACTGTGACATAGAAATTGCTCAGCAGAACTGACACTGATTGAAGCATAGGCTATACACAAAACTGGCCACAGCGAAGTGACAGGAAACGCCACGCAAAAGTGACGGCAAAATTACCTTGCCGAAAATGACAGAAAACTTCTAAATCAGGATGTGTCACGTTAATGTACGTGATAAATTTCTGCAAAAAAAGAACAGAGAAAAAATTCAATGACAAAAAAGGAGCTAAACAAAAAGAAAAAAAGAGAGAAAAAAGAAAACGGCACGCAAAGAAAAAGATGAACAGCAACACAGAAGTAAACCCCCCAAAAAAAACTGACAATATAAAAATGCATCTAAACTGTACAAAAACGCGCACCGCAAAGTGACAAAGAAAGATATGTAAAAAATGTCACAATATATGTCAGAGAGAGAAACTGTGCCAAGGAACCCACAGCGAAGCTAGTTTCTACATATGAAAGCAAAAGCTCCCACAGAAGTCAGAAAAAAAACATGGATGCACATGTAAAAAGCTTTGAAATGACAGACAACCTGGCAGAAAGAAACAAGAAATAATCTATCACAATAAAATACAAAAAAACAACAAATATTGACAGAGATTGCACTAAAAAAAAGGAATGGATTAAAGTCAATGCGACAAAGTAAACAAGAAATGGCTTCCTAAAAGATGACTTGCTATCCGAAGCAAAAATATGGTTGACCGAACTTCTCTAGAGTGTCATGAATATTACGAAAAAAGACTGATTTTGAAATGCAAACACAAGGTGTGTCATAACCTCTTCTCATTTGTTTTAAATACAAATACAAGATTTCGTTATCAAGAAGTGATGAGGTTACGCCTATCAGATATTAAAATATCACGTACCGACAGCATCATTACAAAATACATTAAAAAAAATTGTAATTTCACACCACACACACACACACACACCACCACACACACACACACGCACAACACGCCACGCCGACGCATGTACGTACACACACAGGTGGAGACAAACAAACAGGCACAAGCGGAAAGAAACACACAAACAGACCCCACTTCTTCCTTCACTCACTTCCATAGCACAGAGAGAGAGAGAGACATAGACATAGACAGAGAAGCAGAAGACAGAGACAGAGATAGAGACAGACAGACAGACAGACAAACAAACAGACAGACAGACAGACAGTCACAGACAGATAGAGACAGAGAGACAGAGAAACACAGAGAGAGAGAGATTATTAATATGAATATATTAATATAATTATAATATAATATTATCTGTTATAATATTATAGACATACAGACACAGACATAGACAGAGAGACGAAAGAGAGAGACTGAGACAGAGAGACAGATACAGAAAAACGAGCCAGAGAGACAGAGAACTTCTTTGACAACACAGTTGAAAAGACAAATACACACGGAGATGCCCAGACAGAGGAAGGAACCTCAGCCGACAGGCTCGCCTTAATGATGTGCAAATTGACAGACAGAAACCTGATTCCTGGCACACATGGAAAGGAACCATTCGTAAACCGAAAATGGATCTGGGATTGGAAATCGACGGAAATAACTCACAACAAATCTTTCGTCCACTGAGAGAGAGGATATGTTTACCCTTTCATGGGAATAATCACTGGCGATGCGCTGACAAAAGTTCTTTTTGCTTTAAAGGAAAAATAATAGGTAGGTGGGTGAAAAATAAATCAACTGAGGAAAAAAATACCAAAGAGAATGAAGACTCTAAGAAAGGTAAT
>CM060319.1:31910031-31915031 GCA_030674155.1 Stramonita haemastoma
GCAGTTATTTTTTTGGCGTTTTTCTATTGATAAATACGCATGGGTCTTCAAAAAATACCACCTGAAGATGTCAAAGGGGCGTCTTGTTGAATGTGGTATCTAGCAGTGCATGACAAGATCTTTCTTACTTTCTTCTCGCTCTGTTTCTCCGCCTCTATTTATGTCTCTATTTTTTATGTCTTTTTATTGCTCCATCTCTCTCTCTTATTTTCTCTGTATCTGTCTGCCTGTCCGTCACTGTCTTTTTTCTGTCACTTTCTGTATTTCTGTCTATGTCTCTCTGCCTGTTTGTCTCTGCATCTTTGTATTTCAATCTGTCTCTGCTTCTGTCTGTCTGTCTGTCTGTCTGTCTGTCTGTCTGTCTTCTGTCTGTCTGTCTCTGCTCTGTCTGTCTGTCTGTCCTGTCTCTTCTCTCTCTCTCTCTCTCTTCTCTCTCTCTCTCTCTCCTCTCTCTCTCTCTCTCTCTCTCTCTCCTCTCTCTCTCTCTCTCTCTCTCTCTCTCTCTCTCTCTCTCTCTCTCTCTCTCTCTCTCTCTCTCTCTTCTCTCTCTCTTCCCCTTCAGATTTATTCCTACAAATGAAAAACCTCTACTAACATGAGTATTAAGTTAGACTACACCTTAAAAAGAAAAGATTCGGTACCGAAATATGATCACAAAAGCAATATAAAATATAATGCTAGAACATTGGCATTTTGCCCAAGAAACAGACAGAAGTGCGGTGGACAGCTTGTCAAAATGATAGATAGCGATTCAATGTTTTGTGGGGGAGTTTCACGCTTGATATTGCAATCGTAAAGAAGGATGACAGTTTTATTACAAATCAATCTTCTGGATTTATCTTTCTTCTTGTTTTTGTTTTTGTTTTTGTTCTTCTTGTTCCCTTTTTTTTTGTTCTTCTTGTTTTTTTTCTTGTTCTTCTTGTTCTTGTTCTTCTTGTTATTCTTCTTCTTTCTTCTTCTTGTTTTTGTTGTTTGTTGTTGTTGTTCTTCTTCTTCTTCTTCTTCTTCTTCTTCTTCTTCTTCTTCTTCTTCTTCTTCTTCTTCTTCTTCTTCTTCTTCTTCTTCTTCTTCTTCTTCTTCTTCTTCTTCGCATTCATCGCATTCGCATTCCATTCGCATTTCGCATTCGCATTCGCATTCGCATTCTTCTTGTTTGCATTCTTCGCATTCTTCTTTGCAATCTTCTTCGCATTCTTCTTCGCACTTTTCTTTGCAGTTTTTTTTGCATTCTTTTTCTTATTCTTCTTCGCATTTTTCTTCTTTGCAATTCTTCTTCGCATTTATTCTTCTTAGCATTTCTACTTTTTCTTTGCTTTTTCTTCTTCGCAGTCTTTGCATTCGTTGCATTTTTCGCATTCTTTTTGCATTCTTTCCATTCTTTACATACTTTGCATTTTTTGCATTCTTTCTTCGCATTTTCTTCTCTTTTGCATATTTCATCTGTTCTTTGCAACTCCTCTTCGCATTCTTTGTAGTTCTTTTCTTCGCATTCTTCACAATTTTATCTGTTCTTTGCGATTGTCTAAAATGTTAATTCTTGTTGTTTTTTTTTCTTCGTCTTTATTGTTTTCTTTTTGCAGTGTCCCTTCTTTTTCTGCTGCTATTCTCTTCTTTAATACCAAGGCTTTAGAAATGACCTTAGTGGGAAATTATAGACTGATAGTTTGGAAACTTGTTTAAGTTTTGACGTCAAAGGCTCTGTGTCACTGGTAATCACGTTTTTTAAAAAGTAAACGAAAAGTCACTTCAGGTTTAGTTTACAATGATATGTTCATAGTAGGAAAATAATAGCTCTGTATTAGATGTCCTGATAGTAGAAACAGTTCCTCCTGCTCCTTCTGCCATGTGAGCCTCGAAATGAACAAGTAGATATTAGAACACACCTGCACACACATGTGCGAGTATGCACACACATACATACACACACACACGCATACACACACACACGCATACACACACAACACACACACACACACACACACACACACACCACAGGCACATGCACACGCACACGCACACGCACACGCAAACCGCCTCACACTAATGCTTACCAAAGAATGGAAGCGATCATCTCTGAAAACGCATGGGAGAACACAGGCAGACATGCTAATGAACATTCAGACAGACAAGCAAACAAGAGAAACAACCCAGTAAAACCTTTCCTTAGTAACATGCAAACTGACAGATAGAGACATGAAATATACCATACACCGGAAATAAATAAAACACGAATGAATCTGCCCGTGAGACTATATTAAGCAGAAATCATTACTATGAATAAGTATACCTTCACCGTGTGATCAAATCCAACCCAATCAATACAATCACGTTGTTTATAGCCCCGCCGACCACATATGCCATATCGGGACTGTCACCATGACAAATTTAAAACTTAGATTAAAACTATACAGCTATGTACAAATTCAAAAAGGGGTATAAAACCAACTCTACTGTCCTTCCTCGTACCAACGCCCTGGTCAACCATAAGGATCAGCCCAGGACGGGCACGGTGTTGTGGGAGAAACCACATCACTTACACATAAAATAAGATAAAACCAAAACTAAAGTCATCAAAACAAATCTTGTTCTTACTGACCGACTAACTGATGCTTTTCCACTCATATTTTACGGAAAAAGCCAGAACAAAATCGAACAGAAAAGGGAAATGAAAATTGCGTCAAGCCTTATAACGTTCAAAGCAGTGTGTGTGTGTGTGGTGTGTGTGTGTGTGTGTGTGTGTGTGTGTGTGGTGTGTGTGTGTGTGTGTGTGTGTGTGTGTGAGGGGGGGGGGGGGGTAATGTACACTATGATATAAAAAGCGTAAATGCCTTGTCATGGTTTCTAATGTTTCTGTTCTAAAGACAGAGACTGAGAGAGAAGTGGGGTGAGGAGGCAGAGGTAAGACAAATTCCTCCTCTAACCAGTGTGACTAATACAATCAGGCTCCTCTGTGCTGTGTTGGGGCCTGCAGAGACTTGTCACTAATCCATTTGTGTGTGTGTGTGTGTGTGTGTCTGTGTGTCTGTGTTGTGCTGTGTGTCTGTGTGTCTGTGTGTTCTGTGTGTCTGTGTGTGTGTTGTGTGTGTGTGTGTGTGTCTGTGTGTGTGTGTGTCTGTGTGTCTGTGTGTGTTGTGTTGTGTCTGTGTGTGTGTTGTGTTGTGTGTGTGTGTTGTGTTGTGTTGTGTGTGTGTGTGTGATGTGTGTGTGTTGTAGTGTGTGTTGTTGGTGTGTGTGTTGTGTGTGTTGTTGTGTGATTGTCTGTGTGTCTGTATGTGTGTTGTGTGTATGTGTGTGTGCACGCACGTGCAAACACACTGCATTTTGAAACGCAATGTTATTCGTAAGAGTCAACTGACCTCACGTAAAGACACTGCAGAGACGGCCAGGAATTCACACACACACACACACACTCACACACACACACACACAACACACACACACACACCGCGCGCCACACACACACACACACACACAACACACACGCACCACACACACACACACACACACACACACACACACACACACACACACACACACACACACACACACACACACAAAAACTAACACACCCGACTACTTCTAAATAGCAATATCACGTATCTTGAGGAAAGAATCAAAATAAGAAAATACTTCTGGCATCAGGTTCAGTATGTTGCCATTATCACATGCCTTCCTTTTCTCTTTAACTTATAACATTTCGGAGTCATACACGATTTCGCTATGTCAAACTTCTGCCACTGTCTCTGGAGGGAGAATGTCTTCAGTTGGGCCTCCCTCCCTCTCCCCCTTCCCCTTTCTGTGTGTTTTAATTGTTCTGCCTGTCAAAAGGATTATATCTACGGACATATGACCAAAAACATTCTCTTTTTGCCAAGTTTTGTTTGTTTACTAGCTGCATTTTTTTGAGCAGCTTATTTATTTGCTTCTTCCTTTTCTACTTTTTTGACAGCCCCAATAATGGTCCTCTGTGGTTTAGGTTGGCTATAAGCAACAAGATGGGCCTGGATTGTTTTTATTCAGTTCATTCTTTTTTTTATTTCAATGTGGTAGATTTTAAAGGTTACTAAATGGCTATTGCACAATATGTAGCTTTTGTTTTTTTACATACTCAAAGACTGGGACCGAGACATTGCTCACGTTCTGGAGTAACAAAAAAACAATATTAAGATGTTTTTAGCAAGATTCCAGAAACGCACCTGCAATGATGTATGTTTGAGAATTAACCAAGCCAATCACTCTCTGCCATAGCTATCCAAGAGCAAAAGGGGAATGGCACAAGGTGAGTGAATCTTTAATGAGAAATGATCTGAACAACCTCTAATAGTTCTCAGAGAGAGAGAGAGAGAGACAGAGACAGAGACAGAGACAGAGACAGAGAGAGACAGAGAGACAGAGAGAGAGAGAGAGAGAGAGAGAGAGAGAGAGAGAGAGAGAGAGGAGAGAGAGGAGAGAGAGAGAGAGAGAGAGAGAAGAGAGAGAGAGAGAGAGAGAGAGAGAGAGAGAGAGAGAGAGAGAGAGAGAGGGGGGGTGCTGTTGCTCTTCTTCTTTACTTTCGTGTTGTTGCTGTTGTTGTTGTCATTCTCCTTCTTCTTCTTCTTCTTCTTCTTCTTCTTCTTCTTTCTTCTTCTTCTTCTTCTTCTTCTTTTCTTCTTCTTCTTCTTCTTCTTCTTTACATTATTCTTCTTCTTAAAGTCTTCCTCTTTGTATTCTTCTTTGATTTCTTTTTTTGCATTCTTCTTTACATTATTTTTGTATTTTTCTTCGAATTCTTTTTCTTCTTCTTTGCAATACTTTTTCCTTCTAAATTGTGTAGGGCTCAGTGTGTACCCCACCAATTTTATTTTCATTTTCCAGGTGTGTACCAGTGCTGTCTGCAAAGCAAAGACGGGTGACGATTACTTATCCACTGTTGATTCTGATCTGCCCTTTCAAGCACCTCAATTATGACTGGTTCCAGGAATACACTGAGAAGTGTGGGAAACAAAAATACAACACCAAAG
>CM060319.1:31927531-31945031 GCA_030674155.1 Stramonita haemastoma
CTCTCTCTCTCTCTCTCTCTCTCTCTCTCTCTCCTCTCTCTCTCTCTCTCTCTCTCTCTCTCTCTCTCTCTCTCTCTCTCTCTCTCTCTCTCTCCTCTCTCTCTCTCGTAAGTAGGCTTCAAACCTGTCATGATTTCGTAAAAAATGAATCTGTCAATCGATTCCTTCTAATTTATTTTTTCAATCATTATTATCTAAAAGTGCTGCAGGGGATGGGATAGCTTAGTGGGTAAACCGTTGAGCTCATGATCTGACGGTCTGGGTTCAAGCCTTCACCTGGACTCCATTCTTCAAAAAACGTTTCTGGCTAAGACTGTAAACGCACACAGGACACCTTCCCCACACTTTAAATCCTTTTTCGGTTTTTCTTTCTTGGGAAGTGTAGGGTACTTACGCTGCCAAGAACGATATTCATCATTATAGATATAGATATAGATATAATACATATATATTATATACATATATACATACATAATAATAATAATATATATATATATATATATATATACAAAACTGTGTACAGATGAGTAAATTATAATACATCATCCCCTAAGTTGGGAATACGGCTGCCTTAATCGTGGTCAAACGGTTTGCGTACGCAAAATCTCACCACTGTTGAACCTCTGAGTTCTATCCGAGTAACAACAAAATAAGCATAGTAGCTAATCTCACAACAATACCAGTCTTTGAGTTACAAAAGTCAGTTGGTTTCTCTATAGATCTGTAGTATATCTAGAAAAAGTACTCCTGGCCTGAATTAGCACTGAACAGTAGCATAAGGCAAACCAAATGCATCTTGCATCTTACCGAGACCTAGATGTTATTCTTTAAGTGTTTAAGACGAGCGTTGCAACAAACTAGAACTGTCTCCGAATGCTTTGATGGGAAAGCGGTGAGAAACATGCTTTGAATCGTCTGTCTCTGACTCCGAGTTTGTTTTTACCCTTTAGCAGTTGTAAATATGTCAAATTGATGCAACAAATCATCGGAATCGATGGCGGTTTTTGGTAGTTTATGTCTGGAAAAGAACTGAAATCCAGTTTCTTGCCTAAAGCGACTTTATTTGACCCAGTTTGATGTTTTTAATCAGTTTGATAATTTAAGAAAACAGAGTTTTCTTTAGCGCTTTTTCTTTTCGTATTTTGACAAAACGGCTGCTAATAAACATGATGACAATGTAGTTTACAAGCATAGAAGAGGATTTCGTAACATTTTTCTAACCTTCACTTAAACCCTAGACAGAATAGAGCAGTATGTCAGCAATGAGTTATTGATCAGGAACAGTTTCCAGACACTCTCCCTGATGAATTCACTTCAGTCCTTGGGAACTCTGCCACCTGTGTCCGTCTCGTCAGTTGAGTGACTTGATTTATTCCTGTACTAGAACAACCAGCAGCTAATGCTGAGCTGACATATCCAGACAGTGACCAGCCAGTCAGAGTGCACAGGTGCTCATGTGGCCTACTACAGTGCTGACTCCACTCTCCCCCAAAGTCCTACGGATGAGACTTTAAACCGAGGCACGGGGGTGAACGCACGCAGAACATCTTGCGCACACGTTAAATCCTGTTCCGCTTTTCGTAAGAGTAGGCCATTGTGTGCCGGTGGGAACAGATGACATTTACAAAACTGCATACACACGGGCACTGGATGTGAAAAATCACAAGAGTGCTTATACCATTATGCTCGATATAAAAGAAATAAAAAAGATTACTACAATAGCAAATTGTTGAATTAAGCTTATAGATGAATAGGAATTTAAATTGTACGACGAAAATGTCATGTATACATTTGTTGCATGCGACTTTATCTTACAGCCTCTACTGATTAATTTTCTGAAAAAAATACTGTCTGAGAAAGTGTCATATGGCCAAAACACAACCCTCCCTCAGTAGTGCCTCGAACAATGTGCTGTAAACAATTCTGACAGTGTAGCCACTGAGCTACTGCAACACCTCTTCAAACACTAGATATGACTCATGCATGTCCTCAACGTTTGCTACGAACACGTTTCGTAAAAAAAGATTTAAAGAATTTTTTTTTTTTATACACAACACGCTTATTCAATTAAGCTCACAGAAATTAGGTTAATGGCAAAACACCAAAAGCATGCTCCACCAGTTATAAAATGTTCGTTGGTGGACTCTTCGTGATTTTCTAATGGAAGTCATTTGTACAAAAACTGCTCCTTTGTGGTCACGTGCTTCCTTTTTCCATGTCTAGGCTCAAATTTGTTCCGGAAACTAGCAGCAAATCGTCGTTTGGGGAGGAAGGAAAGACCCAAAACAGGATTTGGCAGAAACAATTATGTCAGTCACAACGTATTGAGAAAAAAAACACAAAAAGCAAGCAAAAGCCAAAACAACCACTTTGGAAGGCAAGCAGAAAAAATGCCTTGATGAATTACCTTGACAAGCAAGCAGATGTGCAACACAAAAGCAACAGCTTTCAACCCAGCTTTGTTTCATAAAGAAACTTTTTTTTTATTTCATGTACATGGAAACACATTTTTTTCATAGTTAGTCATCTCAAAATGTATGCAAGTCAGAGAGAATGAACAATAGTAAGGAAACTGTCAAGAAACCAACAGAATCCAAAAGTCACAGTGAGGGGGTTTCTCTCCTTCTTTTGCTGCCTGTCAACTGCGGGCGTGTGTATTTTGTGCTATAGAGAATGTTTTGTATCTGTGTTTATACGGACTGCAAACATATGTTAGGATGTTTGTGTTGATACACATCAAAGTGTATCACATTCTTGTTTGGGTTGGGGATGGGAGGGTGGAATAGCCTAGCGGTTAGAGTGCTGCGCTCATGATCTCGTGACCTGGGATCAATCCCAGGTTTGAGTTACCACCTAGATGCCCATTCAAGGTGTTTCCCTAGTTAACATCAGTGGCGACTCTACGCTCCCAAAATTTTT
The DNA here is from genome assembly GCA_030674155.1 of Stramonita haemastoma. Lineage (NCBI taxonomy): Eukaryota > Metazoa > Mollusca > Gastropoda > Neogastropoda > Muricidae > Stramonita > Stramonita haemastoma. Next base: position 31,930,451 of record CM060319.1, read on the forward strand.
TTCGGATGTGACTATAAACCATGTCGCATGTGTGAACACACAGAGAACATCTTGGGTACATGTTAAAACCGGTTCTGACCATTCAGAAGTGTAGACCATTGCGTGCCGGCAGGGAATGAATGGCAAAATTCAAAAATGCAGCGCATGCGCACTGGTAACGTGTGTAAATATCATCCCCGAAATTGAAATGCGGCTACTTTAATGGTGGGTTAAAAACGGACCCCTATGGATACGCAATATCACATCATGGGTGAACCTTGGCGCTCGTACCGAGGAACAAAAAAGAAATTCTTGTTGATGCTTGGGATTTCTGCAGGATATCAACTAGAGTAAAGCTATGTGCTCATAAGCATTCTGGCCTTTATAAACACACACACACACAAACAAAAAACACACACACACACAACACATACATACAAATATATATATATATATATATATATATATATATATATATATATATATATATATATATATATATATATATATATATATTACGGTAGCATCAGAGGAAGACGGAATGTCGCCGGTGTCTGATTCATTGACTGGTTTGTGAGGAAGAGGAAACCATAATCAGGCTGGCTTAGTGATTGATTTGTAAGTTACATTAATGCTTCCTTGGCTGCTTTCATGTTTGCTTGGTGGCTCGTGTCTTGTGCAGTTTAAACAGATACCAGTACAGGATTTGATTGCTACCAATTAGTTGTATCTATACTGATGGTTTCGCCTTATCAGTAGTCAGAGCTGAAGTAATAATGATTTGCTTGTTTTTTTCCCAGGTACTTCAATGATGCAACAACTTCTTGTACCCAGTTTGAGTGTTTCGTAATCGCTTTGAGAACTCAACAAACGTGGGGTTTTTTGTCTACTGCCTTAATGGTGTATGAGGATATACATGCTGAAAAACCTCCTGAAGACAGTGTAGTTTATATCATATGATAGGGATTTGTAACAACTTTTTATCCTTCCCTTGAAGCCTAGACAAAATAGATCAGTATGTCAGCAGTCAGTTATTGATCAGAAACAGTTTCCAGACACTCTCCCTGATGAGTTTGGTTCCGTCCTTGGGAACTCTGCCACCTGTGTACCTTTCGTCAGTGGAGTGACATGATTTATTCCCGGACTAGAACAACTGCTGACATGTCCAGGCAGTGGCCATTCAATTAGAGTGCCCAGGTGCTCAGACAACCTACTACAATAGGAATCTGAATTAAGCTTATAGATGAATAATGCATGCGTTTGTCACATGTGGCATTCTCTATTTCAAGGGCTTTGATTTGATTTGATTTGCAGGACTCAGCACTTTAGAAATTCCACATTATATTATTGTCATCATAATAATAGATTGTAAATTAAATTCGAGATAGTGTTACCCATACAGTTCAAAACCTACTCTTTCTCAGCTGTGTCCTGAATTATGTGCTAGGGACTACAAGTCTGACAGTGTAGTCACTGAGCTTCTACTATCCCTCTACACACACCAGATATGACTAATACACATTCTTACTCTTGCTACGTACACTTATACATGAACACGTTTAAAAATTTTTTTTATAGACAACACGCTTATTCAATTAAGCACTTAGAAATCAGTTTTAATAACAAACAACGATAGCATGCTCCACCAGTCATACACTGTTGATTGGTAGACCCCTCATTATTCCTAATGGAAGTCACTTGTATAAAAACTGCTTCTTTGTGGTCACTTGCTTCCTTTACCACGAGGAAGAAAGAACAAACACAGGATTAGGGCAGAAAAACATATGTCAGGCTCAAAGTATTGAAAACTAAACAATACAAAAAACAAGCAAAATCGAAAAAAAAACACTTTGGAAGGCGAGCAGAGGGGAAGGCAATGACAAATTGCCTTGACAAGTTAACAGATGTGCAACACAAAAGTAACAAGCTTTTAGCCCATTTTTTTTTATTAGAACGTTTTTCCATCCGCATTTAGCACATATTTTCGTAGTTAGTCACCTCAAAATTTATACAGGTGAGAGAATAAGGAAAAATTAAAGAATGCTGTCATAAAGGAAAACAAAATTCAAAATGACAAAGTAAGGGTTTTCTCTGCAGCCAAATAACTCTGTTGTGTGTGTGTGTGTGCACACGCTCGTGCGCCTAACACGTGAACGCAGGTGTGTGTGTGTGTGTGTGTGGGGTGTGTGTGTGTGTGTGTGTGTGTGTGTGTGTGTGTGTGTGTGTGTGTGTGTGTGTGTGTGTGTGTGTGTGTGTGTGTGTGTGTGTGTGTGTGTGTGTGTGTGTGTGTGTGTGTGTGTGTGTGTGTGTGTGTGTGTGTTTTGTGCAAGAGAACTTAAAAGATTATGATTCTCTCCAACGCCAAAGTTGGATGCGCTAGGCTTAGCTTGTCAGACGTTAACGGCAGCCAAAGCATTTTCGCTCATATGACAGACAATAATAGTTTTTTTCGTCTGAGCAATCGTCGAATAAGAAAAAAACGAATTAGTAATTAGTAGCTTGTTTTTGTGTATCTCCATGATGTAACACTATAACTGTACTTTAGTACTGCTGGACGTCATATACCTGTTCTTAATGATGTGTTTTATATTTTGACGAAATCATTCAAATAATGACTTTCGCCATATCACTTTTGAAATCACGGAGATCAGAAAACATAGAAGAAATAAAAACGAATGAATAGAGAAAGTAACAGAGAGAGAGAGAGAGAGAGAGAGAGAGGAGAGAGAGAGAGAGAGAGAGAGAGAGAGAGAGAGAGAGAGAGAGAGAGAGAGAGAGAGAGAGAGAGAGAGAGAGAGAGAAAGAGAGAGAGGGAGAGAGAGGGAGACAGACAGACAGACAGACAGACAGACAGACAACAGACAGACAGACAGTCAGAGACACACAGAGATATAATTATGGAGACAGAGACAGACAGACAGACAGGAAGACAGGGAGACAACGACAGTGGTTTATTGTGGTAAGCTGGAGACAGAAAGAGAGCCAGACAATTATAAGGAGATTAAGAGAGGTTGATAAACTTAAATTCTACCAACTTGCAAGAAACGATTCTGAGCTAAAGCTGCATAAAAGGGGAACAATAAAGTTTGTTTCCCATTGTTGGAATGGCATGTAACACCAAAAAAATCAGGAAACAACAGAACTTTCTAAATCTTTGTCTCTTTTCCTTATATGACCAACAGTAGCAGCAAAATTTGCAAAGATTAGAGCACTGTTGTTGTTGTTTTTTCTTAGATGATATAATTTTCAACCAAACCTTTTTTTTTACAAAATAGGGATCAAATCTTAAGGTCAAAGCCACACAGGTCTCAGGTGACCAGATTAACAGCAGGAATTCCATAACATAACATCACCCTAAAATGGCCGGAGTTCTGCAATAGCCGGAGTGCCTCCAATATTCACGTTACTGTTTCCTGGATATTAACGGAAACACTTGCAGATACCAAGTCAGAACGTTAAACTCAAGCTCGCTTTTTTGCTTGGATACAGGTCCCGGTTACAAAATACCTCATTAACATCAAGACGTCCGACAGAGCAACTGTAATTCTCGGAACAATGTCGCCTGTAAACTTACACTGCAACTCTAAACATAACATACCTCTAGTACATGCACTCTCGCACCAATTAGCCAAATGCAGACTACACAATAGCTCTCTCTGTGCCATAACCACAGTAAATGAGGGAAACATATCCCATGAAACAAAAACACAAGGAAAGGTGAGAGACAGGCCAGAAGGAAACTATCAAACTTTTAGCCATTATCTGATGCCATCATGGCAGAAACTTTCTGAAGTGTAAAAGCAAAACAGTGTTTTTTGCATCTCGTCCCACAAGTTCACCCAAAGGACAATGCTATAAGAAAAAGAAATAACGAATGGTAACTACACTCTAAAAACGATTCCAAGAAAAGAGCGCATAACATCCATATCTATGCATGTTTCCACAGCATCTCCATTTAGAACGATTCACAATTTATGGTGTACCATGGGCAAGGCACCTCCACAATAATCAAATTTCTGCCCAATTTCTGAAACAGCAGTTGCCTCCTCTGCTGGTTTGAGGTTATCATCAAGCATGATGGATACACACACACACACACACACGCACATACACACACACACACACACACACACACAACTATATATATATATATATATATATATATATATATATATATATATATATATATATATATTATGTGTGTGTGTGTGTGTTGTGTGTGTGTGTGTGTGTGTGTGTTGTTGTGCTGTGTTGTGTTGGTGTCTGTGTGTCTAGTGTGTGTTTGTGTGTCTGTGTGTGTGTTGTGTGTGTTGTGTGTGTGTGTGTGTGTGTTGTGTGTGTGTGTGTGTGTTCGTGGTGTGTGTGTGTGTGTGTGTGTGTGTGGTCTGTGTGTGTGTGTGTGTTGTGTGTTGTGTGTAGTGTGTCATGTGTTTTGTGTGTGATGTGTGTGTGTGTGTGGTGTGTAATGTGTGTGTGGGTGTGTGTGTGTGTGTGGGGGGGGTGTGTAGTTGGATGTATGGATAAAGAATTCATAAAGGGCGTCATACTTCTAAGTAATTATGAATATAAACATTAAAAAGAAAAGTTGTTTACTATTCTATTGACAATAAAAAACGGAAAATGCAGTTCTAACAATCTCAACACACAAAAATCAGTAATTCCAATGAAAAATTGTAAACTTTAATATCATAAGTGAATTTCACATAAAAAAAACAAAATATTACCTCTCACAAAAAAAGAGAACAGTAATATCCAAAACAAAATGCGACAAAATCAGCTACAATCAGCAACATTCCTAGCCCTCACCGCCAAAAAACCAAACAAAATAAACAACAGCAATGAATACAAATACCTGTGTGTGTATATGTGTGTGTGTGTGTGTGTGTGTGTGTGTGTGTGTGTGTGTGTGTGTGTGGGTGGGTGGGTGGGTGGATGGGCTGTTGTGGTTAAGAGATAGGAGCCAGAGTAGAGTCCTATTTTCGTATCAAAAGCTGTGATAAGAAACGCAACTTATACAAAAATACAGACACAAAAGTCAAGAGAATAGGGTGATAAGACACAGCTTGCAAACAGAGACAAAAATAAAGAAAGACAAAGTCAAGATGAGGTGCAGAGAGAGGAGGCACATAAACGCAGAATAAGAACCTGCCCCACAATCCACAATGATGCCATAGTGCCAGACACAAAACATAAAAAACGCCGCCGGGGCCAAATCCCAGTGCAGTATGGTTCTTTCTCTGCCTGCCATCAACACAGCCAATGCAGCAAATGCCAACACAATACGTGGAGAAAATAGCAGACAGGGCGAGGGGTATGCCAAGGACAGCATCAAACCTTGGAAATAAAACAACGCCATTGTGATCCTGACATATGAACAGATGTAGGTCAACGTTAGTACAGATGGTTGTACAACCTATCCAATGTGGTACAGAAGCACGTATCAAGATTAGGTGTTCATAATAAAGTGGTATGAAAATAGATTGACTACCTTATACAAGCCTCAGCAGTTTGCTGTAGATATTCTTGCTGGTGATAAAATCTTCCACTTAAAGAGCTGTCTATAAAAATGAAAGCATCAAAGAACCAATTTATTCAGATGTTTTCCAAAAGATAAGCATTTGCTCTCCTATCACGTAAAGTCAGAGGGGTTTGGGAGAATTTTTTAGTGCATGTGATTGCATTCTAGTACACCTTTTCCTTGTACAAAATAGAATAAGAATGCACGTGAACCTTCTTAGTCGTTTAAGGCTGAATATACCATACAAAAGCTTTATAATACACACTTAATGTGTAGACCTTAATCCTGTTAAAAATTTTAGGGATATTGCAGTCAGTTTCCCCACTAAACTCCATTCTGTTTTCTTGCCTGTGTGGCTACAACGTGATAGACTGTCGACATTGTCTATAGTCTGCACTAAGAATAAGATGTGAACGTCATTGGACCATATTTCATAGTTAAGGATTGGATAGAGTACTCGGGGTCCGCTATATCACTCTAATTAATGTATACTGTATTTCAGTGTAGATCCTTTTTCCTGTTCTATAGTTACAGCTCTGGGGTTCACAAATAGTCAGACTTTGCTTGTGTGGCTGTTTTTGCCCATCATTGATGTAACCGCTTTCCGACTTCGCGGATGGCGTCTAAAAATGACACCTGTATGCATGCATTCTTTGAAAACAGTGTCATCCATTCCCTCTGGCACACAAAGGTCCACTCTTCAAAAAGGCGAAATGGATTTTAATGTGTAAGCAAGATGTTCTGTGTACATAATCACGTTGGACCTCGGTTAGGGACTTATTCGAAAGACTTTTGGGGAAATAGAGTCGGTGCTAATGTTAACTCCATGGAACAATTCCCTGAGACAGATACCTCCGTTGTAGTTTGATCTCTGGCCGTCAGATCACAAACTCAAGGCTGTAGGGGTCACCCCTAGACTGTCCCGCTCCCATTGCTCAGATCTAACGTCAATCACTGGGTCAATGAATACTGGAAATAGACTAAAACAGCTAAACATTGGCCTTTATATCAAAAAAGGCAAATAGCATACTTAGATATTTGCAGACATGACAGACAGATACAGATGAAGGTGAAGCTTATTTTTCAATGGCAAACATCTTCAGCCGGTGGAAAGGAAACAAGAGCTTTGTACATCATCCTGTTCTAAAAAATAAATAGAGGCTGTTAAAGTGCAGCTGATATACTCTGATATGATGTCTGCCTGATATCATCCTATAATTTCTGACCATTTCTGCAGAGGCTGTTTTGATGCCTTATTGAGCTTGCTCTTTCAAAAGGCGCTTCGTTTTTCCTTGTCACAATTGCGTTTGCATGGATTGATATCCTGTTCAGTTTATAAAATTTGTAAGCATTTGTCAAAACTTGGAATTATACTTAAAATGTTTAAAAAAAACATTAACTTTGCCAAACCTGCACAAGTTATGACTACAATTGACAAAAGTTCATTTATTTTTAATTTCAACATCTGCCCTACAAGAAACGTACAGTCTGGATATACAGTTTCTTTCACCTGTTCCCATTCTTTCTTTCCAAACCAAGATGCATCACAAGCAATCAGATGATCTTCTTTATTTACAGAGCACATCAACAAAATGGTTTTGTATGGAGCAAACTGCTCAGCTCTAAGCAATAAGATCCAGCCATGGGATGACTGTTCTAGGATTAAGATAAAGTAACAGCTTGTGCCAGCTTTCAGATGTAGTGGTAAGCTTTCTTAGCGTAAATCAGTGTCAGGGACAAACTAAGCAAAGATTAATAGTTGAAAGTGACATCTTATGGCATAGTGAATCACTTCAATAATGAGCCAGATGTGGCATTTGCGAAGAGAGACCCATGTATGTCACCTTCCCACCAGCCATGCACGAATAGCTGAAAATATTTACTGCGGCCTCCTGTATTTTCTATTCTTGTCAGCTTCGTACTGGGATGTGTGGTTATCCTATATCATTTTACCATTTTGGTGTATACACAACAGCTGCAAAATCACAGTAAAGCACCTTTTTTTCCATTTGTCATAGACCTTACTAGTGACACACCTTTGCTCTCTGAGTCACATCGTAACTGACAACCTCTTGATTTTAATTTTCTTTTTTTTTAAATAAACGTCTCTGATATATCATGTGTCATTGCTGTTAAATGACACCTTATTATTTATATTTCTACAAAGACTAATTAAACATTACCTCAAAGTTTACCCCAAATACTCATTATGATATAATTCTATCTTTTTTTTTCTTTTGTTTTCGCTGACAACATGCTTATTTCATTTTACAACAAAGAAATTGGGTTAATGCTTTATGCAACAAATAAACGAGGCTTCCACATCATAAACTATTACTAATAAAACTATTGTGAATCTGTACAGGAATTCGTTTGTAAAAAAAAACACCTTTTTGTGGCATTCACTTCATTTGGCTTGGTTGTGCTTAAATGTGTTCCAGAACTAACAAATTTGACACGTGTGGTGGAGGAAAGCACTGAAAAAAAATACGAAAACAATGAAGACAGAACATATTGGCAAAAAAAAAAAAAAACGCTTTTCAATGTGAACAGAGAAAAACTCGTGACAAATTGTCTTGACAGGCAGGCAGATGGGTAACACACAAGCAAGAGATTTTTGTACACTAATTCTTTTTTTTCCCGAAAGTGGTTTTTTATGTCTTTGCGACACATTTTTTAGAAGTCAGTCATGTACACAAGTGCTAGAATGAACAATAGCTAGAAAGACAGCCATAAGAAAAGAAAAACACAGAAGAGAGGAGTTGTAGATATTTGTTGTTTATTTTTCCTGTCAGTTCTTTCGTGCATGTGTACTAGGGTGCATTTCGTAGTATGGTGAACATGTGATACCTGAGTCTGTAGTAAGTCTGAGAACTGAACACTGCAGTTTCAGGCAGTATATGTCCACCAAGTTCCACATTGGTGACTTTGCAATTTTGCCTCAGCGGCACTTTTCCCATGACGGTGGAACACTTCTTCCAGGCCTGTCCAGCACTCCAAAACCTGAGGGCTGATATCTGACCTACTGACCTGCCCATGACTGACAAGTTTGTGGGACCCCCAGAGAGCCTTTAGCGAACCACGTAATTTGTCAGGGCATCTGCTGCTGCTGTCTGAACGTTTTGGCGAAGAAGAAAAAATGACCAATATTATACAATCACGGAGATGAATCAAACTTAAAGACACTCCCACACTAACATAAAGGTAACACAGATGATTGTTCCAAAACTCAAGTTGATTTTCACATGGATTTTTTTTTGTAATTTAGGAATGTCTCATTTACATCAGGAAATCAGACAGACAAAATTGGAAAAAAAGTGTGATTCTTGCATAAATTCAAGATGTAAGCTTACTATTCAACCTTAAATATAACAAATGACCAAATACTAAAGTCCCAGACGGTTTAGCTAAAGTATACCGATGTCTGATTCCCTTTGTGTCATAAACACAGTCAAAGAGGAAAAAAAAGCTTCCCAACATAAAATATATAAAAAGGTGAGAAAAAAAAGGTTTAAAAGTTAGCATAAAACGATTGTACCTAACTTGATGCCAATATGCCTCAAAACTTCTGGAGTGTAATAGCAAAACAACGTTTCTCATTTTATTCTACAGGCTCACACAAAGGACAACTCTGCAAGAAAAAATAACAGAGATGTTTTTTCGTTCCTCGGCCAGCGCTCCGAATTTTACCAATGGTGATACTTATGTTACATCTGCCACCGTTTTTGCACACCATGAAAGAAACCGCTTTCCAACTCCGGGCAAGTATGCTGGGTATGTTCGTGTTTCTGTAACCCATCAAACGCTGTCATGAATTACGGGATCTTTAACGTGCATATTTGATCTTCTGCATGTGTATAACACGAAAAGGAATTCATGCACTGGCAGGTCTGTACATGAAGCTAACCTGGCAGATCGTAAAAATCCCTACCTTTATTTTATCCAAACACTGCCAAGATTCGAGCCCACGACTCTATGGACATGTGGGATTGAAGTCCAACTGTTCTATCCACTCAGCTACGGTGTCCCTGGATGGAATGATATATATTAACTACGTACTGAAGTAGCTCCAAGACAGAGAGCGTTATACCAAGTTTACGTTTGTCTTAATCGCTATCTATTGATAATGTGTCTGGGCCACCTATGGCGAGTCTGATGACTGTTGTCTTTGTTTGTTTATACCTAGTCACAAGATATCAGAATAAGATAAAATAAATACTCTCAAGGACTCACAAGGTCAATGCACGCTGCTGTGTCTCTACGCTCAAAAAGGGGATATTCTATCATCGTGGAACGTATGAGGGGCTATCTGAAATATATACAATTTTTCCCCTTGCGAAATGAATAGCTCTCTTGATGCACATATCCTAATTATTTTTTTACTGTTTTTTTTTCTCGGTCAGTGTCCTCTGGTTTCTCATTTTCTCTCTTTCTCTCGCTAGCTGTTGTTGTTTTTTTCACAGCATGACCAAACTTCTGAAGTTATGATTGATATGGAGAGACAGAGAGACAGACAAATAAAAACTTACCCCAAAAAATAATGAAATAGAACTATGCTGGCAGACAAATAAAGAAAGAGACAGACACACTGACACAAAGAGACAGACAGGCATACAGACATACAGACGGACAGACAAACAGACAGTCACAGACACACAGACAGAAAAAGACACAGCAGTCAGACAGACAGACAGACAAACAGACAGACAGACAGACAGAAAGACAGAAAGACAGACAAACAGACAACAGACAGACAGACAGACAGACAGACAGACAGACAGAGAAGGGGAGGATTCGATTCGGTTGGTGCATTTTTATGTCCAGTCCCCATGTGTATGCAGTTTCACAAATTTTGTCATCTGTTCCCACTGGCACACAATGGCGTACTTTTTCAAAAAGCAGAACTGAATTTAACATCTGCGCAAGATGTTCTGCGTGCATTCGCACACGGGGCTTCTGTTTATAGTCTCATCTGAAGGACTTTTGGGGAGAGTGGAGTCTGCGCTGCTGCTAACTCCAGGAGAAAAATCTTCTTGAACGGGATTCGAACCCAAGTCGTCATATTGCATGCGCAATGTTTAACCACTAGACATTCCCGACCTGAGAACGAGAGAGAGAGAGAGAGAGAGAGAGAGAGAGAGAGAGAGAGAGAGAGAGAGAGAGAGAGAGAGAGAGAGAAGACAGACAGACAGACAGACAGACAGACAGACAGACAGACAGACAGACAGGCAGACAGACAGACAGACAGACAGACAGACAGACAGACAGACAGACAGACAGACAGACAGACACTTAGAGAGACAGACAGACAGACAGACAGACAGACAGACAGACTTGATAGTGGGATTAAATGCACGTAATCATTATTAAGACAGAGACACTTGCAATTTTGTCAAACAATTATGAGTAAAAGTTGCACAGTGGGAAAAAAAAACACTTGGAATCCTCAGATGGTGTGTGAAAAATGTTCTGAATGCAGCAGATGAAGCAACAAAAGAGTACGGTGGTATCATTGCGTTTTGAAGTAGTCTGCGTTCTGCAATATCACTGAAAGCTCTCAAAGTTGTGGCACTGCTATTCGTCACTGAAATAGAATCTAGGAATGTCAAATAGTTATGGTCACTGCAAGTTTTCAAAAAAAGTGGGTGTCCTTTTTGTTTGGATAAACGTATCCCCACGATAGCTGAGACATATAATACATTACTTTTAAGGTACACATTACTGGTATGTGGCAATATGACCTTTTGTTCGATTTTTTGTTTGCACTGTTGTTATTATGAGTATTATTTTCTTGTTATTTTTGTTGCCAGTGTTGATGCTTTTGCTGCTGCTACTGCTGCTGCTGCTGCCACCGCTACTACTGCTACTGCTTCTTCTATCAACACTGCTGATGATAATGATAATAAATTGTTTTTGCTTGCTTGGGGTCTGGCTTGTTTGTTGGTTTGTTTTTGATTGTTTTTTGTTTAATTTTTTCTTACTTCTTCTGTTTTGATATTATCTTTGGGTGGCCTTCTCCATCCCTTTTAGCTGATCACATTTACTGCATTGCATGTTCTGTTACTGTGTTTCTGTCTATGCCTATATTTTCTCTCTCTCTCTCTCTCTCTCTCTCTCTCTCTCTCTCTCTCTCTCTCTCTCTCTCTCTCTCTCTCTCTCTCTCTCTCTCTCTCTCTCTCTCTCTCTCTCTCAATGAGATCATGCAAAATGCATCTTTTAAAGCTGTCTGATATTTTTGCATTTTACCTTAATTAAGAGTGCAATCAAACTTCTTGATAGTAGCTACATACACAGTGTGCTGACTGACAGTGTGCTTATTACGGTGCCATAAGTGTTGTGTGACTGTCAGTGTCAGTAACCATGCCGCTGAGCAGTGTGTGTTTTCGTGTCAGGTGTGGCCTTTTCCTTGGAGTTTACCTGAACTTTATGGCCAAGCGAGTCTTATTTGTACTTAAAATGCGTACAAGACTTGTGACTGTAAGAAACAGAGTGGACGTTGCCATCATTGTGTTTGTTGCTGCTTTCCTGCTCTGCTGTGGAGATGTGGAATTGAACCCCGGCCCAACAGACAGCAGTCAGCTTAGGAAGGAGGGAAAGACAAACAACAATACCCAATCAACAAGCAGCACAGATGTGGTTGATGGGTGTAGCCCTACCTTGTGTCCCCCCTCTCAGGCTCCAGCTGACTCTGCTGTCCCTGGAGTGACAGCAGATGTCAGTGCCCAGATCCTGGAGGTGCTGAGGTCTCTGGGAGGGAGGATGCAGTCAATAGAAAAGAACATGTCCACCATGGCGAACGACATGGCAAACATCAGAAACGACATAGGGCAGGTGAAAGCCAAATGTGATAAAATAGGTCAGAGGTGTGAAAACTTAGAAAAAGAAACCCAGCTTCTTACCTCATCATTGATTGAAACCCAAGAAGACGTCGAAACTCTCTTCAGTGGCTACTCAGAAAACAAGACCGATATCCAGAATCTATCCTCCTCTTTTGAAAAAATGAAAAGTAAAGTGGAAACACTAGAAGACACTTACGAAAAACTAGAAAGTTTCTCCAGAAGAGACAATCTAAAAATGTTTGGTGTCCCTCAGACACAGAAGTTCGAGAGCTATGACACCTGTGCCAGACTGGTAGCTGATACCCTCAACAGAGCAGGACCAAGACACTGGACTCCTGATGATATATCCAGAGCACATAGAGTAGGTGTAAGTAGAGATGGACAACCACAGCCTCTGATTATCAAATTCCAACGATGGAAGGACAAAATGGCTGTCATCACCAATCGTGACTTCAGGGGGAGGCTTAAAGAGAGCGGTGTCAGGGTTGCTAATGACTTGACAAAGAAGCAAGCAAGCTTAGTGTCAGAGGCGAGAAAGGAGGGCAAGGTGGCCTACTTTAGGAAAGGCAGGCTTGTGGTAGAGCCCAGACAACCTGGCCCACAAACCTACGCTGAAGCTGCAGCTACTGCAAGGACATCTATGAATACCAGTGCCTCTGCAAAAGCTGGGAAAGCTAGGACTCCAGAACAGCCAGAGGTACGTGGACACCACAGCAGGGATTCCCCACATCCCTTCAGTGACAGCAATCACAACAGCAGCGCACGTGGTCAGCAGGATGGAGGGGGAAGAGGTGATTCCCTCTTGGTTCCAAGCTGGGCAGCCACAGCCACAGAGCAGGTAAAGCACGTGGCCGGAACGAGGAAAGCAGAAGAGGGGAGGGGGATTCCTCCCTTCCCTTGAATGAGGTCAGTCAGAGTGTCACGGCACCAACTGCACGTGGTCAACGGGGCGTAAGACGGAATTCTGCACGTGGCAGTCAGTCCAGTACGGGTTTGCACCACTCCTGGTCCCCTCGTTCTTCCCCTCCTGTCAACAAGTGCCCAGCCAACAATACGCGACCCAGACGGTCAACACGTAACGCACCATAGGACAGGCCGGACCATCTTGGGACTTTGAAATTCCTTATATACAATGTTGAAAATTTGTACAGTAAATTAAATAATACCGCTTTCATTGATTATGTTTCTACTTTTGATGTTGTTTGTTTGACAGAAACATTCATTGATGATTCATTTGATTATAGTGGAATTTTTCATGATTTTGTTAAAGTTGCTGCTCCTGCTAAAAGGTTGTCTCGTTTAGGCAGGAATTCAGGTGGTGTTCTTTTGCTAATTCGAAAATCCTTGTCAGCTTATATCTCAATAGTTAATATTGTTTGTGAAAATACTGTAGCTGTTAAGGTTAAGAAATCTGTGTTTAACTGTGACAAGGATGTACTGATGGTGGCATGTTACGTTGTACCAGAAAATGGTCCGTTGTATGACACAATGGCGATTAAAGATGGTATAATAAACTTAGAAGAAAGCCTCCTGCAAGTTCTTCAAAACAACAGCATGCATGTACTGATCCTTGGTGATCTGAATGCAAGAACTGGGAGCACACAGCCATGTCAGGAAGATGTAGTTAACTTTGCATCTTGCTTCGATGATGATGATAATATTGATGACTTTTTAGGTAACGATGTTTTACAGCGAAGTTCAAAGGATAGCACTGTAAATAACTTTGGCCAGTCCCTGTTAAACTTATGTTTCATGTTTGATTGTGTCATACTGAATGGTTGTTGTGATAGTGTCTCTAATGGAGATTTCACATATGTTTCACCACATGGATGCAGTGTAATTGATTATGTTATTTTGTCAAAAGATATGCTTTCTCTTAACTGCTGTGAACTTAATGTCAGTGACCATATTGATTCTTGGCACCTGCCAGTTGAATTCATATGGAAAAAAACAGAGGAAGACATCAGTCCACAGAAAGTAGACAATGCAGGCATTGAGGATCGTTTTATCTGGTTTGAAGACTGTCTACACACTTATGTAGAGGAACAAAAATCCACAGTCTTCAAACAGAAGATAGAGCAGGCTGTCATATCTATCAATGCTGATATTGACAGCTCTTTGAACATATTCATGGAATCACTGTACAGTGCAGCTGCTTGCATGGTAAGAACGACAGGTAAAAGGAAAAGAACAAATGTGACGCTCCGCCACGAAATGAGTCGCTTAGCACATTACCCAATTTTGC
>CM060319.1:31950031-31960031 GCA_030674155.1 Stramonita haemastoma
GAATGTGTCATCATCTATTGGGCAAAGTTTTAATGCATAAAATTGCTAAATCGGAATTGTTAAATTGACTTTGTGTACCTGCTGTCTAAAAGACAACTGAGTTTGTTTTTTTGTGGTTATCTCCCCTCCCCCACCATCCTCAATATTCTTTTACACTGATCTAGTAGACGATTTTGCAGACCCAACAAATCTCTTTTTAATTTCATATATATATATATATATGTATATATATGTATACATATATATATATAATATAGAATAGATATAGATATAGATATATATATATATGTATATATGTATATATGTATATATGTATGTATATATATATATAAATATATATCATATTTCTATATGCTTTTCCTCTAATACTGTTTCCTCAATTATATATATATATATATATATATATATATATATATATATATATATATATATATATATATATATATACATATGTATATGTGTGTGTGTGTATATTATCTATCTATCTATCTATCTATCTATCTATCTATCTATCTATCTATCTATCATCTATCTATCTATCTATCTATCTATCTATCTATATGAAGCCAAAATGTGGCTCCCTATGTGATGGGAAAAAACGATTGCATACACAAACATATCACCATTGGTGAAACTTGAAACACTAGCCCAAAAAATAAGTGTATGTATGATGAAGCACATGCCAGTAAATCAGACGACTGTCTATGTCACAGGATATGATAAAACCTCTTTTGGCAGATTTGTTCGTCTACTTTCACACTGGAGGCAAAATAGATCAGTATGTCCGTAGACAGTTATCGATCAGAAGCAGTTTTCAGGGGATCTCAGAGAGGAATTCGTCTCCGTCATTGGGAACATTGCCACCTGCTCCTCCTGCCTGGTCTCACCAGCTGACTGACTGTATGTCTCCCTGTACTGACACAGACAGCATCCACCGGTGACACATCCAGACTGTGAGCAATTAGTCCTTGTGTACAGGAGCTCACACAGCCTCTATGAAGATACATGATAACGTTTTTAAATAGATGGGAGTTTAACGTGTGAACGAAATGGTATGTATGCCATGGCTATATGGGACTTTGGCTTATTCTCTCATTTGATAAGTTTGCTGCAGGGTGAGATAGCGTTGTGGTTAGAGCATTGATCTCAGGATCTGATTCGAGCCGTACTAAGACGCCCATTCGAGTCTCAATTGGTCTGCAATCACCAATCACGCTTTTCCTCAACTTTTACTACAATGACTCATTGTAAATTAATGTTACGCTTTCTCTTATTCTACTGTCAACATGCTTGTTCAATTAAGCACAGAGAAAGAGACTTCAACCCTAAAACAAAAAGCAGCGATCTATCCATCGTTAATATTGATTGTTGGAACTACTGGGATTCTCTAATGGAAGTCACTTGTACAAAAAGTGGTTTTTTGTGGTCCTTTGCTTCCTCTCCAGCAATGTCGGGGCTCAAATTTGTTCCAATGTCGGGCTCAATTTGGAAACTGACAGCGCTTTGTCGTTCTTGGATGAGGAAAGGACTAAAAAACCGGATTTACCCGAAAACAATGACTAACGTTCAACATATTGGACAAAAAAACTGTGAACAGAGAGAATGTAGTGACAAATTGTTTTGACAGGCTAGCAGATGGGCAGCACGCCAGCAAGAGGTATTTACGCCAGTTTCTTTTGCCTGTGCTTTTTGTTGGTCTGTGTGACTTTTTTTTCTGCAGCCTTTGCATATATACAGCTGGATAAAGGACACAAAGACTAAAATACATGCTCTCGAATCCAAAACACTGCTAGGTTTTATCAGGAGTGAATGCAATTTTCAAACGTAAGTTGGTTGATTCTTAGCAATTAACTTTGGCATTCAATCATTCATGGACAAGATGGTCTTTGACTTTGATTCAGATGAAGTTTTGATGGGAAAATTAATGTATGACGTGTGGTGAAGTCTCCACAGAGGGCACGTAACCATACATAGAATGGGATTGTGTGTTTGCAGCCAGTCTTGCAGATGAGCTTTTTTAGGGTTGATGGGAAAAAACGCGTTTTGCACCAACTCCCCTACTAGTATGAAGAACCTAATGTAACCGTTTGGTTGCTTTTTTTTTTATTAATTCTAAGAGGAAGCGAATATCAAAATTTAAATAAATGCGTGCTACTCTTGTTCCTTCTTTTGGTTTTTCTCATTAAAAGAAATACAAAAGAAAGTCACCAACTTTTTATTGCTCAGTGCAGTTTCTCAGAACGTATTCAGCGTATGGATGCTTCCTTGTCAGTGGAAAGACGTCCACCTGTGTTGATGGTGTGAAAATCAAGCTGATTGATTTATTCTTTTTGTGATTGATTGATGTCTTTAAAGAGAAGGTCCTGCCGCTACAGCACTTAAATCTTTGTCCTGACTTGTCTTTTTCCTCACTGACTACGTGCTGAGTAGGATGGTGCCATTTGTATGAACTATCAAAGGATTTACTTTTTACAAAAGATCAATTGGTTTATCATGTTACCCCAAGCTGTTACTCACGGGCTCATATACTTGAGTTTGTTTTATGGTCTCAGTCAGAGTGTTTTGTAAAAAAGAAAAATATTTGGAAGAAATATCAATCTGTGGTAAAATTCTTCATATCCAGAAGCCTTAGTGTCAACTTGAAACTAAACACTCTAGCATTAAGTGGGATTATAATCCCACATAGGATGATTAATGTTTGTTTGTTTGTTTTTTAACTTGGCTTGACTTGATTTGAATCTCAGTGCTCAAGTATTATACCCAGCAGTTTGTCTTGATTGATTTGCTTTAAAATGGAACACAACGAGTAATTTACGACAGCATGCAAAAGTTTACCAATCATTTAAAATACATATGTGCTAGCACCCTTGACAGCTGATCAAGTAAGTAGGTGTGTTTGTTGTTTTGCTTTGTTGTTTCACTATTTGTTTGGTTTTTGTTTTGAGGAGAGTTTGGTTGTTTTTTCTTACATGGCTAGAGCTACGAAATTCACCAATAGTTTTGCGTAATGTAACCAGGTTTTTTTCCACCATTGAAGTAGCTGCTTTTTCGACATCGGAGATGCAGTCGGAATAGAACCCCCCAATTTTGCACAGAACATTAGGGAGATGCCTCCTTGCTTTTTCTTATTTTCAACTGTCGTGGGGCTCTTTTGATGAGCGCAAGTCCGTAAGCATACGGATTCGACTAGTTGCTTCCAAAGACTTGATATTCAGCTCGAGTTTCCCGTCAAACTGAGGAGGACGGGCAAGCTGGGAATCGAGCCCAGATCCTCGTGGTTTACTAGTTAGGCATGTGACGTCTTAGCCGTCCTACCACCTTTCTTCTGGAGAAGAGTTGATTTATAAAGTTTTGACACAGTTTGTTGCAGAAACACACGTGGGAGCGTCAGATGTGTGCTGTGTGCTATTTTTTGTTTATTTGTTTATTCATTTATATCGAGGATAATGGAATAAGCACTCGTGTGCTTTTTACATCCAGTCTCCGTGTGTATGCGGTTTGTGTATCTTGCCATCTGTTTCCACCGACACACAATGGCCTTCACTTACGAAAAGCAAACCAGGATTTCACGTTTGTGCAAGATGTTCTGCGTGCTTTCGTGCATGGAGCTTCGGTTTATAGTCTCATCCCAGGACGTTTGAGGAGAGTGGAGTCTGCTCTGATGTTAACTGCAGGACAAAAACCCCCTCGAACGGGAATCAAACCCGGGTCGTCAAATTGCGAGCGCAATGTTCTGACCACTGTACTAAGCTATCCCGTCCCTGTCTAAGCACTTTATGTGATTCATTCTTTTATTCCCCGGATATGCAATCTTTTGATCCAAACCCTAATAAATTGCTCTTTTGATATAACGAAGTATTTGAATTTGAATTTATCCAAGCTTCCAGATTCAAACCTTTTTCTGGATTGTTGGCAATCTCTGTTGCTACTGTTCCATATATTTACCACCACCACCACGGCAAGTTCTCTGCTTCAGTTGACCAATTCTACTGTCAAATAATTAGTTGCATGCTTAACTAATCATGCACAGAAATATCAAACTAAAGGCAAAACAATAACAAAAGCCTGTGTGTTTACAAGCAAACCTTTGAGAGGTGGAGCCGTTGTCGTTGAGTTCCTGCTGGTCCTATGAAAATCACTAGAGGTACAAAAAGGGCTTTTGTGGCAATTGCTTCACTTGCTATGGCAGAGATCAATTTGTAATTAAAGCTTGCAATTAATTGAGGTTACTAGATTAAAAAAAAAAGGCGAACAAAAAATAGTTTTTAAGAACTAAAACAAACAAAGAATGAAAACTTGAATAAAGACAACCACAAAGTATTAGAGTGAAAGAGCATTGCCATTTTTAATAAGGGGGGGAGGGGGTTGCTTTTATCTTCGCTTTGTTAGCTTGTTTTGTTTTGGAAATATTTCAGACATTTGTCCTCCTTTTAAGCTGACCCCATTCTACTCTCTCTCTCTCTCTCTCTCTCTCTCTCTCTCTCTCTCTCTCTCTCTCTCTCTCTCTCTCTCTCTCTCTCTCTCTCTCTCTCTCTCTCTCTCTCTCTAGTTTTAAAAATATTAAAAAATTCCCCTTTTATCCAAATGTATGATTTATATTACATGTACAATTTTTGATAGATAGTGGTGGATTGATGTTTTCGGTTGTTTATTTCATTTTGTTCTCTTGTTTGCTCCTTATCTACTAACGCTTTTCCTTTTTTCCATAATCAAAATTTTTTATTGTGACTTCTGATTTTTGTCATCTGAAAGAGTGCATTTTATTACCGTATCATATATAGTGTCCTTTATTCTTGTGTGTTGTTTGGTACTGCGTAAAGTCTTATTGTTTCGTATATTTTCAACTTGATGTATCCCTGAAAAGGGCGGGGACTGGATGTAAAAAAGCACACGAGTGCTTATCTATTATCCTCGAATAAAAGATTTTGCCTTGCCTTGCCTTGCCTTGCCTTGCCTTGCCTTGCCTTTTCTCTCTCTCTCTCTCTCTCTCTCTCTCTCTCTCTCTCTCTCTCTCTCTCTCTCTCTCTCTCTCTCTCTCTCTCTCTCTCTCTCTCTCTCTCTCTCTCTCTCTCTCTCTCTCTCTCCTCTCTCTCTCTCTCTCTCTCTCTCTCTCTCTCTCTCTCTCTCTCTCTCTCTCTCTCTCTCTCTCTCTCTCTCTCTCTCTGTCTCTGTCTGTCTGTCTGTCTGTCTGTCTGTCTGTCTGTCTGTCTGTCTGTCTGTCTCTCTCTCTCTCTCCTCTCTCTCTCTCTCTCTCTCTCTCTCTTCTCTCTCTCTCTCTCCTCTCCGCTCTCGCTCTCGCTCTCGCTCTTTCTTATTAATGTTGTTCATTATGTAGACAAAAAACAGTGTCCCACTTTCATAAAAAACAAAAACCGTGTAATACAAACACCTGCTTCTATAAAAAGACAACAAAGACAGACACAGAAAGAAACAGATGAACATAGGGAGACACAAAAGGAAAGGGAAAAAGAAAAGCAAAAATCACAGAAAAGGGTACAGATCCATAAACGGAAAATAAGAACCTGCCCCACAATCCACAATGATGCCATAGTGCCAGACACAAGACATAAAAACGCCGCCGGGCCAAATCCCAGTGCAGTATGGTTCTTTCTCTTCCTGCCATCAACACAGCCAATGCAGCAAGTGCCAGACACAATACAGTGGAGAAAATAGCAGACAGGGCGAGGGGTTATGCCAGAGGACAGCATCAAACCTTGGAAATAAAACAACGCCAGCCATCATGATCCAGACATTATCGTCAGATGTAGGTCAACTTTATGGTCCAATTTGTGTGCAAACAATCCGCTGTGGTATAGAAACACAGATCAGGGTTGGCTATCAAAAGCGTGGGAAATGGTATGATGGACTTTCTATCAGGTTAGTGTTCAAAATTCCTGCTGGTGATAAAATGTTTTATTATCAGATTTCAAACTCAAACTTGGCAATACAAGAAAGTGTTTTTATTTTTTTTAAAAACACCAAAACAAAGGCAGCAGTAAATGTGCCTCTCTAAATACTTACATCTGATTACAGATTCAAAGATTTTTTTCAAAACGTAACAAAACTTCAATAAATAGATGAAGAGCCAAGCAAATCTGTCTAACTGAGAGATGTGCAGCTTCGATATGTGCAAGATAAATTTTAGTTTATAGACTGAAGGCTGGCATCATGGTCTAATGGATGGGGGAAATGTTTTGGATCCAAACGGGATTCAAACTACCGCACACTCCAACCCGGACTCTTCGTTTTTCTAGGCATGCGCGTTACCTCTAGACCACCGATCCATGTTGTTTTTTTACATGCTCCCACACTTATTTCTGCAAAATAGATGTGCAGACACTCCACGCTACCCTGATATACATGCATTCCAAAGCGTTCACTGAGGCCTCCAGTCTTTGATATTCCTGACCATCCCTTGCTGATGTGCATCTTATTTCCATGATATATCATATCAGCAATGTGAAATATGACAGCATGTGCATGAATGTTAGAAATTATGAACATTTTCTAATCGAAGTTTAATATAATTTTACTCCTGATAATCAAACACCGGAGCTTTCCCTTTAAAAGGGTTGATCCTAGATTCGCCCAGCTCTGTACACCCTCCTATTGACTGTAAGGGTTACGCCAGACATGTTTGTGATTAAGATGTTTTTCATAATTTTTCTTCAGCATCCTGAATATTTGCTGTCTTATGATAATTTGATATCCGCATTTCCACCCTCACCCCAACTAACACTATTTCAATTGTTTTACAATAAACACTCACCGTAAGTCCACCTCTCTATGTTCATTTTGTCACTGACAACATTCTTAGTCAATTAGGCACTACGAAGAAGTCGCATTGCACTAGAGGTCAATTTTTAGTTCTTGACAAGTTATTAAAAGGCTATTCAATAAAAAAAAAACCAGATTGAAAATCGGACAGTTAAGTGCAAAGATATTACAAATTGAAATGATATACTGCAAGATGTGACAAAATGAGAAACGTGCAAGTTTAGTTTCGTAACAGGTTGTTAGAATGAGGGCTTGGGTATTTTCAAAACACATTTAAAAGCAAAAGGAATATATAAAAATATGCCTTGATATTTCATTACAAGGTAGAATAACGGATACAGTTTAATAATCGATCAAAATCTCAAAATTTACAACTTGAACCCCACCTGCCTTTAATGGCTACTAGCGCAAAATTAGGTAATGTGCTAAGCAACTCATTATGCGGTGGAGCGTCCCAGTAGTGCCAAAAACACTACAAACAGGTTTCACCAATCTGAAACTATTGATTGATGGAATCATTGTAACTCTGTAATTGAAGTAACTTGTGAACAAAGTGCTTCTTTGTAGTCATTTACTTTCTTTGCCATTGCAGGGCTAAAATGTGTCCCGGAAACTAGAAGCAAATGGTCATTTTTGGAGAAGACGAGAAGTAAAAGCTGGATTTCATCGGGAAAAAAATGACCACAGACACAACTTATTTTGGCAAGAAAAAATAGGTTTAGGAAGGTGAGCAGAGAGAAGGCAGTGACAAATTGTCTTGACAGGCAGGCAGATGTCTTAACACACGAGCAAGAGACTTCTTAGCCCCGTGCCTTTTTCCTAGAAACGCGCGCACGCGCGTATGTGTGTGTGTGTGTGTGTGTGTGTGTGTGTGTGTGTGTGTGTGTGTGTGTTTGTGTTTGTGTGTGTGTGTGTGTGTGTGTGTGTGTGTGTGTGTGTGTGTGTGTGTGTGTGTGTGTGTTTCGCAATCAGCCACACCTCAATGTAAACAATTTAGGGAATGAACAACATTTAGGATATTCTTCTTCTTCTCCCTAAACTTTCTGAGGATTTTGAGGAACTGTTCTAAACTTTCCAGGGAATGTTTCTTGGGCAATTTGAACCTAGTGGAGCCCAATGTTGTTTATAGACAGGTGCATGCTGGGCATGTTTGTGTTTCCATAACACATTGAACGCTGATTTGTCAAAGGGTCTTAAGCATGCATAATAAATTATGTATTTTGATGTACATACAGGATCTGCATGTATCTGCTTTGGAGGGAAATCAGGGCACTGGCTGTTCAGTGAATACTGCAAGTTGACCCCCCCCCCCCCCCCCCCCACACACACACACAAACAATATTATGCATTTGAAAGTAAATTGATGTATTATTTAGTCGTGATTGGATTCCACCTAATTTATGTTTATTCAGCTTATTTTAATTCAGATTTCTCTATTCTATTTCGATTTAGCTGGAGTGGAGTTGAAACGTTGACTTCTAGCCACCAGTAGTTTACTTCACGTTTGATCAATACCGTGATAAATATTCTTAACACAAGCAGCTTCCTTCACACCTGTGTCCACATGTATGTGTAATATTTGTACTTAATGCCTCTAGGGGGTGGGATAGCTAAGTGGTCAGGCACTTGCTTTCCCCACGTCAAAATTCAGCAGCATCGAGCGTGGTTACCAGTTGGATGGGTGACTGTTTGCTCGCCTTGGCCCTTTCCAATTCACCCAGCTGTAAATGGGTACCTGCCCTCTCTGGGTTCAGGGAAGATAAAGCATCGAGGGTGAGGAGATGGGTGCCACCCTCAATATGCTGGTCGCTAGAGAAGCTGAGGTCTCTGATGCCTCGCTCCTTTACGATCACATAGGTTATGGGACACCTTCACCTTTTTTGTTAATGCCACCGCCCCCTTCCGTTTGCTGCAAATAGCTTTAATCTATGCTTAGGTTAATCAAAGTCTATTTTCAAATCGCTTATTACGTGCTTGCCTAATCACGCACAGACCAATCAAACTCAAAGCCACAGGCAACAAAATCTTGTATGCTATTAGCAAACCCTGGATTGGCGGAACCATGCCACTGAAATCCTGATGATGCAAGGGAAATCACGGGAGGTACAAAAAGTGCTTTTTGATGTGACTCGCTTCGCTTGCTCTGAGAGGGTTCAGGTTTGTTCCTTGAGCTTGCGGCAAATTAAAATTGCTGGCGGAAAACGAAGAACAAAATGCTTTACATAAAACTGATGAAAAAGTGAATGAAGACATCCACAAATCGTTCGAGGAAAAATGCTTCGCCACTTGGGCAGAAATAACATGGTGATGAATTGCCTTCAATACACCCATAGGGAGGGAGTCAGTGCTGTTGTTTTTCAATACAATAGGTTTTGCATCATTTGTTCTTCATGTAGATGGCTTGCATCAATCATTCCTTCACCCATGCTAAAAAATATATAACGCACCATAATGAATTACACGTTTGCTGATAAAAAAAAAGAGAATCGCCCAAAGAAAATACATAAGTGAGTCAAACTTTTTATTTTCAGATGGTACATTTGAATAAGTGGTGCAACTACTTTTTGTCAAGGGATCCATCTGCTTTAAAAAAAAAATGTGCGTGCATGTGCGTGTGTGCATGCGTGCGTGCGGGCGTGTGTGCGTGCGTGTGTGTGTGTATGTACTTGTATGTGTGTGTGAAATTTGATACTTTTTACACTGACTACAAATTGGAATCAATAATCGAGCAAGCTGTTATAATAAAGCCTCTTTTATGTGGACTTGCAATGCACACACGTGGTATGCATTTTTGCATACAGACAATTCATCTTTTTAGTGATCATATTCTTGTGGATGGAATAAGGAGACTAAGTATCAATGCATAAGTCGCATGCCCTATTTTGTGTTCAGATCTGAAGATCGTCAGACCGCAACATCATCCCTCGTTTGAAATGTCAAACGTTCTCGTTATATATATGAAGAAGGATCATACAATTCCAGTAACAAAAAAAGATCAAGTTTTATTCTTATATGCTTGTTGTGGGATAGAAAAACAACGTAATGGCGACTTTCACCAGCAAACAAATTGGGACAGGACTGCTCGAAAAGGTTAGGAGGGTATTTTTGCTTTTTATAAGGGGCAACGGGACAAGGTCTTGTTTTTCTTATCGTTTTACACTGTTAGGTAACATTTTGGATTTTTCTTTTTTACTGTTTGTGGGTTTTTTCGGTCGTTGTTTAC
>CM060319.1:31962531-31982531 GCA_030674155.1 Stramonita haemastoma
CTTCCTGCCATCAACACAGCCAATGCAGCAAATGCCAGACACAATACAGAGGAGAAAATAGCAGACAGGGCGAGGGGTTATGCCAGAGGACAGCATAAAACCTTGGAAATAAAACAACGCCAGCCATCATGATACAGACTTTGCCATCAGATATAGGTCAACTTTATGGAAAAGCTGGTAAGCCAAAAGTTCCCTATGTTAAAAAAAACAAAAACTATGCTGTTAACTGTCAAAAGAGGGGAAATGGTAGTTTTCCTCTCGATAAGTTTCAGCAGTTCAGTTTTCAAATTCTGTGTAAGTAACAAAATGTTTGGTCCTAATGTTTGACTTTCAAATTGCGTCACAGTATCTATGAAATGTTGTCTAACTCAAATTTTGTGATTTTTTTTCTTTGCTTTACAATGATCCAATATTTTTCAGGGCTAGGTGAATTAATGTCCAAGTCCTCTTTACTGGTAGAATTGATAATTTACCTGAGTTTTGTTTTGATTTTGTTTTCATTTTGGGCTAAATGTAATATCATGAAGATTTAAAACCAATGGGTATGTGCCCCATAATCCATGTAAACTGTGACATAAGCACTCAAACAACTGAAAGAGTTTTTAAGGTATTACTGTACATTGTTTGCTAGTCATGAATTCCATTAATTCTAACATTTTGTATCGCTATGGTGTATGCTGGGTGTGTACATTTTATGCGTACTTTTGGCTGTGTCTAGCCTGCTTGACGACAAAAGATGAATGAGATCTAATCTCTGAGCAAATGATCTTGCCATATGTAAACTAAATGTTAGTTAGTATATAGTCTATCAATTTGGGAACAAAAATTCTACTACACACTGCTTCGTGGCAACTCGAGCCAAATCAGTATCACCTCATTGGTAATATTTTAGGCATAAATGGGTAGAGAGTAAGATAAGATAGTTTCAACTCTGTTCAAATTTACATATTTGAGTGAAAACACTATATCTGTGCTTCTGGTATTTTTATCATATCATCCTGTGAATGAGACTACACACCAATGTCCCGTGTGCAAACAGCACGCAGATCATCTTGCGAAGATATCAAGGTCTGTTCTAACTTTTAGAAGAGTAGGTCACTCTGTGACGATGGGACGGATTGACAACATTTGCAACATCGTATGCACTCGGGGACTAAATGTATTAAAGCACATGGGTGTTTATTCACTATTCTGAAAACCAAAGAATTAAAGTTTTGAAAAAAAAACACGACATTTGTAAATGCTTTAAAATGTTAAAATAAACGGTTTACAAAAACGAAAAGGGAAAAGCAATGTTCTGCTTTTTATTCTGACATCTGATTGTAAATTCAAAAGAAATTCAGACATGATATCATATTGAGAAAAGTGGATAAAGATGTAGTCTAACTCTCCAAATGAGATCTGTAGCTTGGAGGTGTGCAAGAGAAGCTGGCAATAGTTTTCCCTCAGTGTGCAGGATAATGTTTGGCAGGGTCTAGCTCAGTGGTACTGTCCTGTGGGCATAAACTGCCCTCACATCTTCTGGAGAATGATTTCTTTAAAAAAGTCTTGACATTTCCATGTAGACCTTGCAGAGATGAGTTGCTGGACATTACTGTGGTTCAGTATTGAGAATGTAGCAGCGTTGCTAATACAAAAGCGAACATTAGAAGTTCGATACAAAAAACGTTAACATTCTATGCCTAAAGCCTCATAAATTATGTAAATGATCATACTGAATAGAACTAATACATGTCTGGTAAAAAAACAAAACACACACACACACACACACACACACATATATATATATATATATATTATATATATATATATATATATATATATATATATATATATATATATGTGTGTGTGCGTGTGTGTGTGTGTGTGTATGTGTGTGTGTGTATGTATGTATGTATGTATGTATGTATGTATGTATGTATGTATGTATGTATGTATGTATGTATGTATGTATGTATGTATGTATGTATGTATGTGTGTGTGTGTGTGTGTGTGTGTGTGTGTGTGTGTATGTATGTATGTATGTATGTATGTATGTATGTATGTATGTATGTATGTATGTATGTATGTATGTATGTATGTATGTATGTATGTATGTATGTAGTAGTAGTAGTAGGCCTCCGTCAGTCGGTGTCGACTATGGAATTCGCGCCAAAAGACAGGTCATTTGTTCAGCGACAACGCCGGCTGTGGCTGGTCAGTCCGATGCGGGAGTGGCAGTCTCTGTTGCATCTGATGCAGATGTGGCTTGTTGAGGTGGCTGGACCACATGCCTTCCGCTTGGCTCTCTTTTCGTTTGCTGCGGTGTGGATCTTTTCTTCACCACACTTCAGCTGTTTGTGGAGAACACTGCGCTATTTGCTGCGGTCAGCCGCTACCTCCTCCCAGTTCTCTAGGTTGATGTCCAGGGCTTTCATGTCACGCTTGCAGACGTCTTTGTAGCGCAGTTTGGGGCGGCCAATGCTTCTCTTGCCGGAGGCAAGTTCACCATAGAGGAGATCTTTAGGAATGCGTCCATCCTCCATCCTTCGCATGTGACCGTGCCATATGAGTCTGCGTTGCCTGAGGAGTGTGTACATGGTGGGAAGACCTGCAACCTCGAGGACCTGAGCGTTGGTAACTTTGTCACTCCAGTGGATGCCGAGGATGCGACGGAGAGAGCGCAGGTGAAAGCTGTTCAGTTTGCGCTCCTGTTTGGAGTATGTTGTCCATGTTTCACTGCCATATAGGAGAGTGCTGACGATGCAGGCGTTGTACACTGCCATCTTGGTGGAAATTGTCAGCTTTGGGTTCTCCCAGACACGGGTTGTGAGGCGTCCTAAGGTCGTAGCAGCCTTGCCGATGCGCTTGTTGATCTCGGCATCAAGGGATAGGTTGTCACTGATGGTGGATCCCAGGTATTTTATTTATTTATTTATTCTTTTATATCGAGGATAACAGAAAAAGCAATCAAGTGCTTTTTTTCATCCGGTCCCCGTGTGTATGCAGTTTTGTAAATATTGTCATCTGTTCCCACCGGCACACGATGGCCTACTCTTACGAAAAGCGGAACAGGATTTAACGTGTGCGCAAGATGTTCTGCGTGCGTTCGCACACGGGGCCTCGGTTTAAAGGCCTCGGTATGTGAACTGGTGTACGACATCGAGCTGGTAGTCATCGATGTAGAAGGCTGGTGTAGTTACCACGTCCTGGCTCAGCACATTGGTCTTTTTCAGGCTGATTGTCAGGCCGAAGTCTTTGCAGGCCTGGGAAAACCTATTCGTGAGGCATTGGAGTTCTTGCTCAGTGTGAGAAGTGACAGCAGCATCATCAGCAAAAAGCATGTCCCTAATTGTTTCCAGGCGACAGGAGTGATTGTAACAACTACAGAGGCATATCTCTCCTGAGCATCGTAGGAAAACTCTTCGCTCGTGTCATGCTTGTGCGCCTCCAGAAACTTGCTGAGCGTGTCTACCCCGAGTCACAATGCGGCTTCCGAGCTGAACGCTCCACGGTGGACATGATATTCTCCCTACACCAGCTTCAGGAGAAATGCAGAGAACAACACAAACCCCTCTACATAGCCTTCATAGACCTGACCAAGGCCTTTGACCTAGTCAGCAGGGAAGGGCTATTCAACATCCTTCCAAAAATTGGCTGCCCCCCAAAACTCCACAGTCTCATCAGATCCTTTCATGATGACATGGAGGCAACAATCCAGTATGAGGGCAGCATGTCCAACCCATTTGACATCAAGAGTGGAGTCAAGCAAGGCTGTGGCCTTGCTCCAACCCTCTTTGGCATCTTCTTTGCCCTGCTCCTAAAGCACGCTTTTGGAACTGCAACAGAGGGTGTATACCTACGCACCAGATCCAGCGGCCGACTATTCAACCTGGCTCGGTTGAAAGCAAAAACAAAAGTGATGGAGAAAACAATTAGGGACATGTATGTATATATGTATGTATGTATGT
Source organism: Stramonita haemastoma (assembly GCA_030674155.1). Lineage (NCBI taxonomy): Eukaryota > Metazoa > Mollusca > Gastropoda > Neogastropoda > Muricidae > Stramonita > Stramonita haemastoma. The sequence goes on from CM060319.1 coordinate 31,966,482, forward strand.
ATGTATGTATGTATGTATGTATGTATGTATGTATGTATGTATGTATGTATGTATGTATGTATGTATGTATGTATGTATGTATGTATGTATGTATGTCTATATGTATGTCTATATGTATGTCTATATGTATGTATGTATGTATGTATGTATGTATGTATGTGTGTGTGTGTGTATGTATGTATGTATGTATGTATGTATGTATGTATGTATGTATGTATGTATGTATGTATGTATGTATGTATGTATGTATGTATGTATGTATGTATGTATGTATGTATGTATGTATGTATGTATGTATGTATGTATGTATGTATGTATGTATGTATGTATGTATGGTGTGTATGTATGTATGTATGTATGTATGTATGTATGTATGTATGTATGTATGTATGTATGTATGTATGTATGTATGTATGTATGTATGCGTGCGTGCGTGCGTGCGTGCGTGCGTGCGTGCGTGCGTGCGTGCGTGCGTGCGTGCATGCATGCATGCATGCATGTATGTATGCATGTATGCATGTATGCATGTATGCATGTATGCATTTATATACTTGTACAAAAAATTGAACTTTGGATACTTAATTGCCTTCTCGAGGTAACGGGTTTTATTTCTTTTAAGATGCGAAATATGATAACCTTTAAACGTTATATTCATCCATAAATCATTTCAACATCTGTGGTCGGCTGTGCTTAACTAATTGGATAAAGGAGAAAAGCCAATATCATGAAATGCCTTCCATAGGATTAAGGAAAGCAACAGCTTGGGAAAGCACTCAGGCAGTTTGTTTGAACAGCCAGCTTTTATCGTAAATCAGTGACAGGAGCAGACAGCTGAAAGATCAGCGATTAATGACAATATGATATGACTTACAGAGGCTGGCAACTCACTTCAATAATGAGCCAGATGTGACCCTTACAAAGACTGTGAGACACAGGCAACGTTCCGACCGATTAGCCAGAAGCAGCCACTACGTTCACGAATGACTGGCTGTGTTTTGTATTCATAATAATTAACTTCTTGCTGGGGTAGATCTTATGTGCTTGGTATATCGTGTCAGTGATGTGACTATAAAAATAGATCGCCTGACAACATGATATCGCAGAAAATCCCTTTTATAATTGGCCGTACACCCTACTACTGATAAAAATTCACTCTGCAAGTCACGGTGTAGCTGACAACCTTCTGACTGCTTCCTTTGGCAGGATCTTGGTTTATGTCAATATTGTTAATATTGTAAAGGATGTGTCTTCGACAACAATTGCATATCAATATGGATTTATTAAAAATCGTCATCTTTTTTGGCCATACACCCTACTACTTGTAAATCTTCAGTCTGTGATTCACTTTGTGGCTGACAAACCTCCTGACAGCTGCCTATCGCAGCTTCTTAATTTATGTCTTTGCTGTTTTAATAAATCAAAATTAAAAACAAACAGCAGAAGCAGAGGTGAGGCTACGTCATGATATGCATTTATATACACACATACACACACACACGCGCGCGCGCGCACGCACGCACGCACACAGGTATAATATATTATATATATACAATTATAATATATATATATATATATATATATATGTATATATATATATTGTATATATACATTTATTTATTTATATATGTGTACACACACCCACATTATGTGTATATATATATAGAGAGAGAGAGAGAGAGAGAGAGAGAGAGAGAGAGAGAGAGAGAGAGAGAGAGAGAGAGAGAGAGAGAGAGAGAGAGAGAGAGAGAGAGAGAGAGAGAGAGAGAGATTCATATCTGTCTGTCTGTCTGTCTATATTCATATCTGTCTGTCTGTCTCACTCTATCTATCTACCTATCTACCTATCTCTCTCTCTATCTATCTATCTATCTATCTATCTATCTATCTATCTATCTATCTATCTATCTGCCTTTTACATGCTTTTGACATAGTGCAGAAGGTAGACGACAATGAAGCTGGTGTAATGTTATGTAAATGCCAAATTAGTCATTTTCAAAACGATTGAGAGGTTGTAAAAGACTACGCACACTTGTTTTCCTCCACTACTAATTTCTCAATAAATGTCAAATAAATGATATTATATGGACGTCATGCTTCATGCTGAAACAGCCACTCGGTTCGCTGTCTCCTTGTTCTATGTAAATGCCGTGTGCCTGTTCCCCTGATGTCAATGTTATGTAAACATTGAACAAAATGCATGGAAAGCCAAAAGAGAAGGAGGAGAGACGGACCAAAACAAAAAACAAAAAAACAGGCAGAAGCAAGCGTAAAAAACCAAGACGTTTTCTACCCCAGCTCTTTTTGTCCTATAACCGTGTGTCATCTTTCTGTGAATAGCATTTGGCTGCTTTAATTTGCTTTGGTTTACCTGACCTAGTCTTAAACTTGCTTTGCCTTGATTTGTCTTTCCTTGCCTTGCTTTCTTGACCTTGTCTACATATTTCCTTATTTTAAAACAGACGTTTGGCAAAGTTTGACGTGAAGTTTAACTGATTGATTATAATGACTTTACATATAGTGCTACACTTTTGGGTATGCTGATCTGACATGGTAATGAATACACAATTTCCACGTACTCAAACTACTTATAAATACCTGGCGTTTTTGTCTTCTTGTAGATATCATGTTGTTCCTGGTTGTGACATTCTTTTTTTTATTGCAGCCAATGCGTTTGCCATATCAATACTAAAAGTCCTGAGGAGGAAAAAACAGAAACGAAGAAAGACAGACAGAGAGAGAGAGAGAGAGAGAGAGAGAGAGAGAAGAGAGAGAGAGAGAGAGAGAGAGAGAGAGAGAGAGAGAGAGGAGAGACAGACAGACAGACAGACAGACAGACAGACAGACAGACAGACAGACAGACAGACAGACAGACAGACAGAGACAGAGACAGAGAGAGAGAGAAAAAGGACAGCCACCTAAAGAGGGAAAATTTGAGCTTTAGAAAATATCTGCAGACATTATTGACCCACTAAGGTAATGAAATAACTTTGCGGAATTGTTTTCCATGTCCCTTTTGTGACTTTCTAATTGTCAATAGTAGTGAAATAATCCATATCTAGGTGGTTGTTTTCTACTGATATGAATATAACTTTCAACCCATACCTAACTTTTGTTAAAGAGTGAACCTTGTTTAAAGCAATGCATATATCAAAACGATAAGATTACCAAAATGACTTGCGACACTGTTACAAAATGACATACATTTCACTTTAACAGGAATACTTCCAATATCTAAGGCATAACTCCTCTAAAATCATCAAATACTTTCAGATATAAATTCAGAAGACTAAACGCACACTGATTGTTATGTGACTAAAATACCTTTCGATAAAAAGATAACCTCTAATACATCAAGAAGCCAGACACACTAAAGTCAAGAGAATATGAATTTTCAGTGAAATGAACACTTACACTTCACCTCTACAACCACCACCAGTAACAGCGGCCTCAAGCTGTTAACTAAAAGCAGACCACAGTATACCTTCTCTATGTGTCATACATAACCACAGTGGATGAGAAAAAACACCCCAGAAAATTATATAAAAAAACAGAAGAGGTGAACGATAGGCCGAGAAGATAAGGTTAAGCTCTTAGACATAAACAGCCTAAAGCCGACGAGACAGAAAGTTTCTGTGAGATGAAAGTGGAACAACCTTTCTTTTATCTCATCCCATATGCTCACAGAAATGAAAATGTTGTAAAGAGAACAGGATGGGAATGGTGAACGGTAAATCTCCTCTAAAACATATCCAAACAGAGGCCATAATATCGTGTGCTCTATATACGCCTTAATCACTTTCTATTCAAATTGATAATGTGACATTATGTTGAGTTCCTGATCATTGTCTTTGCCTTTTTGGCTCAAGACACAACATGAAAATAAAGGAAGTTTAGTTATGTCACTGATTGAGTTTTTGTCTCTAGACAAAACACTTCTTTTCCATTACCATGGATGTTTGTGTATTTGTGTATGTGTGTAGGTATGGGTGTGTGTGCCTGCGAGCGTGCGTGCGTGAGTGTGTGCGTGCGTGCGTGAGTGTGTGTATATGTGTGTGTTTGTATATGTGTGTGAGTGTGTGTAGGTGTGTGTGTGTTGTGTGTGTGTGTGTGGTGTGTGTGTGTGTGTGTGTGTGTGTGTGTGTGTGTGTGTGTGTGTGTGTGTGTGTGTGTGTGTGTGTGTGTGTGTGTGTTGTGTGTGTGTGTGTGTGTGTGTTGTGTGTGTGTGTCTATGTTGTGTGTGTGTGCGCCTCCTACTTTGCTCTGTCTCTGTTCTGTCTGTCTGTCTGTTCTGTCTCTGTCTGTCTGTCCTGTCTTCTGTCTGTCTGTCTGTCTGTCTGTCTGTCTTCTCTGCTCTTCTGTCTCTTCTCGTCTCTCTCTCTCTCTCTCTCTCTCCTCTCTCTCTCTCTCTCTCTCACCACACACACACACACACACACAACAAACACACACACAGAAAGAGAGAGACAGAGACAGACAGAGAGAAACAGATAGAAACAGAGAGAGACAGATATGTCACTTCACTTGAGCTACCTTACAAACTGTTTTGTTCGTCTGGGAATGCCAAGTACTGGTTTTTGCCATCAATGTTACCAAAACCTCTGATGGCCATCTTACGGACAATACAGTCTTTCGGAAAACAGTGAGTGAAAGAGATCCGACCATTGAGGTACTTAGACATAAGCCAGACAATGCAAAGTCGGCTAGAATGGATGATTGGTTTGGAACAACAAATACAAGTTCAGCACAGGAGAATATAAAGCCCCCCATCATGTTTTGTTAAGATTATAAACAGCACTGTCCTCTTCGGGTGCCCGGGGCCTTCTGTAGAAACAGCATCCCCACCATCAGGAGTTTTTTGTGCTAGGAATTCCCTAATTTCTATCCCTTTCTTTGTTGCAGTAAAGACGAAGAGTGCTCTATTGGCTAATGGTTCAACATGTTGGGTGTGTTTGATTGTGTTGATTATTATCTCTGAGTGTAATGTGTCAGTTCAGATTTCCAAATATCTTCTTCGTCTTCGTTTTCGTCTTCGTCTTCTTCCTCTCTCTTCTTCTTCTCTTCTTCTTCTTCTTCTTCTTTCTTCTTCTTCTTCTTTCTTCTTCTTCTTCTTCTTCTTCTCTCTCTTCTACTTCGCAATTCTTCTTCTTCTTCGCAAATCTTTGCACTATTCTTCTTTTTGCGCTATTGCATTATTATTCTTCTTTGCATTTTAAAAAAAATTCTTCTTCTTCTTTGCGTTCTTCTTTGTCTTCGCCATTCTCCGCTTCGAATTCTTCGCATTCTTCGCATTTTCTTCTTTGCATTCTTCTTTTTTGCATTCTTCCTAGCATTCTTCTTTACATACATCTTCTTCTTCCCATTATTTATCATTATCATCATTTCATTACAAGCCGCTGTCTTCAACCCAGTTTTCCAGATTCCTACCTGTATCCATCCTTAGTACACCTCCTGCTCTATCTACCACACTCTGACTGCGTTCCCCTTTTGTTGATCACTTTGTTTTCAAATCAGTAATGACATGGTTTACTGACCATGCACAGAAAACTAAAAATTAAACCAAAGCCAGAGAAACAACAAAACAAAATTGTGTATGCTTTTAACAAGTCCATTATTGGTGGAAACAATGGCCATTGAAAATTGCTGATGTTCCAACTGAATTCGCAGCAGGAGGCTAAAGTGCTTTTCGTGGTGACTCGCATCACTTGCTACGAGAGTGTTCAAATTTGTTCCTGGGGATTACGGAATATGTGAGATTGTTTGGAGTATAAAGGAGAAAATACTGCTTTGTATAAAATCAGCAATGAAAACCTGGACAATGGCTAATCGTTTGGGGGGGGGGAGGGGGAGGGGGCGGGCGGAAACTCTTTGGAACTTGTGCAAAATAACATGGTGATGAATTAACATCAACACAACCAGAGGAAGGGAGGCAGTTGTTCTTTTCCACAGGAAGCATCGCACAAATTTTCCTTTACGTCTATTATTTCAAATTAACATTTACGTAACATATATTACAAAAAGTAGTATATGTGTCGTAGTGAATTAGAGTAAAACATGAAACAGATCGAAAAATAAAATGAGTGAGTGACTGGACTACTTTGTTAGTGTCCTAGTTTTCAAATTAATAAATCAGTTGTCACTTTTTTTTAACTATTATATTGTTGTGTCTGTATGTCTTTGCATCTGACCATCTCTGTGTATATATCTGTATGATATCTTGTATGTACATTTTTTCAACTCCGTTTTTATCAGTATATCTTATATCACTTGATCTCCAATTTGAAACAATAACATTAATCTATTGAGGATGTCACCTGAAAGTTTTATACGGCTGTAAAATCTGTGATCAGTGCGTTAAATAAGGATTACAACTTGGGCTTGTTACTTTAACATGCTATTGAAATAAAGTCTGCTTGCTTTGATTTATATTCTAGCAGTACACACAACTAATGCCATTTTTATACTAAATTTTTTATTCGGCAATAACTTTTTACAAAATGATGAGAGGAAGCTATCTATTGATACTTTAATCATATATGTTTTAGTTAAATATGAAGGATTCTCGAGCCACTATGATAATTTATTTTAGAATTTCTCAGAATGTAGAGTGAAGGAACACAAAAAACACTGCAAAATATTGGCCTTCTTTCGTACAAATTTTCTAGTTATAAAAGTATGTGTGATGGGCATACTACGAGCTAAAAGTTTGCACAAAACTACCTCAGAAGGTAAAGGTATCATTTGTATGGATAGAAGGGTTGCTTGTACTTCTTATGTTTGACGTTTGCCTCGTTAGGTAACTCTTCACTTCAATTGTTGGACTGTTTATTCGTTTTCCAGTCGTTGTCCACTGATCTCTCATTCCTATCTTTTTCTAGATGTTTTCCATAGCACAGCATGAATTTTAAAGATGGTTTTCATGTAAAGAGTTAAAGAGATGTAGACATATTCAAGAAAAGTAGGCAAATACATAAAATATACAGATACATAAAAATGCAGATGCATAAAAAGAAATAAAGTCCTGAACCAGGAGAATGCATAACAAAGACATGAGCAATTAAAGACATAGATATACAACAGTAAAACATGCAGATACGTGAAAATGCAGATACATAGAAATAAACGAAAAACTGTCCTAAAACATCCACAATTTATTAAAAGTTAAAAACAAATATGTGCATATATGAAGGCAAAACATGCAGCTACATAAAAATGCACATATAAAGAAAGAAAAGAAATGAGATACTACAAAATGAACAACGTGTAACAGACATTCCGGTAGAAAGAAATAAACAGAGACAAATACATTAACACCATGAGACACAGCAACATTCAATGACTAAAAAAAAAGAAGAGAGAAGAGAGAGAGAGAGAGAGAGAGAGAGAGAGAGAGAGAGAGAGAGAGAGAGAGAGAGAGAGAGAGAGAGAGAGAGAGAGAGAGAGAGAGAGAGAGAGAGAGAGAGAGAGAGAGAGAGAGAGAGAGGACAAAAAACACATACAACAACAGAGATACATTCGCTTCTGTCAACTGGTTCTAGGCAAAATCTACTTGTAGAAAAAAAACCTGGGAAACATTAGATGGTGTGATAAATGCTCTGAACATAGAAGATGGAGTAGCAAAAGAATTCTAGGGTATTATTTTCTTTTGAAGTAGTCTGCATTCTGCAATAACCGGGAAAGCTCTCAAATTTATTGCCCTGCTTGTCTGTCATAAAAAGACGATCTAGAGATGACGGATAAGGGTGGCTGCAGCATCCTTTTTTTCTGCAGAATGGATGTGGTCTAGTTACAGAGGAACCTGTTTCTATGATAAATGAGTCATGAATCAATACCGTGTGGGAATGGTTACTTTTTTTCAAAGCCGTTGTTCATACTGTTTTTTGTTGTTCTCATGTTTTCTTCTTGTGATTGTTGTTGTTGTTGTTGTCTGCTGCTGCTGCTGCTGCTGCTGCTGCTGCTGCTGCTGCTGCTGCTGCTGCTGCTTTGCTGCCACTGCTGCAACTGTTACTATTGATGATGATCATGATGGGGATAATGATGTTTATGATTTTGTTTAATTGCTTGTTTGGGCTGTATTGATTTTGGGTTTGTTTTTCATTTGGTAACGTTTTTGTGTGCCTTTTCTCATCTCTTTTAACTCATTACTTTTGATTGAACTCTTCTCTTTCTGGTAGTTAGTGTATGAGGTACGTGTGTCCGATTAAAAAAACAACTCAAGACAAAATATTTGTTGGTATATATAAACACAGACAGATAGACAGGCAACCAGACATACTGAAAGACAGAGAGGCGGCCAGAAGCAAAATAAGGAAAGACAAGGTCACAGACGTGACAGAAAACCAAAGAATGGAGGCTATATACAGAGAAAATAAGAACCTGCCCCACAATCCACAATGATGCCATAGTGCCAGACACAAGACATAAAAACGCCGCCGGGCCAAATCCAGTGCAGTATGGTTCTTTCTCTTCCTGCATCAACACAGCCAATGCAGCAAATGCCAGACACAATACGTGGGAAAAAGCAGACAGGGCGAGGGGTTATGCCAGAGGACAGCATCAAACCTTTGGAAATAAAACAACGCCACCATGATCCAGACATCATTATCCTATGTAGGTCAACATTATGACATGATTGGTGAACAAAATATTTCTCCTGTGGTACGAAAACTACAGATGAGGGCTAACTTTTTTTAAAAGCATGGCCAAAATGGTATTGGCTTAGTCTCTTTTGAAGCTCTGTCTCCTTTTAAGTCACAGCAGTTTAGTACTAAAAACTCATTAGTGGTGACGTCCACAATTTTGAAAATATGTCTGGCTCCGTTTTTTATGACAGAAAATCAGAGGTTTTCAGCATGGTAATGTAACTGCATATCAGCACATTCTTTCCTTGAAGAATGAATCAATTACTTGATCTATCTTCTGTTTATCGGCTGACTGTACATTCCCACAAATCATGGAAGAGGGTTTTTTTGTAGAACATTACTATACATTGCTTTTGTTGATTTTTAAGGTGACCAGTTTCAATCAGATGATGCCATGTCTGACGCTGGACATTGTTACTAGGTCACCAAAACAGAGGTTCTTGAACAAGATAACTGCAGTTAGGACTCCATATTGCTGCAACAGCATTTCTTTGGGCTAGACATATAGTCAAGATAAGTCAAAAATAGTAAATTATAGCATGGGTAGAAGACACACGCGATGCCCAAATATGTGGTTTTGGGCAGACTAAACAGGGCAAGCGTGAATGCACCACCCCCAGGAAACGCTTGAGAGACAACTTAGAGAAACAGCTGCATTGGTACTCAGTATCCAGCACTACACATGGGCCCAGGAAACATTGGATGGGACAGGTGGCGCTATTCCACCAAAAGAACCAGCAAAAAGGTTGACCTTCAGAGACCAGACGCAGCAAAAGAGAAACCATAAGAGACGGAAAGAGGGATCAAAGGACCACCAAGAACAGTTCCAGTTCCTCCCTTCCTTCATCTGCCCAGGATGCCACAGAACATGCTCCTCAGATGTCGGCCCCTTCAGTTACCAGAAGGCTTGTAGGCACTAAAAACATCTCCTTTCTTCCTACGATCGTCACATGGATGAACCAGGCATTATCACACCCTACTATTCATAACCCTCACTCCATGGGTCACAGCAAGTTACGACTTCACAAAAGTTGCTAATGTCCAGATTTTACTTCATGTCAGCATTGCTCAAACCGAAACCAAAACCAGAAAATCTGTGAGAATGTTTTTTTTTAATTCATTCATTTAACGAAGAAGTGTGGATTTAGGCACATTAATAAAAGGCCCAAATAGCCTTGTCTAGCCAATTGTAGGTTCAGAATAAATATACAATGGTCAAACCACGTCACACATATCTTTCCCCCCCCCCCTCTCTCTCTCTCTCCTCTCTCTCTCTCTCTCTCTCTCTCTCTCTCTCTCTCTCTCTCTCTCTCTCTCACACACACACACACACACCACGCACGCGCGCACGCACGCACGCGCACCACGCACACAACGCACGCACCACACACACACACACACACACACACACACACACACACACACACACAACTAGTGGCAAGGAAAAAGTGGCAAAAAAACTCCAGATCTAACATTACGTGGATTGAAGTTAATAATACCGTTACGGTATGTCATGTTTTTACGCTAAGTCAACCACCAAGAGCTGACGTGTCGCAGTTCATTGCAAAGGCCGCGTGTGTTTTTCTTGTTGATGTAGGCATTACCTGCCAAGCAACGAAAAAATTATGGCAGGCAACAACAATGGGAGGAAATGAAATATAGTAGAGAAACCACACAGGACGAAAAAAAAAATTAAGTTAAAAAACTGCAGAAAAGAATGAAAGAAGGAAACAAATAAAAACTATTAACGAGCAGAATAAAAAAAAAAAAGAAAGAAAGAAGGTAAAAAAAAAGAAGAAAAGAAAAAAGAGGCAGCTGTCAAACAAATAAAACAGTCAGCAATAGATTTTTTTTTATTAAAGAAAAGGAGAAAGAAAGAAAAAGGACTAAGGAAGAAAGGAAGAAAGTCAGACAGAGAGACATATAACATTTTAAACAAGAAAATAGAGAACAAAAATTTAGTTAGAAATGAAAGTATGAAAGCAGTTTATTTAACTTCAAAACACAAAATAGACAACGATCTGAATTAGTTACAGAGAACCCAAAAATAAGGCAGAAAAGAGAGATAAGAAAGCGATAAGATTATTTAGAAACAAAATATAGGTAAAGAAAAAAGTCAGCAAACAAAAATCAAACAAACAAACTAACTCAACAAAAGCAAAACAAGATTTTTTAAAAAAACCACACCTACTTGCAACCCAAATCTAACACATGGCTAGTCATTTGAGTTTTGAGTTGGATTGTGATGCGCTTTAACACCTCAAAAACGAAAAACAACATTCTACAAATGTCAACCATGCTTACATTATAGAATCATCACTATTCGTCTGTTCATCATCTGTACCAGCAACAGCACAGCAGCAGCAGCAGCAGCTTATTTACTGATGATGTGTATTCTGTCAGAACTTTTTTTTCATATACACATTCATTCACACAGACACATTGACACCTGCTTTCAGTAGTAACGCACGTGTTCACCTAACACAAAACAAACACACACACCACTCAACACACATACACACACACACAACACAACACACACACACACAACACACACACACACACAACACACACATACACACGGACAGATAAACACACGCACGCGCGTGTGTGCACGTGAGATAGAAATCAATGAAGAGAAAGAGAGAGAGCGAGAGAGAGAGAGAGTCAGACAGACAGACAGACAGACAGAACAGACAGACAGACAGAGATGACCTGGAGTCTACGTTCATATAAATTACAATGTGCAGAGCTGCAGAAGCGAGTTTCAAATTAAGATTGTACTGGCCTGAATAAAAAAATTAAAAAAAACATGTTGAGAAACTGCATCAAAAAGAAAGAAAATCTTTCTGAATGTAGAGAATTTCAATAAGTAAGAAAGTCCTTCTCAATGTGAAGGATTTCATTCCCCACTCTCCCTCTCCCTCTCTCTCTCTCTATCTGTCTATCTGTCTATCTGTCTCTGTCTCTGTCTCTGTCTCTCTCTGTCTCTCTCTGTCTCTCTGTCTCTCTGTCTCTCTGTCTCTGTCTCTGTCTCTGTCTGTCTCTGTCTCTGTCTCTGTCTCTGTCTCTCTGTCTCTCTGTCTCTCTGTCTCTCTCTCTCTCTCTCTTCTCTCTCTCTCTCTCTCTCTCTCTCTCTCTCTCTCTCTCTCTCTCTCTCTCTCTCTCTCTCTCTCTCTCTCTCTCTCTCTCTCTCTCTCTGCATCTGTGTGTGTGTGTGTGTGTGTGTGTGTGTGTGTGTGTGTGTGTGTGTGTGTGTGTGTGTGTTGTGTGTGTGTGTGTGTGTGTGTGTGTGTGTGTGTGTGTGTGTGTGTGTGTGTGTGTGTGTGTGTGTGTGTGTGTATGTGTATGTGTGAGTGTGTGTGTTTTCTTTCTTTCTTTCTTTCTTCTTTCTTTCTTTATTTCTTTCATTTTTCTTTCTAAGCAAGTCGTTTGATTGTTGATTAAATGGTTTTTTGGATGGCAGGTTGTTCATTGGGTTTGTGTTTCTGGTTTTCCTTGTGTTATTTCTAAACTTGCCTTTTGTTGTTGGGGTTTTAATTTCTTTGTTTGATTTGTTAGTTTGTTTTGTTCGTTTGTTTAATTCTTTGTTTCTTTGTGACATGTGCGACTGAACAGGTTTGGGGGGAGGGGGTGTTAAGGAAAACTTAAGTGTTTAGATTCTGCGTAGGTAGAATTATTTTTGTTTCTTTGATTTTTAGTGGATGGTTTCATTCTCCTTTGTATCTTTGTACGGGAGGGAAATGGAGAGGATTTTTTGTTTGTTTGCAGACAACAAAATACACTGGAAATTGCTGGCCTACTGACAATTATTAAAGACTCTGTCGCTCACATTTTGTCTGCAGTCTTAGTTGATAGCTTTGTCGAGGGCTATAACTGTCGGGATTAGTACTGACAGAATTAGTTACAGACAGTTTTGTTACTGCTTGTTTTGTCTCTTGGTTTCTTGATGGTTTTTCTCTTCTGTTTTTGTTGTTGTTGTTGTTGTTGTTGTTTGCAGACTTCTTCGTTTAATACTTCCTGATTGCTCTACTGTTATTGACTCTTGTATTTTTCTGCATGCTTATTATGCTTGTGCTATCTGTTGTTGTTGGTTGTAGGTTGTTGTTTTGTTGTTTTGTTTTGTTGTCTTCTTGTCTTGTTCTTTTCTATTTCTTTTTTTCTTTTTTTTTTTTCTTTTTTGCTTCTTGTTCTTTATCTTCTTTGTTCTTTTCTTCTTGTTAATTTCTTTTTTTCTTCTTCTTCTTCTTCTTTTCTGTTTTCTTCTTCTTCTTCTTCTTCTTCTTCTTTTCTTCTTCTTCTTCTTCTTCTTCTTCTTCTTCCCAGCCTTCTGGAAATTATGTGCTATGAATTCCCTCTTTTGCATCTCTCTTTGTTTCTGCTTTGTGTGTTTTCTTTCCTATCACCTCCTTCTTGTCTATTTTTCTGCCTTCTTGGTCCATTCTCCTGCCGATCTTTTGTAGAAAGACTTCAAAGGTAACTGTAATGTTCTCTCCCATGCCGGTGGGGTCAGCTAGGCCTGACTCGTTAGGTGCTTAACGGCAGTGCAACGCAGTGTCCTTCGTATGACAGACATCAATACTTGACGTCTGAGCATTCGACGAAGAAGAACATATTATAATTATCTATCTATCTATCTATCTATCTATCTATCTATCTATCTATCTATCTATCTATCTATCTATCTATCTATCATCTATCTATCTATCTATCTATCTATCTATCTATCTATTCTATCTTCTTCTTTTCGTCTGTCTTCTTACTATCTATCTATATCTATCCCTTAGTTTGGTGACCGTTGGCGTACCCCCGAAGACTTGACAACCAGTTCACTCCTTTCCTCTCTCTGTCCTGCCTTTCTCAAAGTTTTGTTAAGTTCTAGGCCTGTCCATTCACTGATGGTTGTCCTCCCATCTCTTCCTTGGTCTGCCTCTCCTTCCTCCCTGGACAGTGCCTTGCAGTATCGTTTTTTTTGCAAGTCCTTTTGATCATGTGACATGTCCATACCATTTACATTTACGCTTCTTCGCGATTATACAATTATATGCAAGGTATGGTAGTAACATAAATTTGCGTTGCATGTCTGTTAGTAGTAGCAACACAAAGAGCGTGTCCTGTGTCCATTATGTACCGACAACACATGATATACAACGTTTATCCCCTGGTATTGTTATCCTTTAGGTTCGATCTTGATCTAGTCTGCTTGTGGTCAAAGCATCATCTGCATACAGAGTGTCTCTTTATCGTGATATCGATGTTGTTTTGTTCTCTCCTGTTTTCTCCTGTGTCGCCTGTATCGGCTGTGGCAGTAGTAGCTGTCATCATCATAATTATTCTGTGTGGACAGTATGTTTTACACCACTTCGCAATACCAATATGCTGTATTTGGAGACAACAACGTACCTTTACTGTCTCTGTTGTCCTTGGTGTTGTGTGTTGTGTGTGTGTGTGTGTGTGTGTGTGTGTGTGTGTGTGTGTGTGTGTGTGTGTGTGTGTGTATTTTTTGTGTGTGAGTGTGTGTGTGTGTGTGTGTGTGTGTGTGTGTGTGTGTGTGTGTGTGTGTGTGTGTGTGTGTGTGTGTGTGTGTTGTGTGTGTGTAACAGGAGCGTCACCTGAGTGTTTTTACTGACAATACTGTTTGCATGATTCGATGCAATCTAGCCTGGGAAAGGAGACACCTTCAGAGGGATTGAGGCAACGAGAATTATTCATTGGTGCTTCAAGTCATTTCAGCTCGGACTCAGGATATGACCTATACCATGAAGTTAGAATCGCAAATTTCTTTTTTTTTTCTCACAGAATATGCGATTAGGTTATGCGGCGGGATTCTTGTTTTTTTCTTCTGATGGGGGTAGTAAGGTTGAATCTGAGCAGTAGTACATTAGTGAATTAAGGGAGCGAGTTTTGCTATATTCTATGTTAATGCATTTTGCAGATTTCTTTCATGACGTACTCTCCTTCAATTACTCAGAATAGATAAACAGGGCTTCCCTGTGGGATACTGGGGACCTGTTAGTATCAAGACCATCTTTTCTCTCGAAATCCTTCCAAGACTATTTCGCACTCTAGTGTGGACATGCTGCCTTGAACCTTCAACGATTCGAATGCTTCAGCCACAGCTTTTACGCGGCAGTTTCGTGCTTTGAGTGAGTCTGGTTCTGTTCTGTAGAATTGTACTATTTTTAGGGTGGCCCTTGGCACCTGCGAGGGATGTCTGGAGACACAGTCTTAATCGGTATTCTGCTACGGTTGTGATATCGCTTCAGCTGGATATCCTTTTGTTCCAGAAGGACTAAAAAGATATCAATTTTCTCCAACACCCTAGCCCAATGCGCTGGGCCTGACTTGTCAGGCGCTTAACAGCAGCGCAACGCATTTTCGCTCATATGACAGACAACGATGGCTGTTTGTTTTTTTTTAGCGTTCGACGACGAGAGAAGAAGACTGAATAAGTATGTTATTGATTCAGTACATCATGATGAAATCCACAGAAAGACTGAAGACAAAGGAGATGGAAAACAACTGAACCAGCATTCAATGGTGGATAATCATGTCAGCTCTATTGATGCTGACGGCAACAGCTGGCCCACCTTTCTACATAAAGGTGGGTTGGGGTTTCAACATGTGCCCAAGATGTTCTGCATGTGTTCTCTTACCAGTCTCTGGTTTGTAGTCTCCTCCTATAGATTGCAGGGAATAGGAGTCAGCACTAGTTTTAATATCAGGAAAAAAAATTATCTCACTGCCACATCCAGTGGAGGGTGGACCGGTGACTTCTGTTACCGTCACATCAGAGCTGTACTACCTAGCCACTCAGCTATATTGTCCATTTCTTAGAGTGCTGCTGTCGTGAGATATTTGACGTATATAGGTATCTTACTGATAAAGATAAACGATCAGGTAGAAAATAAAATAGTAAGTATCTCTTTCAACAAAAGAAATTAAAAAAGATATCACATACATACTCTCTCTCTCTCTCTCTCTCTCTCTCATCTCTCTCTCTCTCTCATCTCCTCTCTTCTCTCTCTCTCTCTCTCTCTCTCTCTCTCTCTCTCTCTCTCTCTCTCTCTCTCTCTCTCTCCTCTCTCTCTCTCTCTCTCTCTCTCTCTCTCTCTCTCTCTCTCTCTCGATAGATAGATAGATAGATAGATAGATATGATAGATAATAGATAATAGATAGATAGTAATAGATAGATAATAGATATGACAACAGACAGACAGACAGACAGACATACAGAAGACAGACAGACAGACAGACAGACACAGACAGACAGATAGATAGATAGATAGATAGATAGATAGATAGATAGATAGATAGATAGATAGAATAGATAGATAGATAGAAGATAGATAGATGATTGATAGATAGAAATAGTTATATAATTGTATACATAATAATAATAATAATAAT
>CM060319.1:31987531-32017531 GCA_030674155.1 Stramonita haemastoma
AGAAAAAAAGAGATTGTATCAAAAACCAAATAAAGCAGCATTAACTCTCTCAATGTATCGACACATCGGAAATAAAAGTAACAGGATGTAGCGCTAATCATGCTTGGTCCTGCTGCTGTTGCTCGGTCTGATGATAGCTCTCCTGCTTCCCTGCTGCTTCTACTGCTAGTGCTGCTTCATGCTGATCCCGATAGCCATGACGATGCTCCTAATATAAAGACCCCCCCCCCCCCCCCCCCCTGCCAAAGACAATGATGACAAATATTATAATGACAATGATGGTGATGACGATGCTGGAACTACGATGACAACAACGACAAAGAATAGGAAGATGCCAAAGGATGACAAAAGTTTTTTTGGGGTGAGTTTTCATTGCAGTTTTGATCATCAGATAACGTTTGTTTTCATTTTGAATAGCTGTTTTAGAAGCATTCCTTTAGAACAAATTAAACAGGGTTTTCTTTCGGGTTCTGTGGGTTTTTCATTTTATTTGCCTCCTTATTTTTGCACGCTTTCGCTTCATTTTGCGGTAATGATCAAAATGATGATAATAACGTCAACAACTACGACAACAGTCAGATCATTGACAACAATATCGGCAGCGATGACGTCAGTCACGACGATGACGGCAAGGAGATGACGATGATCATGATGAATGATGATAAAGACTTGTACAATATGACAGAAATCAGATTACTGATGAAAGCATTAAATGAAAGAAGAAGAGGATGAAGATGACGCGATAACAATGGCGACGACAGTAACGGTTGTGACAGTGGTATCGATGATGGCAATGAATGACGATAACGATAGTGATGTCCGTGAGTACGGTAGCGACATTGCTGATGATGGTGATTAGGACACTGATAATGCTGATGATTACGATAACGATGATGACTTTGCATTAACAGCACTCTTCCGATTTGTCATCAAATTGCATTTGGCCCTGTTTTTGTTTCTTTTTTTATTGTTATTATTGTTGTTTTATTATCCTCTCTCTGCTGTTACCATTTTTTTTGTTGTTGTTCCTCTGCAATCCTTAATCACCTTTCTCCTCCATCAAATTTCCTTCACATTTTTGTTTGTTTGGGGGGAAGGTGGTGGGTTTTTTCTTCTTAATATTATTATTATTCTTCATCGGCTCATCCCAAAGCTGTTGTCATTTTTTGTTTGTTTTTTTGTGTTTTTTTTTAATTTTCCTTTCCTATTGCGACATGCATTCATCAATATTTTCTTCCTGTTATTATTCATTATTGTTATAACATGGTGGCGCTGGTAGTCAGATGGATAGAGAAAGCGTTTAATCTGAAAAGTTCTGAAGTTGCTGGTTTAAGTCCGAGAACCTATGGTGAAATAACAGTTGAGGTTTTCATAGATCTTTTTAATGTCTAGGCCTACCTGGTGTAGATCTGTCGGGTCTCTAGCCCTGTCCTCGTGTATTTTTGCGTGTGGAATATCAAATATATAAATGTACCTAGGCTCTCTCTGTCTTTTTGTCCCTCCATCAGATCTCTGTCAGTCGGTCTGTTTGTATGTCTGTCTGTCTCATCTGTTTGTCTCTGTCTGTCTGTCTGTCTGTCTGTCTGTCTGCCTGTCTGTCTGTCTGTCTGTCTGTCTTGTCTTCTGTCTCTGTCTGTCTGTCTGTCTGTCTGTCTGTCTGTCTGTCTGTCTGTCTGTCTTCTGTCTGTCTGTCCTGTCTGTCTGTCTGTCTGTCTGTCTGCTCTTCTTCTCTCTCTTCTCTCTCTCTCTCTCTCTCTCTCTCTCTCTCTCTCTCTCTCTCTCTCTCTCTCTCTCTCTCTCTCTCTCCGATCTACTTCTATCCACAATATTTTTATCTTCATTTTTGAGAAGAAAAGTAGTGGATTTATCAAGATACTCATAGTTTTATTGTTATGCTGCTGTTGTTGTTTTTTTTGTTGTTGATGTTATTGTTCAAGTTGTAGTTATTAGCATCACTATTTGTTAATTTTGCTAACTTTTCTCCTGCAAACAAACATGTATGATCTATTGAACTCCAAACACTTAACCAATTATTTAGTTGCTTGTTTGATTAAATGGTTTAACGTTTGTCTGCATGTATAAAAAAAGTACAAGATGCGCGCAAACCTTAGCTAAGAATAGTATATAATTTAGTTGACTATTGGAAGACACTGTAAAATCATCCGTTACAATGTGTGTATGTATATTATGATACGATGATTAAAACGTTATTGTCCTGTCACGATTATGGTTGTGTTTTTGTTATGTCGCTTTTTCATAAAAGTCTGTCTTTAAACAGAACACACACGTTAAAGATTCATCAGTTATACTGGCTAATGTTTGGAAAGGTTGCCAAACTTGCTTTGCAATTTCCGAGGCTTTACAGCGCATATTCCGAAAAGGTGTGACGTCTACCAGACAACTGAAAAAGTACCTCCCCCAAGAAAGTTATCCTTTGTATCTGTGCTTTTCTGTTTTCTTCTCCTCATCTTTACTGAGTCATTCTTTTACATATCTATTTTGCTACATTTGCAGGATGATTTAGATGTTCTTCTTCCAAACAGCAAACCTACATACTCACACTATCCTCCGTACAACAACCTCTGCATTTTGTGTATACATAATTATATACAGGCACACACATCTAGACAGGAGCAAGCATACATAGAAATGATGAGAGACTGAGACAGACAAATCCTGAGAAACAAAGAGCAACAATAAGCAAAAACATAGGTAAAAGAATGACCAACAGAAGAAGACAAGACGTAAAGAGGAGAGAGAGAAGAAGAGAGAGAGAGAGACAGACAGACAGACAGACAGACAGACAGACAGACAGACAGACAACAGACAGACAGACAGACAGACAGACAGACAGACAGACAGACAGACAGACAGACGACAGCGACAGTGACAGACGGATACACACAGACAGAGACAGGAAGAGACAGACAGACAGAGACAAATGGACAAAAAAAAAACAGACATACAGAAGGAGGGAGGGGGGGGGGGAAGGAACAGAGAAACTCGATATTTGCCCATCACAGGTTTGTTTATCAAACGGAATTGTCTGTATCAAATTTACACTACACACTGACAACAACAAAAAAAAGAAAGACAACAAATAATGTCCGTAAAAATGTGTTTTCTTTCCGAATCGAAGACATGTCGAGGAATCCTGTCCTGGAAAGTGATGCAAACGAGGAAAAGATCAAACTCTACGGTGTTGCTACAGGAAAATACTGTGCAGAGAAAGAGGGGAGAGAGAGAGAGAGGGGGGGGGGGGAGAGAAGGACAGGAGGTCAGGGTTTGGGAAAAGCAGGGGGCGTGGAAGGAAGGGAAGTAATACCCAGGATGCTTAAAAATCCAGAGCAGACGACAGGTTTTGAGCATGTTCTTAGCAATGCTGATTCACTGGGGTTTGGATTTTTTTTTTGGGGGGGTCGGGTTTTTTTGTGCGATGTTTTTTTAAATATTTTTTATAGGAAATGTGGGGGTGTAAAGTCTACGCTTCCGAAGATGTGCACATCAAAACAATATTTGTTGGTTTTTGTTTTATATTTGCATGTTCATGTTTTAACAGAAGAAAAGCAATGGTGTTGAGTTGTGTGGACTGCCATAATTTGAAGACAAGACTTCATGCCCAAGTATCATCGCTTACCATTTTCTGAAAATAAGACTGCCACAATTTGAAGACGGGACTCCCTGCCCAAGAGTGACACTTTGCCATTCTCTGCAGACAAGACTTCTGGACCAGATGTGAACAATCTGCTATCCTCAGATAACAATACGTCTGTTCTAATGTGAAGACTATGCCATTCTCAGAAAACAAGACGTCTGGTCTGTGCACAATGTGGACAATCTGCCATTCTCTAAAGACAAGACTTCTGGTTGAAGTGAAAAACTACATACCATTTTTAAGAACAAGACTTCTGGCCCAAGAGTGCATACTTTGCCATTCTCTGAGGGGTAAAGGCTTCTGGTCCAAGCATGAACGATTTGCAATTCCCTGAAGACAAGACTGCAGGCTCACGAGATTAACCCAGGTTTGATGAGTAAAATAGGGTGCTATGTTGTGGGTGACCCTTATAATGCTTTGTTCATCAAGCTGGGAAACACCCAACAACATCTATCCATTCCCCACAAAGAGTTGAAGAAAGCTGGTAAATTTGGAAATAAAACACTTCTTCCATTGATTAATTAATTAAACCATGAAGTGGGAATGTGTCTACCTGCTTGGTGGGGGAAAAAACAGTCACTTACGCAAAAATCTAACAATTAGCAAATCTCGGATCTCTAGCCGAGGAAGAAAAACAATCGATTCATTAACCAGTCCCATCCATTAATTTCCATTTTCTTTCTCTGGTTTCTGATAGTAACTGTTGAGGGAATAAATTGGAGTCCCTTGCACATAGCTCTCAGGTCATGATTTCAGTCGCTCAGTGTTATTATAGTAGGTACCATCTGTGTCAAAAACAGGCGTATTAATCGGAGTAAATATGTGTAAAGATATGTGTGTGTGTGTGTGTGTGTGTGTGTGTGTGTGTGTGTGTGTGTGTGTGTGTGTGTTGTGTGTGTGTGTGTGTAGTGTGTGTGTGTGTGTGTGTGTGTGTGTGTGTGTGTGTGTGTGTGTGTGTGTGTGTGGTGTTGTGTGTTGTGTGTGTTGGGTGTTGTATGTCGTGTGTGTGTGTGTTGTGTGTTGTGCTGTGTGTGTGTTGTGTGTTCTTGTGCGTGTATGTGTGTGTATGTGTGTGTGTAAAAATGAGCGGAAATTATTATTAAAGCATCTGCCCCAGCCGAAAGCGCACAAGAAAACACAAAAACAAGAAGATCAATGGACAATACCACAATAAGTATCAGAATTTAAAAAAAAATAACACGATACAAAAAGAATAAACTACACAGGCGACATTACCAACAATGAAAGTGAACCCGACAACACATCTACAATATATAAAAAACAATGATTAGTAGACTAAAAACAACAGCCACAAAAAACAACAACAACAATAATGGGAATTTCCATGTATTTATTTCCGTATTAAACAACAAAGCATTTCTTGTTACAACCACCACAAATTTCGGTAATTCCAAGAAATTACTATAATAATAAAAAAAGGGATTGAGCCAAGTTAGTTTTTTTTTTCTAGATATCTGAAAATTCTCAAGTTTATCCATCTATCAAATTATTTTGGTTATCTCTATTCTACAGCTGGTTATTGAAAATTGTCAGTGCTGATGTTTACATGATTATCTGATTATCTTGAATTAAAAAAAAAGATAGTACAGAAATTTTTGATATGTCAGCAACATTTTTCATATCTGAGCTGTCAACTCAGATAATGCCTCTACCTTGTCAAATTCTTTATGAGATTTTTATGTGTGTTATTTTTGTGTTGTTTTTCATTATGATTTAACGCCAAGTTTGTAAGACTGCTACTTTGTTGTTTTCTATATTTTGATGATGGTGGGGGAGGGTGGTAAGTAAACTGTGTATGCGAGTGGGTGTGTGTGCATGTGTTTGACTGAGCTTGAAAATGGTGCAGACACGTGATTTGTATTCCTACAAGATAAGAACAAAACATATCAATCTCTTCCGATCGCTTAGACACCAACATGATAATCCCCTAGGGCAAAATGGTCAACATAGTGCAGTGTTCAGATTAGTGCACGGTGGTCAAAACAGAAGACTAAAGGTGGAAAGGTTCTACGTTGGCTTGACATCGCAGGGAAGCCATGTAGCCTGGTGGATAGAGCACTGAGCTCGTGATCTCTCGGTTCGGGATCGAGCCATCACGGAAGCGCCCGTGTTAGGAGATTTTACTCTGGAGTTAATATAAGTACTGTCTCCACTTCCCTAAAAGTCCTTCACGCCAAACTATACACCAAAGTGCTGTGTCCGAGCGCACGCAGAACACATTGCGCAGACGTTAAAAACCCGTTCCGCCTTTCGAAAGGGGAAGCCATGTTGGTGCCAGTAGGGACGAATGACAACATTTAGAAACACTGCATCTATGCTCACAGGTGTTGGTTGTAGACGTGATCCCCGAGGTCTGAATGCGGCTCTCTTAATAATGGGTAAGAACTGTCGTACGCGCAAAATCTCATATTTCGTGAATCAAGCAGCTTTAGACGAGGAAAGGAAAATAAACTATTCGGTTATTATACTATAGTTGTGGAACTTCCAGCGTGTTATGGATTCATTCAGAGAAATGGCATCACTCAGTCAGTTGGTACACACCTCTTTTCAGACAGACAGTGTTAAAGAGAGTCGGTATAATCAATACACTGTCCCTGCAGTGTCTTGAGAGTGCTTGCTAAGATTATCTGACTGTCTGTGTAGGTGTATTGAAAGAGTTTGCTAAGATTATTTGACTATCTCTGTAGGTGTCGGAAGAATGGTGCTTACATTGCAAGGTTTATCCTGCGTGTCTCCCGCCACGCAATCATACTGCCAGTAGGAAACTGAATACATAGCGTAATAAGGAAGGTACACAAGTTCTGACAAGACAAACGGATCCAACAACAGGAACCAGGACTCCCTGTTGTAAAGTAACCATCAGGAAAATAACTGAAAGAGTCACTTAAAATATTTACATTTACGACTAAATAAAAAGATCCATAGAAGACAAAAGGTGCACTGCAGTCCATTCTGGTGATTTGTTTATTAGACATTAAAAGGTAAATATAAACAAAAAAGGTAAAGGTGTCCCATATGTGACGCTCCACCACGAAATGAGTCGCTTAGCACATTACCCAATTTTGCGCTAGGAGCCTTTAAAGGCAGGTGGGGGTCAAGTTGTCAATTTTGTGATTTTGATTGATTATTAAACTAGATCTGTTTATTTATCTTATAATGAAATATCAAGGTATTATTTTTATTCCTTTTGCTTTTAAATGTGTTTTGAAAATACCAAAGCACTCATTCTGACAACCTGTTACTAAAATAAACTTGCCCGTTTCTCATTTTGTCACATCCTGCAGTCTATCATTTCAATTTGTAATAATGTTGCACAGAATTGTCCGATTTTCAATCTGTTTTTTGTATTTGATAGCCACTTTATTGCGCATTAATAACATGTCAATAACTAAAAATTGACCTCATGTGCACTCCGTCTCATTATGTGGTGGAGCGTCACATATCTTATGAGGTCACTGGGAAGCTAGGCATCAGTGGCCTCAGCTTTTTCTGGGGTCCAGCATATTGAGGGTGGCGCCCATAACCTCTCTCTGTGTGACTACTTTACCTTCCCTAACCCTAAAAAGGCAGGTACCCATTTACAGCTGAGTGAACTTGAGAACTGTACTAAATCCAAGTCATGCTAAAGTCAGCCATCTACTTGGTAACCACGCTCGACACTGCCTAACATTGACATAAAGAAAACGAAGGGTGTGACCACTAAGCTATCTCTCTACTACATTATAATCAAAACTTTTTCCCTATTTCTTGATAAAGACGCAAAGGTTATGGTCAGCTATCTAACAGGAGCATATCACAGAGTCCACCTCTATGGCTAAAGTGTTAGCATCGTATCATGACCTGAAGCCTTTCAAGGCAAGATGTGGTCTTTGGTCATCTGTTGTCACGTCTAATACCCGCGATTTGAGTCAAGATCTTTTAGTATGTTTTGAGCAAATGCACTCAATCGCATACATAGAAGCCCATACATACGCGCGTGCGCACACACACGCACGCACACGCTTGCGCGCACGCACGCAAGCCTGCTTATATACATATACAGTTGCACCTACGCGCTCATACACACATGCGCACATGTACTCTAACAGTCACACACACACACAC
The DNA here is from genome assembly GCA_030674155.1 of Stramonita haemastoma. Classification (NCBI taxonomy): domain Eukaryota; kingdom Metazoa; phylum Mollusca; class Gastropoda; order Neogastropoda; family Muricidae; genus Stramonita; species Stramonita haemastoma. The sequence continues at coordinate 31,995,312 of CM060319.1, forward strand.
ACACACACACACACACACACACACACACACACACACACACACAAACACACACACACACACACACACACAAACACACACAAACACACACACACACACACACACACACACACACACCACACACACACACACACATATACATACACACACACCCGCACGCGCGCGCACACATGCTGACATATACGTACGCATCATGTACATAAATACACAGACACACACGCATACACATACACACACACGCATACATATACACACACACACACACACACACACACAAACACAAACACAAACACAAACACAAACACACACAGAGTTCCTGGAAGACAGGGACATAGAAATGAGACACAGAAGGAGAGAGAGAGAGCGATAGAGAGAGATCGGAGGAGGGGAGGGGGGAAGAAGAAGGGAGAAAGAAACGCGTTAATTGACTGATTAGCTGTAGGCAGTGTACCCTAGTTAAGACGAACAAGACAATGCAGACAAAATAAGTTAGCAGCAGAAAAGAAACAACCTATACGTGGCTGTATTTACATAATCAAATAAGCACGCAATTTACAGACAAGAAAGAGAACGAAAGAGAGAGAGTGAGAGAGAGAGAGAGAGAGAGGGGTTTTTGAGGTCGAGAGTTGAGAGAGAGAAGAGTAGAGAGAGGAGAGAGAGAGAGAGAGAGAGAGAGAGAGAGAGAGAGAGAGAGAGAGAAGAGAGGAGGAGAGAAGAGAGAGAGAGAGAGAGAGAGAGGGTACTGTGTATCGTGTGAAATCAGTCCTGGTCTGTGTGTGTCTGTGTATGTCTCGTGTCAGATTCTGTGGCTGGTGATAGTGTCTGAGAGAGAGAGAGAGTGAAAGAGAGAGGAGAGAGAGAGAGAGAGAGAGAGCGAAAAGCACAGTTAGAAAAAACAGCCAGACAAAAAAAAAGAAAAAGAGAGAGACAGAAAGACATAGACAGAAGACAGACATGCAGAGACGAGAGAGAAGAGAGATAGAAGAAGCATGTAGAGAGAGACGAGACAGAGAGAGAACAGAGAAGAGACAGAGAGAGAGAGAGGGACAGAGACAGAGAGAGAGGGATGAAGATAGAGAGAGAAAAGAGAAAGAGAGAGAGAGATGAGCGACAGCCATGTAGACAGAGAGACTGACTGACAGACTGAACTGAACTGAGAGAAACAGAGACAGAGAAATAGAAAGGGGGGGGGAGAGAAAGAGAGAGAGGGGGATGAAGATAGAGAAAAAAGAGAGACAGAGACAGAGAGACAGACATACAGAGACAAGAGAGACATAGACACAGAGAGAGACAGAGATACAGACAGACAGAGACAGAGAGATCTATCAAGCTGAGTACAGTCTGCTAGTTCCCGTGGTGTGAATATCACTGGCATTCATAAACTGCAGAGATGTAATGAAGCCTTTAATGTGTTGGTATTCGAGGGTCCTGCAGCTCGCACTGAAAATCTGAAACCGCTACGTGATTCATTTAATTACCAATTAAGTGGTTTGATTGACTGACTGCGTAGTTATTAGCTTGTGTTCTGTGTGTTGTGTGTGTGTGTGTGTGTGTGTGTGTGTGTGTGTGGTGTGTGTGGTTGTGTGTGTGTGTGTGTGTGTGTGTGTGTGTGTGTGTTGTGTGTGTGTGTGCGGTGTGTGTGTGTGTGTGTGTGTGTGTGTGTGTGTGTGTGTGTGTGTGTGTGTGTGTGTGTAGGTGTGTGTGTAGTGTGGTGTGTAGATGTGTAATTATGTGAGTGTGTGTGTTGTGTGTGAGTGTGTGAGTGTGTGTTTACTTGTGCATGTGTGTGAGTGTCGTGTGTGTATGTAGCTGTGTGCGGTGTGTGTATGCGTGTGTGCGTGTGTTGTGTTGTGTGTGTGCGTGTGTGTATATGTGTGTATGAGTGAGAGTGTGTGTGTATGTGTATGAATTTGTGCGTATGTGTGTATGCGTGGCGGCGGCTGCGGTGTGTGTGTGTATGTGTGTGTGTGTGTGTTGTGTGTGTGTGTGTGTGTGTGTGCTGGTGTTGAGAAAAAACAGACAGATTCATGGACGAGAAGCTAAAACGTTGGACAGAAAAAGACACTGAAAGATGCCTGTAATGCACTGCTAAGAGATAAGTACACGGAGAAATAGAGAGAAGTTTAAGCACTCTCCTATGCGCATGTACGCGTGTGCAGGCACACACACACACACACACCACACCACACACACACACACACACACCCTCATCCATCTATCATCTATCTATCTATATTATATATATTATACACGCATAAATACACACTCTCTCAACACAGACATACACACATGCACACACATGATTTCTCATTTCTGATTTATGCTGCTAATTAGGTAGATAGATAGATAGATAGATAGATAGATAGATAGATAGATAGATAGATAGATAGATAGATAGATAGATAGATAGATAGATAGATAGATAGATAGATAGATAGATAGATAGATAGATAGATAGATAGATAGATAGAGAGAAGATAGAAGAGAAGATAGAGAGATAGATGAGATAGATAGAGAGAGAGAGTAGAGAGATAGAGAGATAGACAGCATACATACATACATACATGCATACATGCATACCTACTACCTAACTACTACTACTAGCTACCTACTACCTACTAGCTAACTACCATACATACATACAACATACATACATACATACATACATACATACATACATACATACATACATACATACATACATACATACATAATCATGCATGCATACATCATACATACATACATGCATACATACATACATACATACATACATACATACATACATACATACTAATACATACATACATACATACATACATACATACATACATACATACATACATACATACATACATAACATACATACATACATAATACATACATACATACATACATCAACATAAACATACAATTACATAGAAAGCAGACAGACAGACAGACAGATAGACGAGAGGGAGACAGATACACAGATTGTCAAGAAACAAATAAAGGGACAATGGCAAAAGCGAAGATACCATCTGGTCCCACAAAAATAACGTTTTTAACCTATCAAAAAAGAACTTTTTGGCCTATTACGGTTTCTTTCTTTCTTTTCTTATGTCATTTCTCCTTATCGTCCCTTACCTAGTCATCAAGGTTTTTTTGCTCATTTTGCTTGGCTTGTGTGTGTGTGTGTGTGTGTGTGTGTGTGTGTGTGTGTGTGTGTGTGTGTGTGTGTGTGTGTGTGTGTGTGTGTGTGTGTGTGTGTGTGTGTGTGTGTGTGGTGTGTGTGTGTGTGGTGTGTGTGTGTGTGTGTGTGTGTGTGTGTGTGTGTGTTGTGTGTGTGTTGTGTATGTGTGTGTGTGATGTGTGTTTGTGTGTGTATGTCCCTGTGTGTGTGAGTGTGTCTGTGTCTGTGTGTGTGTGCCTCTGTGTGTGTGTGTTTGTGTCCCTGTGTTTGTGTCCCTGTGTGTGTCCCTGCGTGTGTGTCCCTGTGTGTGTGTTTGTGTGTGTGTGTGTGTTCCTGTGTGTGTGTGTGTGTGTGTGTGTGTGTGTGTGTGTGTGTGTGTGTGTGTGTGTGTGTGTGTTTAATCAATCGGGTTATTTTTTGGTCATAACAAGAGAAAAACTGACGGTTGTGTAGTCTGAACGTACTTCAGTATAACAATGGCAAAGAAACGCGTCACAAAACAAAAAGTCAACCCAAAACTACAGTTATCTAAAGACAAAAATCAAAGGAAATCTAAACCTCATTCTTAAGCGACATTTAAAAGACAGGAAAGACACTTTTACAAAACGAAAACTCCATAGAATTTGACCTTACCTCGGACAAACAGGAAGCAGTATTTACCATTTTAGAGCCTCTTGCAATTTGACGTGGGGTCCAATTCTTTGAACATTTAATGATGACTTCAGTATTTGTCTGGGTCAAACACACTGGCTTTTTTCAAACGGCACTGCAAATTTTACTGTCGTGTCTCACACTGTGAAATATAGGTGTGAAGAATGGCAGCAGCTAAACTGTGTTTTATTGACAACTCCGGTGTAGTTTTTCACAATCGGAATGATGAACTTAAGTTCTTTGTAAAGCTTACTAATGATTTGAAAACGTTACATTTCTTTGACTGTTTTTTCTCCCCAGAACGATTTGTCTTTTCTTACAAAAAGTGTTAGTAGTTTTTACTAAAAGATTTGAACTTTTATTTGTTTCAAATAACGTAATTTGTTACATCTGGGTGGTAGTTTGTCATATTTTCGTTTGAAGATTTGTTTGATAGATATGTTGTTATGTTAAAGTGGTTTCAAATGTAAGATGTTTGTTAAATGTTTATAATGTTATTTTGAAAGTAAAATTGTAGGTTAACACTCGTTGTAATATCAGTGTGACTCCAAAGTAAGGCTTGCTTGCCTCACTTTTATGTGACAGAATTTCTTTCAGTAAACAAAGAGAGTCAATGTTTCTGTATACGACTGAAAATTCTAGTCTACTGTTTTCAAAATGGCATAGACACTTCCACCTTCCCAGCTAATCTTACACAACAAAACCATGTCCCCTTTCCTTGCAATATGGACGTTTTCAAAGCAAAACAAACGTAACAAGAGCTCAAACAAAGTAACTACTACTACTACAGCCTTCTTTCAGAATAACTCTACGTGATATTTTGAGACATTAAAGTCAACGCTGTCTCACCAAGAAACAAAAGCTGGCCTAATTAGTCTCCCTGTCAACACGGAAGCTCTCTCACACTCCACTCGATACTCACACACTTCCAACCAAAATTCTGTCTTACTTTGACATTTCAAAAACACTGACGCGGAGATTGTAGCAGCAGAGGTAATGATAACACTCTTTGTCTCCGGACGATCCTTTTAGAGAAACGGAGACAACGGTGGTAATAAGTCTTCTGACAGTAACTTGGCTACTCTACAACAAAATACAATAATGACACACAGACGATCTCTTCACGACGAACTTAGCGCTAGTAATACCCAAAGGAAAGTCTGGTATATATTTCTATTCTTTGCACTTTACACAGACGCGGCATCCTTTCACAAAACAAAACAAAAAAAAAAAAAAAAACAAAGAAAAATCCAATCAAAATATTGGCAAGTCCTCACAAGTCTTACTAGAACCTTTTACGAATATAATTGCTGCATACATTCTTGAAGTCACACATAAAAACACACACAACATATTTTTTATAAAGAAAGGGGGAACAAAACTGCTGATTGTAAGTCCAGTTTCAGAACACAGTCTATGAAGACGCAAGGACACAGGCCGACACCACTATCATCACCACCACCACCACCACTACCACTACCACCACCACCAACTTCTTCGATCCCCACCACTGAAGCAATCCTGAAGAGCTAGTAGTAGCAGCGAGGGATGGGAGGGAGGGAGGGAGGAAGGGTGATGGTGACAGTGCCGAAACAAGGACGACAGAGAAATAGCAGGCAACTGCGAGGACTTGACGTTTTTATCCCTTAGCGCGCAACATCCCGATTGCTCTCCCAGTCTGTCGGCTCTTCTTTCTCTCTCTCTGTCTCTCTGTCTGTCAGTCTGTCTGTCTGTCAGTCTGTCTGTTTGTCTGTCTGTCTGTCTGTCTGTATGTATGTATGTACAGACGCGAATTAGTCGGTCTGCGACTGTTGTACTTTTTATCCTTAGTCTGCTCCTGCTCTCCGTCTGTCGGCTCTTCTTCTCTCTCTCTGTCTCTCTGTCTGTCAGTCTGTACGTCTGTCTGTCTGTCGTCTGTCCTGTCTGTCTGTCTGTCCTGTCTGTCTGTCTGTCTGTCTGTCTGTCTGTCTGTCTGTCTGTCTGTCTGTCTCGTCTTCTCTCTCTCTCTCTCTCTCTCTCTCTCTCTCTCTCTCTCTCTCTCTCTCTCTCTCTCTCTCTCTCTCTCTCTCTCTCTCTCTCTCTCTCTCTCTCTCTCTCTCTCTCTCTCTCTCTGATGTGTGTCTCTGTGTCTGACTGGCTGTCTGTGGCAGTGTATGACTTGCCTGTCTACCTGCAGTCTATCTGTCTGTCTATCTGTCTCTGTCTGCCTGTCGTGTCAGCAAGTATGACTGCTGACTACCTGTTCTGCTATTATCTGTCTCTGTCTGCCCTGTTGTGTCAGGTGTATGACTGCCTGCTGCCTGCCTGCCTGCTTCTGCCTATCTGTCTGTCTCTGTCTGTCTGCCTGTCTATCTCTTTGTGTTAGCTGTATGAGGGCGGGATTGGTGCTAAATCATGGTATTTTTGATGTATTACCTCTGAAATTTAAGTTCGTTCATTTATTCGTTCACTAAGTTCTTCTCTGCATCATTGGACATCTTTCTCTGTCTCTCTGAGTCTACGTCTGTTTCTGTGCTCTTTTTTTTCACTCTTGTCTCTTTATTGCTCTGTGTCTCTTTCTTGTCTCTTGGTCTCTTTCGTGTCTCTGTGCTCATCTTTCTTCTTCTCCTGTGCCCTCTGATTTGTCTCTCTGTGCTCATTCTTTTCTCTGTGCCTCATTCTCTGTCTCTGTGCCTCATTCTCTGTCTCTGTGCCTCATTCTCTTCTCTGTGATCTCTTCTCGTGTCTTTTGTGCCTCATCTCTGTCTCTGTCTAATTTTTCTGTCTTGTGCCTCATTCTCTGTGTCTGTGCCTCACTCTCTGTCTAGTGCATCATTCATTCTCTGTGCCTCATTCATTGTTCCTGTGCATCCTCATTCACTCTCTCTGTGCCATCATCTCGTTCTCTGTCTCTATTCATCTGTCTCTTGCCTATTCATGTTCTGTGTCATCTTCCTCTTGTACCTCTTTAGTCCTGATCTTGTTCTCTGTCCTGTGCTATCTGTTTCTCTGTATCATGTTATTCATTTCTGTCTGTGTATAATCGTCATGTGCTTTTGTCTCTGTGCTTCTAGTTTGTGTCTCTAGTGCTCATCTTATTCTGTCTCCGTGTCTGTCGTTCTCTGTTCTGTAGTGTCTATGTGCTGTAGGTGTTTGTCGTGTGTGACGTACTTGCATACGTGCGTGTCTATAGTTTACGTCTGCTTTTGTGTGTGTGTGTGTGTGTGTGGGTTGTGGTGAGTGTGTGTTGAGTGTGTGTGTGTGTGGTGTGTGTGGTGTGTGTGTGTGTGTGTGTGTGTGTGTGTGTGTGTGTGTGTGTGTGTGTTTGGTGTGTCGTGTGTGTACGTATGTGTATGTGTGTTAGTGTGTGTGTGATGTGTGTTTGTGTGTGTGTGTATGTGTGTGTATATGTGTATGTGTGTGTGTCTGTGTTGTCTGTGTGTGTGTTGTTGTCTGTTGTCTGTCTCTGTGTGTCTGTCTCTGTTGTCTGTCTGTCTGTCTGTCTGTCTGTCTGTCTGTCTGTCTGTCTGTCTGTCTGTCTGTCTCTCTCTCTCTCTCCTCTCTCTCTCTCTCTCTCTCTCTCTCTCTCTCTCTCTCTCTCTCTCTCTCTCTCTCTCTCTCTCTCTCTCTCTCTCTCTCTCTCTCTCTCTCCTCTCTCTCTCTCTCTCTCTCTCTCCTCTCTCTCTTTTCTCTCCTTTGAAATATGGGAGAGACGGCTTAGCGGTTAAGTTTAGCCATTGTCTTGTAATCTGCTGATCCAGGTTCGAATCCCATTGAAGGGAACTATCTTTCCCTAGAGCCAATATTAGTGCCCGACTCCACTTCTCCAAAAGTCCGATGATACTTTAGAATTCGACGTCCCGTTGCAAACGCAGCAGAACATCTTGCGTACACATAAAAAACTTGTTCTGTTTTTGGAGGAGTAGGCTATTGTGATGCCAGTGGGGACGGATGACAACATTTTACAAAATGTTACCACACGGGACTGAAAGTTTTAAAAAAGTCACAGGAGTGCTTATTGCATTATCCTCAAAACAGATAAATAAAACAATTGATATGGTCCCTTTGGCTAAAAAAAGAAATACAAAACAGTTCTGAAACCAATATATCATCGGAAGACAAAGCATCATTGTCATTGTCCCTGTTATCATGCGTGTTGTGTGGGTGTGTGTGGGTGGGTGTGGGAGTGTGTGTTGTGTGTGTGTTGTCGTGTCTGTTCTTTTCGGTGTGTGCTTGTTGTTATGTTGTGTGTAGCTCTCTCTCCTCCTCTCTCTCTCTCTCTCTCTCTCTCTCTCTCTCCTCTCTCTCTCTCTCTCTCCTCTCTCTCTCTCCTCTCCTCTCTCTCCCTCTCTCTCTCTCTCTCTCGCTCACTCGCTACCTACGCCTCAGCTGCTGCAGCAGCAAGCACAATCATTTCCTCATCACCACCGCCATCCATCTCCCGCCCCCACCACCCCCCCCACCCCCACCTCACCACACCTCTTCATTGCTCTCACCCTTCCCCTTTGCTCCCCTTCCGCCTGGCCCCCACTCTTCTTCTGTCGCTCATTCTTCTTCCTTAAACCTATCTTCTAGTGTCGTCTGCTGAGACTACATACCCCTGTCTTGCTGTCCTCTGAATCTGATTCTCTCTGTGCCTGCCAGCCTAGATGTCTCGTTCTGTTTGATGATGAAGTTTTAATGGAAGATGGGAGAGAGAGAGGAGAGAGAGAGAGAGAGAGAGAGAGAGAGAGAGAGAGAAGAGAGAGAGAGAGAGAGAGAGAGAGAGAAGAGAGAGGAGAGAGAGAGAGAGAGAGAGAGAGAGAGAGAGAGAGAGAGATAAGAGGCAGGGCGAGAGAGACAGAGACAGAGACAGAGAGAGACAGACACAACAGACAGAACAGATAGACAGACAGAGAAAGAGACAGATATAAAGAGAGAGAGAGGGGTGGGAAGGAAACAGGGAAAGAAAGAGAGGGACAGAAACAGAGAGATAGAGAAAGAGATTGAGAGAGAAAGAAGCAGAGAAACAAAGAGAATTAGAAAGAGGGATGCGGAAAGCGAGAAAGGAAGAGGGAGAAGGGGAGACAGAGAAAGGGAGGGAGAGAAATACGAGACTTAGACAAAGAGAGACAGACAAGAGAGAGACAGAGAGAGACAGAGAGACAGAGAAACAGAGAAACAGAGAGACAGAGAGAGAGTGCTGCAGAAGGAATAGAAAGATGAAAAGATGGAGAGGAGAAAGAAGAGAAAGTGAGGGAGAAGTGAGGAAGGGGACTAGGAGAAGGAAGAGGAGGAGGAAGAAGAGGAAGAGGAAGAAGAAGAAAAGTAGAATACAGAAAGCATCTATTTTGACAGCTATCATTATAGTATCATTTTGCATTCATCACTATGGTTTTTTGGTTGCTATTAAGAAAGAAAATAACACAGTTACTCAATGCATTTGTTCAAATGTTTGCTAAAGCTTAATATACTTACACGCTGACACAGACACACACGATATTATGCTAACACACATGCGCACGCATATATACACACACCTGTACGTGCATGTGTTTTCTACATCAAAACACATACTAATCCTTATGGGGAACAGGTTTTAACGTGTTAGCAAGATGTTTTGCGCGCTTTGATAATAAATAAGAATACATGGAATTTATATAGCGCTATATCTTGTAAAAACAAGGGACCACAGTTTATAACATTGTCCGACACATTTACTTAGGAGTAGAGTCGGTATTGATGTTAACTCATTGCCCTGACCAAACACTTTGTCAGTTATCAATGTCAGCAAACTACCAAGGACTACATTAAAATGTTGTTATGTTGTAAAATGCTTTGTCGAGATTACCTTCAACAATCACAATCTCTTAACATAACAATCTGCACTCACCTTTAACAGAGAAAAAAACCTTTGAAGTCGAAATATGGCTGTCTATATGGCGAGGTACTTTAACAACAGTCATACACGCAAACTTCTCATTCAATGATCAATCTCAATCTCACAGTGATTCTCAGGCGGAATGAGTGAGTCAGAGTGCACATTGTGGGTGACCCCTAGTGTGTTAACTTGGGAGCACACAACAACAACCACAATTATTAACTTTACAGGAGGAGTAGGGGGAGAGAATAACATCGCCTCGACTAGGCGCTTTCGCTGAGGTTTGATCCAGGATCAGTCAGATCACCAGCACAACGTTCTAACCACTAGACTATCTCGGACTCCCAGGTCGTGAGTTTGACACTCAAGCCACCAACCCTTCTCGACCACATCTCCATCCCCTCCCCTTACCCCCCCCCCCCCCCTTACGCGCCAGCATAACAAGTAGTATGATCAATCGCATCAACAGTCAGTGCCACTCTCAGCACCTCCTGACTTATAAGATGATGACGGAGGGGTTCATCATGGTTTTGATTTATGGAAAAAGTTGTTCCCATGCTCGAGATTTCTCACTCTGTTTTCTGATTTTTTCTTTCCACCCTGTCTGCCTGCCTGCCCCCTCTCTCTATGTTTCTGTCTCTGTCTGTCTGTCTGTCTGTCTGTCTGTCTGTCTGTCTGTCTGTCTGTCTGTCTCTGTCTGTGTCTCTGTGTCTCTGTCTGTGTGTCTCTCTGTCCCTCCCTGTCTTTCTCTGTCTGTCTGTCTGTGTCTGTTCTGTCTGGTTCTCTGTCTGTCTGTTGTTCTGTCTGTCTGTCTGTCTGTCTGTCTGTCTTGTCTCTGTCTTCTCTCTCTTCTTCTCTCTCTCTCTCTCTCTCTCTCTCTCTCCTCTCTCTCTCTCTCTCTCTCTCTCTCTCTTCTCTCTCTCTCTCTCTCTCTCTCTCTCTCTCTCTCTCTCTCTCTCTCTCTCTCTCTCTCTCTCTCTCTCTTTGTGATGTATGTGCTGTCTTCTTCTTCTTCTTCTTCTTCTTCTTCTTCTTCTTCTTCTTCTTCTTCTCTCTTCTTCTTCTTCTTCTTCTTCTTCTTCTTCTTCTTTCTTCTTCTTCTCTTCTTTTGCATTCTTTGCATTCTTTGCATTCTTTGCATTCGTCTCAATCTTTTTTTTTCTTCGCAATTCTTCTTCACGACTCTTTGTGCGCAGTTCTTTCGCAATTCTTCTTTGCATTCTTTTTCTTTGCCTTCTTCTTCTTCTTCTTTGCATTCTTCTTCTTTGAATTCTTCTTTGTCTTAGCATTCTTGTTTTTCTTTGCATTCTTCCTGTTTGCATTTTTCTTTGCATTCTTCTTCTTGTTCTCTGCATTCTTCTATTTCTTCTTTGTATTCTTCTTCTTTGCATTCTTCTTCTTCGTCCTCTTCTCCCCCTCCTCCTCCTCCTCCTCTCTCCTTCTCCTCCTCCTCCTCCCTCCCTCCTCCTCCTCCTCCTCCTCCTCCTCCTCCACTTCTCTTTCTATAAATGCTTGCCTTCTTCCACCCTTTCATCGTACCTTACTTTTCCTGCTTCCATCTATTTCTTCTCGTAAATCTCATGTTCGCATATTTGTAGGAGTGGGCTTTTACACGATTGACCGCTTCGGGTCGGGCTGTGTTGGCAAATGTAGCCTGAGGCTCAAACACACACACACACACACACACACACACACACACACACACACACACACACACACACACACACCATACATACATACACACATACGCACATACACACATGCAGGCAGGCAGGCACACACACACATATACACTCACGAACACACACACATATGCACGCACACATGCACGCATGCCTTCATGCACGTGCAAACACACACACACACACGCACGCGCGCATACACACTCGCGTACGATTATTGGAACGCAGAGAGAGAGGGGGGGGGGGGGAGAGGGAGAAAAAGAGAGAGAGAAAGGATGAGAGAGAGAGTCAGACAGACAGACAAACAGACAGAGACAGAGACAGACTGACAGACTGACTAACATACTGATAGAGACAGAGACAGAGAAAAGCATTGGGAGAAAAACAAGAAAGAGATAGAAAGAGAGAAAGATATTAATCTACATTAACGTATTTATATTTGTAATCATTCATGTATAAATGGATGAATGGATGGATGGATGGATGGACGGACGGACGGACGGACGAACGGACGCACGCACGCACGCACGTACGCACACACGCACGCACGCACGCACGCACGTACGTACGTACGTACGTACGTACGTACGTACGTACGTACGTATGTACGTACGTACGTACGTACGTACGTAGGTAGGTAGGTATGTATGTATGTATGTATGTATGTATGTATGTATGTATGTATGTATGTATGTATGTATGTATGTATGTATGTATGTATGTATGTATAGAGCCAAAGTACACAGATCGTCACACCTGCCTTTTCCTGTTATCCCGGCAGTGATTTTTCTGCCAACAGCAGGGGGTTAAACCTCCATTAAGATTATCCTTTCTCAGATAGCAGGTAATTTTACCATCATCCTTGTTGAGACACTTGTTTAGAAGTCGTAAGATTACGTGGAATCATAGGATTTTTTTTGTTCAAATTTGACGCAATTTGTTGTGAAATGTGAGGGAGGGGTGGTGGTGACATGGGGGATGTTTGTATGTGTGTGTATGTGTGTTTGTGTATGTGTGTTTGTGTTTTTGTGTTGTGCGTGCGTGCGTGTATGCGTGTTATGTGTGTGTGTATGTGTCGGACGTGGGAGGGGGTGTGCGTGTGTGCATGTCTGTTTGTTTCTGATTGTTTCTGCATCTGTTTGCATTTGTGTGTGTGTGTGTGCGCGCGCACGCGCGCGTGTGTGTGTATGTATGTGTCTGTGCGTGCGTGTGTGTGTGTGTTCGTGTGTGCGTGCGTCCGCGTGTGAGTGTATGTGAAATACAGAGACAGAGTCACAGACAGACAGACAGACAGACAGACAGACAGACAAAGAGAGAGACGGGGTGGATGGATGGAGAAAGACAGACAAAGGAAGACAGAGACAGACAGACAGACAGACAGATACAGAGATAGTCATAGAGCTACAGAGAAGAACAGACAGGCAAAGGTGGAGAGAGAGAGACAGAGAGCTACAGAGAGAGACAGAGACAGAGAGAGAGAGTGTGTGTGTGAAAGAGAAAGGAAGGATCGTGTGCATACACATGTGTTTGTATGTGTCTGTATATCCATCTATCTATCTTTCTAACGGCGGGACCATCATCAATTATCAGCTTTTATTATGAAAGCATATATATGTCAAGAACTATATCATGGAGACATCTATGTATAGATAAATCTTTTCTACTCACAGAAGAAAAAACCTAATAAAAAGGATCATAGATATCAACCCGTTTCAGGATGCTGACGACACTCCAATCCAAAGAGCAAACCCTGCTGATGATTTATAGCGTCCGTGGGATGCTGTGACGCTGTCTGCTGATTCATTTATATATCTATAAAGCAAAATGGATCGTCGGTGTGTGTGTGTGTGTGTGTAGGTGTGTGTGTGTGTGTGTGTGTGTGTGTGTAGGTGTGTGTGTGTGCGTGTGTGCGTGTGTGTAGGTGTGTGTGTATGTGTGTAGGGGGGGGGTGTGTTTGTGTGTGTGTGTGTAGGTGTGTGTAGGTGTGTGTGTGTGTGTGAGTGAGAGAGTGAGAAAGACAGAGTGTGTGTGTTGTGGATGTGTGTGTGCGCGCGCGTGTGTGGGTGTGGGTGTGGGTGTGTATGTGTGTGTGTGTGTGTGTGTGTGTGTGTGTGTGTGTGTGTGTGTGTGTGTGTGTGGTGTGTCTGTGTCTGTGTCTGTGTCTGTGTCTGTGTGTGTGTCTGTGTGTGTGTGTGTGTGTGTTGTGTGTTGTGTGTATGTTAGTGTATGTGAGTGTTTGTATATGGGTGCGTTTTTGCGTGTTTGTGCATGCATATGTTTATGTGTGTGTGAGTGTGTCTTTGTGTGTGTGCTTCTGTATGTATATATGATAAGACATACATATAGTTTGAAAGCATTATACATAAAGTACAGCTAGTTCATAATTATATACAGTGTAACTGTATGTGTTTTACGATCGCTCTGATCTCATACAGAAACACTACACAAAAAGCAAAAGTACGTAATGTTTACACACGCAAATTCATTGTACACAAACGATGCCAAACCCTTTTTCAAAAGAATATTTAAGCAACCAACTTCACAAATACAACCACAACAATCAAAGGGAGAAACATTACGAAAGCTTCAAACTAAAATTCAAGCAGTTTCAGCACATTTTATTTGGTTGAAACAACTGCAACGCACATAAGTTATAGCTTTAACACACAAACTAACGATGCTGCAATTCAAACAATAACACCGATTCACATCTCCATGATACGTCAACTGTCAAATGTTAACCAAAAGTATAAGCTTCAGCGAGAAGGTGTCAGATCAGCTGAAGCGGTGAGAAAGACAGTAGAGTTTGATTTTTTTTCAGGGCTAGGGTGTTGAGTTGCGAATGACCAGAATATCCAACGAAATAGAGCTCTTCAAGGTTTCAGTCCCGTATCTATTATTTTACAGGAGCCGGATTGGCTCACACGCCCGTGTATGCACGCGTGAGAGCACACACACACACACACACACACACACACACACACACACACACACACACACACACACACACACACACACACACACACACACACACTGGGGAGAGAGAAAGAGAACACTGAACACTGAACACTGAAAAGTTTTATTGTACATCGGCCTTAGGCCACTATACAAAACATGATTAAGGCAGGGGGAAGATAAACATCACAGTGTAAAATATTTCCATCCATTCCACATTTCCAATTCCGCAAACACACAAAGTCACATTCAATGCCTTCTAGTTATCATCAACCCCGTTAATCTTTTTATCATTTGCATAATCACTGCCATCAGCATCTTCATTATCTATATCTGCAGCGAGTATATCACCATCACCATCATTACTTTCATTATCTACGTCTTCATCACCAAACTCATTCTCTTCATCATCTGCACTATCATCCACCTCTTCAACCTATATAATTATCAACGTCACGATGATCATCTTCAGTGTCTCTACACAATAGTCACGATCACAATCCTCGTCTTCATCACTGTTTCCATCGTCATCTTTAACTTCTTCGTCATAGTCTTCGTTACCACTATCACTTTCAACACCTATACCAACGTTGCCATCATCACCTTTAGTAATCACATCATCATACCCATCATCACCATTAGTGATCACATCATCATTACCATCATCATCATCATTAGAATTCACATCATCCTAACCCGCACCTCTTTCAGCAGTTCTACCATCTACACCCTCTTCCACAATCATCACCTTCAGCATTTACATCACCATCAACATCATCTTCAACATTTACATCACCATCATCTTCACATCCACATAACCATCACCTTCAACATTTACATCACCATCATTCTCAGCCTTTACATCACAATTACCATCATCTTCAACATTTGCATCACCATCATCTTCAACATTTACATTACCAACATCTTCAGCATTTACATCATAATCATCTTTTTCCTCACCATTTACATCACCATCATCTTCAGCATTTACTTCCCCATTATCTTCAACATTTCCATCACCAGCATCATCATCTTCAACATTTACATCACCATTGCCATCTTCCTCAGCATTTACATTACCAACATCTTCAACATTTACATTACCATGATTTGGACATTTACATCACCATCACCTTCAACATTTACATCACCATCATTTTCAGCATTTACATCAGCATTACCATCATTTTCAGCATTTACATCACCATCATCATTAGCATTTACAACACCATTATCTTCAGCATTTACATCACCAGCACCATCATCTTCAACATTTACATCACCATCATCTTCAACATTTACATCACCGTCATCTTCAACATTTACATCACAATCACCATCATCTTCAACAGTTACATCACCATAACAATCATCTACAGCATTTACATCAGCATCACCATCATCTTCAGCATTTACATCACCCTCATCTTCAGCATTTACATGACCATCACCATCATCTTCAGCATTTACATCACCATCACTATCATCTTCAGCATTTACATCACCATCATCTCCAATATTTACATCACCATCATCTTCAACATTTATATTACCATGATTTTCAACATTTACATCACCATCATCTTTTGCATTTACATCACCATCATCTTCAGCATCTAACTCCCCATCATCATCAGCATTGACATGACCATCATCTTCAGCATTTACATCACCAGCACCATGAGAGAGAAAGAGAGAGATAGACAGACAGACAGACAGACAGACAGACAGACAGACAGGCAGACAGAGACAGAGACAGAGATACAGAGACTGAGACAGAGAAACAGAGAGAGGAGAGAGAGAGAGAGAGAGAGAGAGAGAGAGAGAGAGAGAGAGAGAGAGAGAGAAGAGAGAGAGACAGAGACAGAGACAGAGACAGAGACAGAGAGACAGAGAGACAGAGAGAGAGAGAAAGAGAAAGACAGAGAGAGAAAGGGAGAGAGAGAAACAGAAGCAGAGACAGAAAATTAAAGAGTGGTCTAAAAGGAGAAATGATTATGCAAAAGTGCAAGAGGTAAAGAAGCAGAAACACATTCATATACTCTGGAAAAGCACTTTTACTGTGCAACTGCTGCTGTTGCTGTTGCTGTTGCTAGTTTACACGTTCTACGACTGCTACTATTACCTCCACCACTATGACGACGACGACGACGACGACGACGACAACGATGACAACAACAACAACAGCAACAACAACAACAACAACAACACTACTACTACTACTACTACTACTACTACTACTACTACTACTACTACTACTACTACTACTACTACTACTACTACTACTACTACTACTACCACTACCACTGCTGCTACTACAACTACAACAACAACTACTACTACTACTACTACTACTACTACTACTACTACTACTACTACTACTACTACTATACTACTACTACTACTACTACTACTACTACTACTACTACTTCAAACGCCGACAAAGACTAATACAAATTAATACACACCCAGCCTGTCAAATAGTCACTGAGCAACACTTTTATCCCAAACGAACAGGCAATTCACAAAAAAATCCCAGAAAAGCTAGTAACAAGTTTCTTTCTCTCTCTCTTTTTCTCCTTCCTAGTGGTCAGAACATTGCGCTGGCAATTTGACGACCCGGGTTCGATTCCGGTCCAGGAGATTTTTTCTCCTGGAGTTAACATCATTGCTGACTCCACTCTCCTCAAAAGTCTTCGGATGAGACTTTAAACCGAGGCCACCGTGTGCGAACGCTGCAGAACATCTTGCGCACACGTTAAATCCTGTTCCGCTTTTCGTAAGAGTAGGCCATCGTGTGCCGGTGGGAACAGATGACATTTACAAAACTGCGTACACACGGGACTGGATGTAAAAAAAAAAGCACAAGAGTGCTTATTCCATTATCCTCGATATAAAAGAATAAAATAAATTAAAATCTTCTCTGATTTTTGTTGTGCATCTTCTTCTTCTTCATCAACCATTTCCTTGTACTGTTCAGAACTCCTCTGTATGCTTACTTCAGTAACCTCGCTCCTGTACGCTGCAACTTTCTAGCTTTCGCTCGACCCCATCCGATTTTTATCACTCACTCTCTCATCCTACATTCTCTCTCTCTCTCTCTCTCTCTCTCTCTCTCTCCTCTCTCTCTCTCTTCTCCTCTCTCTCTCTCTCTCCTCTCTCTCTCTCTCTCTCTCTCTCTCTCTCTCTCTCTCTCTCTCTCCCCCTCCTCCTCTCTAGTAGTGGCAGACAGGGACTGATGATGACACCTGTGAACCTGTTCCAGACGAAAGGTACTCCATATGTAGCAGTAGCAGCAGCAGCAGCAGCAGCAGCAGCAACAGGTGCAGGAAACATCAGCCCAAGGTCTGAGATTAGATGAGTCCAACACATTCCCGTCAAGTTCATTCCGTGCAATAGAGATGTGTTCAGACTTAGTATCTTTTCTTGGTAGTTCCTGGTTAGAGCTCAAAGGTTCACCTCTAATGGTGAAATTTTACGTATGCGACTGTTTTTGTCTTCCATGAAGGTAGCGCAGTTCGTCTTCGGGATTGTATGCTGGGTATGTTCATGTTTCTGTAACCCACCGAACGCTGACATGAAATATGGGAATGTTTGACGCGCATTTTTTTTATCTTCTGCATGTGTATAATAATACACGAAGGGAATTCAGGAACTGGCTGGTCTGCAATGAAATTGACCTGCGAGAACGTAAAAATTCCCCCTCCCTCCCCCCCTCCCCCCCCTCCTTTTACTCACCAGACAACGCCGAGATTTGAACCCATGACTTCATGGACGCAAAGGATTGAACTCAAACGGCGTTCATCACTCAGCTTATAAATTTCTCAAATTGAGTATATTATGACATTAGTACCAGAGACGTTCAGCAATTTTTTTTTCAGTACCACACAACAGCTGTGCAGTGTATCAGTATCACTGGACCAGAGACTCAAGAATACTACATTCTTCTTCTTCTTCTTTTTTGAACGCTCAGACAGCAAGCAACTATCGTTGTCTCTCATTTGAGCTCAAATGCATTGCAATGCCCTTATTTTATTTATTTTATTTATTCTTTTATATCGAGGATAACAGAATAAGCAATCATGTGCTTTTTTTCATCCGGTCCCCGTGTGTATGCAGTTGTGTAAATCTTGTCATCTTTTCCCACCGGCACACGATGGCCTACTCTTACGAAAAGCGGAACAGGGTTTAACGTGTGCGCAAGATGTTCTGCGTGCGTTCGCACACGGGGCCTCGGTTTAAGCGCCTGACTAGCCTAGTCACCCCTAAGCACAAAACTTGTGGAGAGAATTGATTGTTATCTTTTCAGTCTTTCTTGATTTTAAAAAAAAAGCAGAAAAATGGACAAAGAGGGCAGAAAATAGATAGGAAGAGGGTGACAGGAAAAAAGAAACAAGGCCGAAAAAAGGAGAGAGATAGAAACAAAGGAATTTCTGGCAGAGAATTTGCAGAAGGTGGGGATGCAACTTTTATACTGATAGCTCCCGGGATCTCCACGAGGGTAATACTGTGCTATCTTCAAACGGAGAACGTTTGAGTGGCACAAACTAACTAGAATAACTCAACATGAAAAAAAACAGTATTGATAAAATTAATGGTAGCATAAGTATGAAAATGCAGCAGCGTTTGGCCTCAAACACACACGACACACACACACACACACCACTAATAATACTGACAAAAAGTCTAGAAGCATCAATAGTAGTTAGTAGTAGTAGTAGTAGTAGTAGTAGTAGTAGTAGTAGTATAGTAGTATAGTAGTAGTATAGTAGTAGTAGTAGTAGTAGTAGTAGTAGTAGTAGTAGTAGTAGTAGTAGTAGTAGTAGTAGTAGTAGTGGTGGTGGTGGTGGTGGTGGTGGTAGTATAGTAGAGTAGGAGGAGGAGGAGGAGGAGGAGAGGAGGAGGAGAGAGGATGGAGGAGCAGGATGGGTAGTAGTAGTAGTAGTAGTAGTAGTAGTAGTAGTAGTAGTAGTAGTAGTAGTAGTAGTAGTGTAGTAGTAGTAGTGAGTAGTAGAGTAGTAGATAGTAGTAGAGAGGAGGAGGAATGGAGGTAGAGAATGGAGTAGTAGTAGTAGTAGTAGTAGTGTAGTATAGTAAGTATAGTATAGTAGTAGTAGTAGTGTAGTAGTAGTAGTATAGTTCATCACCAGTTGCAGAGAGTCGTGGTGGTGCCAGTTCACATACAAACACACACACACACACACACACACACACACACACACACAACACACACACACACACACACACACACACAAACACCACACACACACTACACACACACACACACACACACACACACATACACACACACCACATACACACACACATACACACACACACACACGGACCACGCACACACACATCAGACAAACCTTACATGCACATTCCCTCTATCCTCTCTCAATACGCACGTTTCCTTAGCAGCATTGCGCCAAGCCGACTACGCCCTGAAATTCTCACCAATCTATTCTGATTCAGATTGCCAGCAAAACCCTATACTGTCGCTTCCTTCTTCTCCTTCCCTCGTTGCTATGAGAGTTAAAATGATCAGGTACACACCACCTTTGCTTTGTGGACCATGTTCCTTCTGTCTTCCTATCGATCTATCACTCTTGCATTTATACCACACGTACTAAGGACTCTACAGAAATAGGTTCACATTTTTGTGAAAGATTAGCGTCTGACTGACTCAAACGCATGTGATTTTGTAAAAAGTTGGTAGGTTTGAGGGCTTTTATATATAAAAAAAAGAAACAGGTCCCCTTTTTTTAAAGACTAGCTTCTGACTCAAAAAAACATGTGATTTTGTAAAAAAAAAAAATATATTGGTAGGTTTGATGGGGTTTCGTTTTAGATTCAGCATTCATTGTACCCCATCAGTCCCTTTGTCATCTGCTAGCTTCCTAACTGAAATGTGCATCGCGCACAGTGTCAACAATGTAGGAATACAAACAATCCTAAATTTGATGATTATGTCCACCTTTCGTGTGACTAAAATGGCATTGCCCTATTTTCCCAATACCCCAAAACAAGTACGCAATCCTTTTTCTTACTTTAAGGATTCTGTGAAAACCAGCACTATTTTTTTTTTGGCAACTAGCACTTTTTTTTAAATTATACGATACTACATGACCCACAAGCTAAGGCAGAAGTGTAATCTAATGAAGTCTGCAAAATGCAGTGTGGAAAGAGGAAGAAGACTGCATATGCTGACAAGACAGCAGCAACAGGTGAAAAGCAGATCCCCCATGGTCTCAGATAAGATGTGTCAAGCCATTCCGCTCCAGTTTCGACTGTAGCTATGAGAACTATGTTCAGATGAGTTAAAATGTTAGTAACGTAAATTTGTACTAACAGTTTATAGAGCGATCGCATAATTTTGAAAAGAAATAGAACAAAAAGAGAGCTAAACGCCAAAACTGATTCAATTAGGAAGAAGGATGCAAAGAAGAAGAAGAATGCAAAGAAGAAGTGAAAGAGAATGCGAAAAGAAAATGCTAAAAGAAGAAAGAAAGAAGAAAAGAAAGAAGAAAGAAAGAATAATGCGAGAAGAACGAAAGAAAGAACAAAAGAAAGAGAAGAAAGAAGGAAAAGAAAGAAGAAAGAAAGAAAAAAGAAAGAAAGAAGGAAAAGAAACAAACAAACAAACAAACAAATAACCAAGGGAAGGAAGGCAAGGACAAAAATGTTATCTTTTTAGGTATATTCACAATTAACGTTTTAACAATGTAAAAAAATAAAATTTTAAACCTAAAACAACAACAACAAGAACACTGTTCTTACTACTTTTTTGTATTCAGTTTGATCTTTTGCTTGCTGATTGTTTTGGTTTGCTTACTTTTTATTGTGTGTGTGTGTGTGTGTGTGTTTTTTTGTGTGTATGTGTTGTGTTGTTGTGTTGTTGTTGCTTTGTGTGTTGTGTGTGTGTGTGTGTGTGTGTGTGTGTGTGTGTACTTTATTTCCTTCCCTTTCCTTAATCATTTTCACTTTCTTTTTCTTCTTTATTTGCCATATCCTATTTGTCTCCAATTGTTCCCTTTTGTTTCCGAGGTTAGTTTTTCTCTCTCTCTTTTCATTTTTGCCTTCCTTTATTAAAGTTGTACTACAGGAAAATAGCAGGGAGTGGAGAAAGCTGGTTGCAAAGTCTTCAGGATGCCACAACGGTCAACCAGACCACAAGAAAAGGTGAAAGTGAAGATAAAGGTGTCAGGCACACATTTTGACCTTCCCAAACCTGTACCATGTGTGATCATTTCCACTGCTGTTTTCGGAGAGTTCTCGAAGATGTGGATCATTTTCTGTCAGGTTTTCCTCAGGGCACGATCAGTTCATTCCAGGATTTTTGTCCGCCACATGACGCCTTCCTGGCGGCTAAGCAAAAAAGGAAATTGGAGATTTTCATCAGGAAAGTTTTGACATTTCATATCTGATAAACACTGTGGATCTTCTAACGTGCATTCAATGCAAAAAAAAAAGGGGAGGGGGGGGGGGGTATGTCTGCCTGTGTCTATCTTTCTCTGTCTTTTTTATTTATTCATTTATTCATTCATCTCACTCTTTATCTATTGATTTATTCCTTTGATTTATTTGTTTATTTGTTTATTTATTCATTCATTTTTTATTCATTTCTTTATTTCTTTCTTTAGTTTTTATTTCAAGGATTGTGAAATAACCTCTCGTGTACATTTTTAGATCCAGTCTCCTTGTGTATGCACTTTTGTAAATGTTGTCATACGTTACCACCGGCACACAATGACCTACTCTTGTGAAAAACAGAACAGGTTTTATCTTGCGCACATGACGTTTTGCGTGCGTTTGCATGAATGTCCTCGGCTTATGGTCTCATCTGAAGGACTTTTGGGGGGGAGTGGAGTCGGCACTGATGTTAACTCCAGGGGAAAATATCCCATTCAACGGAGATTCG
>CM060319.1:32022531-32040031 GCA_030674155.1 Stramonita haemastoma
TCTTTGTCTTTCTGTCTTTCGGTCTATGAGATGGTGCCTCCGTTACTGTCTCTATTATGTTTGTCTGTCTGCTTGCCTGTCTGTTCCCTTGTATGATTGTCTTCGTCTGTCTGTATGTCTGTGCGTCTGTTTCTGTTTCTGTCTGTCTGTCTTTCTGTCTTTCTATCTGTCTGTCTGTCTCTCTATCTCTCTGTCTCTGTCTCTGTCTCTCACTGTCTCTCTCTCACTGTCTCTCTCTCACTGTCTCTCTCTCACTGTCTCTCTCACCCTTCTCTCTCTCTCTCTCTCTCTCTCTCTCTCTCTCTCTCTCTCTCTCTCTCTCTCTCTCTCTCTCTCTCTTCTCTCTCTCTCCTCTCTTCTCTCTCTCTCTCTTCTCTCTTCCTCTCTCTCTCTCATTCTCTCTCTCTCTCACACAGACACAGACACAGAAAAATACACACACCACGCGCGCGCGCGCGCGCAACACACACACAAAACTGGAAGTGGAAAATTTGGTTAGACTGGTATACATGTTGCTTTTATGTGGCAAATGTAAGTTGAGCAGGAGGGCTCCTTGCCCTGTAATGAATTTAGTCTGGAGAAAAATCGATTCCAAACAGCAGAACATGAATTATGATTTTGTTGTTGTTTTTGTTTATCACCTTTCCATATCCTTGATTTCAATGGTTACAAAACCCTGTTATTACGTATGTACTCCAGCTTTGTGGTTTTGCTAATCTATTATAAAAAATTTTATTGTTTATCAGTTGATAACCTTTCATGCTGACATATGTGAACATGACTGTATGTATAAGGAAAGGAGTCTGTTGTGATATCACACAGACGTCATTTTGTGATTGCTTTTTCGCCACATCTTCTGTGAGCCACACAATCACAGGCAGTTTGTTTTTTACTGCCTGATCATCACTGACGATGAGGATGGTGGAATGATGCTGCCATGGAACTGTATTTGTTTTGAGACGTTCTTGACAGGGCTGTACTCTACGCTTCCTATTAATAGATATATCCCGGCGTCAACAGGGCCCCAAAGATACAACCACCTGCAGTGCTGATCAGATCAATTTGAGCAACACTCAAAATTGCATTCATAAAGTGGATGAAGCTCGACTGTGTGGTCCCGGTCCCAATATCCTTTATCAGGTTCTAAAAAAACGCCTATGACTCTTGTAGGATTCGAGCCGTGACCTTGCAGTCGGCAACCCAAGGACTAACCACTACGCCATGGCAGCTGGTGGTGTGTGATTGGTTTACCTATGCATTCGTCACAGGAGGCCACCATGCCAATGTATCTGAGGATTTTTTGTTTGCTCTCAATATCACAAATTATGTTTCTTTATATTATAAGATGGAATGAGTGGTCTGAGCAGAACATTTTTCACATGTCGTTGTTGATATTCAAATTCTCGATGTTCTCAATTTCTTTTTTGTTCTTCATGTTTTAGATTGCTGTGTGTGTGTGTGTGTGTGTGTGTGTGTGTGTGTGTGTGTGTGTGTGTGTGTGTGTGTGTGTGTGTGTGTGAGTGGATGTGATGGGTGAGGGGGAGTGTCGTGGATTTTTTGTTGTTTTTGTGGGTTCGGGTATTGGGTAGTGGTGGTGTTATGTTTTGTTTGTTGCTGTTGTTTGTTTGGGGGATATTTTGTTTGGTTTGTTTTGTTGTTTTTGTTTTGTTTTGTTTTGTTTTTGGAGGAGGTGGGTTGCTTGGTTGGTGTTTTAAATACCGAAAACCGAATTTCTTAACAGTCAATTCAGTTCGTCAACACTGTCCCTAGTGCAAAGAGGAAATTGAGCTTTAGTATTTTTTTTTAATAATTATCTTCATTAGGAAGGATAGGGATGTTTTCTTGTATTTTCTGTTTGTTACACAACACCCGTGTCTGAAGCTGAGGAGTTCCGGTCAGCTGACCCATCATCTTACCAGTTCCTGTTTCAAATGCTCAGACTTCGTTTCCGGTCTTTCGGAACAGGAAACACAAATTAATAGTGATGATTTTTTAATATGTTGTTGTCAAATTTGGTAATGTGCGATTTGTTATGTGACAATGGTTAGGCAGGCAGAGAGAACTATTTTGGTATCTGATTGATGTGTGAGTTATCATTATATTCACAAAAATATTGTATTGTGTGCTGTTGAGATATGGCAAAAATTGGATATGTAGTAAGAGGTGTACAAAGACATATTTGTGTGGAGTCTTTGGATTGGTTTTGTTTGTCCATTGTTCATATTGATTACATGTTGCCCACCATAGAACTCCGGCAAATATGTGTCTATCAAGCTTATGTGAGACTTTCTTGATGAAAAATATAGACAAAGAGCAGAAAGACATCTCTTGTGGTGAGAAACTGAACTATTAGAAAATCAGCACCATCTTTGCAGTCATTCTGATAGGATGTGATCATCCTACACGTTCGTTGCTGGCGACGTAACATTAACACATAACTATTTGCAGACAATTTTAACTCACCTAAAAAAAACTTCATACGACTGATGTTTGCTTTTGTATGCGTATTCATGATATTGTTTCAATCTTAAACCTTTTTTTTCTAAAAAAAACAATCTATTCTCTTGCCACAAAGACCAGATATAAATCAATCAAAGTAGAAAAGAAAACTCAAACTCACTTTCTTTGATTCTCTCTCACAGCATAGTTTCTTCTCTCTGAACACAAGAGGGAATCAGAAACCATTCTAGTTCAGCTCTCCCCCCTTGACCCTCGGTCTCATTGACGGTACTGAAGATAGCGGACACACAGTCCTCCCTGATAGCCAGACTGACATGAACGCTCTGCTACCCCTCTTTTATGCTGTGTTTGCCAGTGTCTTGTACGGGGCTCTACTGCCGGCTGATACACAGAGTCACCGTCTGGAACACAAGACAAGAAAGGCACAGAAATGTTGCGAAGTGTACAGAGAGCTCATATCCCTGTTGGCTTCTCTCTTCAACAGTCGGTTTGCCACAGTCGTATTCTAAGCAACGCACACGATCATTTTGTTTAAAGAGACCCCACTAGGGGCGGGATAGCCTGGTGGGTAGAGCATTGTGTTTGTGATCTGCTGGCCTGGGGTCGAGCCACTACCAACGTACCTATACAAGAGGGCTTTTCCTCTAAAGTTAATACCAGAATTAGCTTCATTCTCCCGAAAGTCCTTTGGATGAGGCTCTAAACTGAGGTCCTGCGTGCGAACGTACGCAGAAAATCTTCACGCATGTTAAAAACTTGCTCCACCATTTGAAGGAGTAGATCATTGCGTATCCGATAGGAATGGATGCTTTTTTTTAAAAATAAAAATTATGGATACTGGTGTTGTGTTCAGACACCATACCCAAATCAGGAATGACGTTATCTTAATAACGAGTGTACGCAAAATTTCACCATTCTTTGACCTCTGAGCTTCTCCCCAATGAACAAAAAAACAACAGAAAAAAACCCGTTTTTTTAGACAGAAGATACATTTCATACATGTTACATGACAAAAAAGTAATTTTATTAAAGATATGTTCATCATTTTGATATGAAAATCTGATTTGACATGACTTTTAAATCACTGTCTCAGCGCATTGTTACTGACCTAAGCTATTGCATTGTTAAAGAACATCAGGTGAGGAGACGTTCTGGTTATTATGTTTCCTATAGTCATTGTTTCTCCTCTGGCTTTTTTTTTATTTATCTTACTTACTTTTGTTTTCAAGATGTTACCTTGTAGAGCTGTAAAGTCCGGTTGGAGAATTTCTGAAAAATACGAAATCAGTAATTTCAACTATATTCACACAGAGAGAGATAGAGAAAAGAAAAAAGAGAGAGATATATAAACAGAGAGAGAGAGAGAAGAGAGAGAGAGAGAGAGAGAAGAGAGAGGAGAGAGAGAGAGAGAGGGAGGGAGAGGAGAGAGAGAGAGAGAGAGAGGAGAGGGAGGAAGAGAGAGAGAGAGAGAGAGAGAGAGAAGAGAGAGAGAGAGAGAGAGAGAGAGAGAGAGAGAGGAGAGAGAGATTGATTTAGATTTATTCTTTTTATCGAGGATAATGGAATAAGCACTCATGTGCTTTCTTACGCCCTCGTGTATGCAGTGTTTGTAAATCTTGTAAGAGAGAGACAGAGACAGAGAGGCAGAGAGAACTGGGAACTAGCTTAATAGTATACCGCCGTAGGCCACAATAAGTATAAAAGGGAGTAATGGGGAGCGCAATGAAAGAAAGGCGTTTTCACAAACGGAATATCACAGAGAGACAGAGACGGATAAAGATACAGAGACAGAGACAGACAGACAGACAGACAGATAGACAGACAGAGGCAGATAGAGACAGAGGGAGGGAGAAATAATGACAATGAACAGTTTATTGTGGTAAGCTTTTAAGCCCATTCCCAAGACTATAGAGAGACACACAGAGAGGCTTTTATCAAGAAAATGATGTCAGTGCCTCTGGGATACATACAATGCATATTTATGAAAGGATTGAGCAGTGTTGATAAAGCTCAAACACTTACACACACACACACACTACACAACACACACACACACACACACACGCACGCACGCACGCACCGCTACACACACACACACACACACACACACACTACACGCACCACACACGCACACCACACACCACCACCCCACCCACAAAACACCACACCACACACACACACACACACAACACACACACACACTGCCGACCAGCATAAAACATAAAAAACAGTAACACATCTGGAGGGAAAATACTTTTCAAATACTGATGGCAGACCCCTTGAAAACTAATGTTAATATTTTCGTAAATTCCTGCGTAGATTTTGAGGTATTGACAAAGCATCTTCAAAAAAAAAAAAATTTCAAACCTAAGACGTGTCTTTGTGCTCTTCGCAGTCATACGCAGCGTAGATGTAGGCAATGGAATATTAGAAACGTTATTACTAGATGTCTGTGATAAAACCATTAGAATTTCAACGGAATGGGCACAAGATCGGAGTAGGGTTGTACAATCCATTATCCAGAGGACGGATCTCCACTGGCTAAATTGAAAATATTTCAGTATTTTCTTGGCCCAAAGGTTTTTGTCGGAAGCAAGCAGTGGACACACTGTAGACCATCACAAAACGACTGGATAAAAAATCAAATATTCAGAGTTTATATCCTGTGTCGTGTCAAAGGTAGTGTAATGAGGAGTTGAGTCAATGTCAACAAACCATTTAGAAATCAGTGTGTTTCAAAAAGCTTATGTAAAAGGACTGAAGTAAGAGTACTAGCAGCTAAGGTAGCCCGTAGAAGTAAGTGTATCTCGACATTCTTCCCTATGCTTCTTCACCAGACATACACCAGACGTGTAAAACAAATGGGGTATTGATCAAGAACAGAATAAATATTTTACAGATTCTTCATGGGAACACCGTATCTACTCCCCTTAAGTGAACGAAAATAGAAATGATTCCCATTCACTTTATTACAGTGGATCCTAAGTCCTCCCTTTATCGTATAGCTGGTGATAAGTTGTTAACAAAGACACCTACTGAGAGAGAAAAAAAACGGAGATAAACTATGCGGGATTCTTCTCTTTTATGCTGTATTGACCAACGTCTAGTCTATGGTTCGTTCGCCATTTACTTACAAAGACAACGTCTGGAAGACGTTTTTTTTCTCTACGAAATGGAAACGTTCTGATGTGTACTAAGAGCCCATATCCCTTTTTTGATTGTCTCTTCAAAGATCACTTTTTTCCCTAATCATATTGTGAACTACATAAAACTAATCATCTGATTTAAAAATTTCCATTTGTGTATGGAGTCAAATGTTATATTCTAGGACACTATGTAATGTTGGGGTTTTTATAGTAAAGTGGCAAAGCGTATTCTTTTGTCTGCTTGCTTTTCGATTAAATGATTCATTATGGCTGTATTTAGATACCTGTCTGAGGGACGTTGTGTAAGACAATGAAGTGCTTAAAGTCGTGAAATGTTTGTTAAAAAGTTTTTTTTTATTAAAAAAGAATAAATAACTTCACAAAAAAGATAAAAAGACATTAAAAGTAAGTACTTTACGCACCAAAAATCTGAAACTAAATAAAAACATACTGTTGACTCTCTTACACCAATTCAACAAATCTAATCACCCTGGGCATAGGTACAAACAGTTCACAGGGCCACAGCAACCTACAACAAAAAACAACACATCACAAAAAACAACAAAACTCAGACTACAAACACACAACACACACACACACACACACACACACACACACACACACACACACACACCACACACACACACCACACCACACACCCTAGACAAAGACGATTGATCGTGTAGGGAAGACACTTCCTTCCTCCTCTTCTTTGTCACAGATCTGCCGGAGTAGGTAAGCTCAGTCTAATGGTCTGACCACAAAAACCTCCACTGTCCGAAATTATGAGGTAATGCGACGCCAAATGCTCCAATCATTTACCCCCCCCCCCTCCACTAGTCTATTTCATCATTATCTCATCCAGACGCTATTTTTTCTTCTTCTTCTTTCTTTTTTTTTTTTTTTTTTTTTTTGTTTTGGGGGGGGGGGGGGGGGGGGTTGGTTGGCGCTCTGAGGTTTACCAACGGTGAGAGTTTTTGGACGTATATGTCCACTTTTGCCTACCATTAAGGTAGGATATTTCAGCACACTGGATAGACGTATATTTTCGGATATGTTGAGAATGATAAAAGTGCGTTTTTCTTCCCTGTGTATCTGTCTGTCTGTCTGTCTCTGTCTGTCTGTCGTCTGTCTGTCTGTCTGTCTGTCTGTCTGTCTTCTGTCTGTCTGTCGTCTGTCTGTCTGTCTGTCTGTCTGTCTCTGTCTCTGTCTCTCTCTCTCTCTCTCTCTCTCTCTCTCTCTCTCTTCTCTCTCTCTCTCTCTTTCTCTCTCTCTCTCTTCTCTCTCTCTCTCCTCTCTCTCTCCTCTCTCTTCTCTCTCTCTCTCTCCTCTCTCTCAGTATTTACTCAGAACGGCACAAGCGAACACAACAAAGACATTAAGCAGCAGTACAAGGCCCCTCTGGCTGGTGTTTTCACGACAGCTTTTTCTGCTGAATTTCACCACAGACACAACTCCCTGGTGTTCACTGGTTCTTATAGCAGCACTAAATAATTGTGCGTAGCTCACAAGAACTCGGTTATTGTCTAATCCGAAAGCTAGCACCCTGACCATCCCTTCACGATCTAGAAGATGGGGGGAAGTTTCTGGACCAAGCAGGGATCAAATCACATGCATATACTTCGAGCCGGGACTTTGAAGGATTATTCGCGTCATTCAATCTGTCAAAAATGCCAATATAATCAAAACAAAACAAATCAAGTAACAACTACCCACGCTCACTGTTGCGGCAGCTGTGAATGCTTAACTTGAGAGGCCTGATTTGGGGGAAGGGGTACTTTTGTATGTGTTTCAACAAATACATGGGACGGTGGTAAAGAAAGACAGTGCATATGAGCGATCTTTAGAAGTTAAACCATTTTTTCTGGAAAAATGTTAAGAAGCAAAAATTATGAGCTAATGATGCAATCTTGTATTCGAGATAACTATCACTAGAAATCGTGTTTTTAAGCGGTTTTAATGTTTTGCAGCAGTTTTAACATGTTGTTCTTAAAAAAAAAGTTCAAACACTCGGGAACAGGAATCAAGTCATATAAAAAAAATCAATCATTGTATGAAGAGCAATTACACAGAAATGAAGTTGTCTCAACAATGTGGAATATATCTAAACAAAAAAAGATTGTTTTATCCACGTCCAAGAAACAGCAAGGTGTGGCTCTAGTTTAATGCACCCGCTATCGATTTCCTTTTTGATCAGTTGTTCTCTTGGTGATTGCAATAGGTCTCATAATAATGCATGGCTGATTTGAAGCCCCCTGGCTACCATCTCTCTGCGGCATTCGTCTGTCGTACCAAGGCTCTCCCGCTGGCTTAGTCATGAAATCGGCGTCTGGCAAGTACATTTGTCTCTATCTCTGAAAACTGGTGAAAAGTTCTGACAACTGGGCCAACTGTCTTTCCAAAAAATGTGTAAAGTTATTTGGATGGGATGGAAGATGGGTATATCTTGTGTATTTTTTTCTCTTTCATGTTTTTTGCCAGTCTGATTTTACAGAAAAACTCAAAGAAGGGACAGAAGATTAAGGATATATTGTTTTCATGCTGTATACACTGGACTGCATACTTTGGTGGTGTGAACTAGAGGTGAATGAAATTTTGTCAAAGTCTCAATTGCTGCCCACAGCTAGATCTAGATGCGACCTAACCCAAACATCCAGCAACACTGGTTTTACATCTGACCTGTGGGTTTAAAATGCTGAATGATGGACGCTAAAGCCGAGTGGTTCAGGCCATTTGACTTCAATACCATTGGTTTATGAAATCTTGGGCTTGAATCTGGGCAACGTCGCCTTTAGATCGACTGTCAATAGAAATATAAAATCAGTTTACATCAGAGCTGATGTCACCATTCTCTTTAAAAATAAATCCTCAGCAACTCTCTTTTTATCTTGTTAATTTTCATTTTCTGGAAGTACTCTTATTTATCCAATTAGGCATAATTTTTATCTGTGGAAAATGTCAGTATAGAAGATAAAATGCCCGTTACTTCCTAGAATCATTAAAGTTGTTTTTTTTTTTTCATTGTTGGTGATTGCAGTCATTTTTTTTGCTGAGATGTCTTGCACTTTTAGTCATAGAAATCGAGTCAAATGATTTCATGATGCCGTATGTAAAACTCTGTGTACGTGGCATTTCTGAACAATTTCCGTCATTGTTGTGGTAGATTATCATAATTATCAGGTTAAATTGGAGTATTTTAATCTTTTATAGCATCTTATCAATTGTCATAATTATAGGTTCTATTGTACAGAGATAAGGAGTGCGTGGTGTGGTGTGGTGTGGGTGTGGTGCGGTGCAGCGTGGGTGTGTGTGTTGATGTGGTGTGGCGTGTGGCGGGTGGCGGGTGGCGGTGGTGTGGGGTTGTTGTGGTTGTGGTGTGGTGTGGTGTGGTGTGGTGTGGGTGTGGTGTGGTGGTGTGGTGTGGTGTGGGTCTTGGGAAGGTGAGTGTGGTCAGAGACCTTGGCTTCTCTAAGGGCCAGCAAACTGAGGGTGGCGCACATCTCCACTTCTCTGCTGCTTTACTTTTTCCTTCTTTAGAGAGTACAAACACACGTATGCATCAGGGTGGAACTAAAGGTACTATTATATATAAAGTAAGGTGAAAAAAAAAGTCACCCATCCAAGAGTAACCACCCTCAATGCTGGCTTAATCTCAGCTGGGAGAGAGTGAGTGCTCTGATCACTGATTCTGCGTTCCCTTAGTCTCGTACTTAACACATTGCCAGCAAAACTGAATATGACAGAAGTGTTCCACCTAGCCTACAGCTCAATGCCCACTCTGGTGGGGGTTGTTCTCAGCATTCTACAAGAGTATCTGTCTCTGATGCCCTGGCTCTGATAGTGAGACAGAATGACCCTGAGTGTGTGGCTCTTGATTAGTGGAGTTGGGATGGCAGTCTTTAAGTAATTAAATCAACAGGTCATCACAAGTGATCCAATACCAAAATAAACTACAAAGAATAGGAAAGAAGTGAAGTTCTCAAAGCCTCACTTCAGTTAAACGTATTGATATTTTTTGTTGGTGGTGGTGGTGGCGTTGTTGTTGTTGTTATCCAGAAGGTAAAAGGTCTTCTTGACTTCCTGAATCCAGCACTTTGATCTCCTTCACATTTGATATTTTTATAAAATTTCTTTTCATTTATATTGGCTCTTTTTTGTTCCTCAGCTACAGCTCCAAAGTTCTTCAACAGGTGAGATTTTGCGTTACGCATCCGTTTTTACCCCCATGAAGGTAGCCACATCCCGACTTCAGGGTTGTCTCAGTTCTGAAGCAAACTACATAACTATTATGTGCACCAGTCTGATTAACCATCCAGTTCAGAAGCTGCCAAACTGTTCATCAAAACAGACTATTCTGTTACGTTATCCAGTTCAGTGGAGAAAGCCAGCACCAAGGAAGTGAGTGCATTGTTAGATTGAGTACTGTGGACTATGTTGACACACAGACAACTAAAATGGACAGACATTCTTCTTCTCTGACTGCTCAGACAGCAACTAGCGCTGTCTGTCATAAGAGCTAAAACAATGATGTTGTGCTGCTGTTGATTCTGTGCCTGAAAAGTCAGGCCCAGCACTTTCGACTTGGACATGATGGGCACATGCATGAGATAACTGTACACACCACTGATCACAGACCTGGAGCTAATTATGTAAAGAAAACGCAGCAAAAATCTATAACTCTGTACTAGCTGTGGTTTATCTATTATACACTGTAACAGATTTCCTGGTCTGAGAATTGATTCTACAAATAATACAGTGGTAATCAGAATCTCTGTGATGATACACAATGTTCTGCATTACCTCATTGCACTCATTGTCTGTCATTTTCTGTACTCTCTCCAAAATTTATCATTCATTTATTTCTTGCTGCTGCAGCCACTGTCTGTTCAGAAGGAAAAATGTCAATGACCACAGGAGATACTCAATTACCATAATGGACTTTTCCTCCCAAGGCTACAGATTGGGATTTTCAAGTTCATCTCTAAGACACTTCAAAGGCCAACACACGATAGAATGCAAAAAAAAAGTGTCTGGCTTAAGGCGTGCACATGCTCGATTCACACGCACGTGAAAGAAAATCTTATGTCTGCGCGTGCACACATACGCACACACACACACGCGCGCACGCGCGCACAGCACATCACACCCCAAACACACACTACATACTTACATACATACATACATTACATATTTACATACATACATACAACAATACAACACATACATACAATACATACATACATATTTACATACATTTCATGCATGCATGCATGCTGGCATGCATGCATAGCATTCATACATACATTACAAACATCCTTATCATACATTACATAACATACATAAAACATTACATACTAATACATAATACATAATACATACTTACGTACA
Source organism: Stramonita haemastoma (assembly GCA_030674155.1). Lineage (NCBI taxonomy): Eukaryota > Metazoa > Mollusca > Gastropoda > Neogastropoda > Muricidae > Stramonita > Stramonita haemastoma. Next base: position 32,033,526 of record CM060319.1, read on the forward strand.
TACAAACAATACACACACACACGCACAGCACGCACACACACACACACCACACACACACACACACCACAACACACCACTACACACACACACACACATCACAGATGTACACGCACGTGAACACACAAGCACGCATCCACACACAAATAAATGTTCTCCTGGATATAGCATCCCTACCTACACCATACACAATACACACACATACACCAAACAAAACAATACAAGACAGCACACACAGTGTGTTGATGTGTGTATGTGTGTGTGTGTTTGTTGTGTGCGCACGCGTGTGTGTGTATGTGTTTGTTTGTTTGTTTGTCTGTATACCTGTCTGTCTTTCTGTTGGTCTGTATGTATATCTGTTTGTCTGTCTGTGTTCGCCCGTGCACACAAGACGCTTCTTCTTCCCTTTTGGTATCGTTTCCATGTACATCATTTCGACAAAAAAAGTTACTATTTTTGCTGCAATAGGGGGTACGGCAAATGTCAGCTAAGAAAAGGAACTTTAAAAAGGCACCATCGTATCTGTTTAGTCCAGAACAAAAAGAGCACAAACCAGGAAATGTCCTTTCCAGCTGTTACTAAAATTTGGCCGTTTTCAGTCTGGCTCTGAAAAGAGTATTCCTTCTTTTTTTTTTTTTTTTTTGCTTTGATAGCAAGTCTCTTTTGAAAGCAGATTTTTCTTTAACCTAGTAACTTCAAGACTTGTAAGCACAAGTACACGCTCACACGCACACATGGAGGACACACACACACATACACTCACACATGCACACACACATGCCCTCACACACGTGCACACACACACACCAATCGCGCACGCGCACGCGCGCGCGCGTGCACACACACACACACACACTCCACACACACACACACACACACACCCAGGCGTCCGTATGCATGTGTGTCTGTGTGCTGTACTTACACTGCAAAAAAGGTTTCCTGCTGCATACAGGAAATAAGAATGCACTTTGATATCATACAACCTTCAGAAATGATTTCACGTAGTAAACCAGCTCAGCAAAATACAAGAAAACCAAACAGCACGTTAAGAGCACTTAAGAAAACGGGGTTTTTTTTGTTTGGTTTGTACAAAAGTATTGTTTAAGTACGCTGACAATCAAGATATCATGTTTCTTTGTACCTAGCAAGATATTTGCAAAGATTTCTTTGGGCTTTAATATATATATATATATAATATATATATATATATATATATATATGTATGTATGATGATAGATAGATAGATAGATAGATAGATAGATAGATAGATAGATAGATAGATAGATAGATAGATAGATAGATAGATAGATAGATAATAGAGAGATAGAGAGAGAGAGAGGGGGGGGGGGGGTCGGGATAGCTAGTGGTTAAAGTGTTGAGCTCGCAGTCTGATGGTCCAGGTTCGATCCACCGCCAAGGCACCTGTTTGAGTAAGTCTTCTCCGGATATAACATCCCTACCCACTCCAATCCCCCAAATGTCCTTCAGATAAGACTACCAACCAAAGTCCCTGTACGTACGCACGCAGAACATCCTGCGCACACGTTAAACCCTCTACAGCGTTTTGGAAGAGCGGGCTTCTGGATGCCAGTTGGAACAGATGACATTTCTGGTGAAATAGGCATGCGCACAAGTAGGTGTTGAGTTGAAACCTCATCCTCAAAGACGGAAAGCAGCTACCGGAATGATGGTTTAAAACAGTCGCGTTATGCAAAGTGTCACCATTAGAGACCTTTGGACCTCCAGCTGAGAAATAAAAAAACCAAAAGCAAAAAATCATTAAAAATCATTTTCACTATTATTAAGTAAACCAGATTAGTATTTAGCCTCCCATATTTGTAACCTAACCCCTGATCAAGAGTATCGATTTCATCTTATTTCATTTGATAAAAAACAAACTCTGAACACTTATAAAACAGCATTAACAATTATATCTGTTTTCTGAAATATGAGTTTTCTTATTCATTTTTACAGAGATCTGTACTGTATACTGAACATGTTCCTGTCAGTATACGTATACAAATCTGTGTCCTAAGATTAAAGTAACTGTCTTCAGTTTTAGAAAAAAAAAATATTTGCGTTGAAAACCGTGTGTTGATTTTTTTGTTCTCTCTTCTCCAGTCTGTTCCACAGTATTTCTTGTGGGTTCGAAATATTTAATGCTTTTTAAAGCAGTTGAGATTTTTTAGGATTGCTGTGAAATAAAGGAAATGCTTGAAAAAGTCTACAACAGGAATGTATTCAGAGTTACAATCTGGAATATTTTCTGATAAATAGGTTAGCTTCTATAATACCCATGGCCATAAACTTGACAAGAGGTTATCCCAGGTCAATGTACTTACTATCGATCTTCTCTTTGATCCGTTGTTCTGTGGATGGTATAGAAGTAGTCTCACCATAGTACAGGGCTGACGTGAAGTACTATGCCTGCTTTCCTCTGTGTAGTAATATTTACCGTAGTGGTACAGTAGCCCTCCTGCTGGCTTACTCACCCACTCAACGTCTGGCGGGCATATTTGTCTCAGTCTCTGGAAACTGTGTTGAAAAGTTCTGACAACTGGGTCGACTGTCTTGTTAAACTTTGCAGAAGGGATGGGGAAAGGAGGGGGGGGACACCCAGAGGGGGTGGGGTGTCTTGTCTGCTTTCTTCTGTCTCTTTCAGAGAAAAAATCTTCTCAAAATAGAGAACCGTGGTGTTCTTCTTCGTCGTCAAATTCTGAGACAGCAACTATAATGTTGTTGTCTATCATATGAGCGAAAATGCGCCACGCTGTCGTTAAGGGCCTGGCAAGTCAGGCCCAGCGCAACCTACTTCAACATTAAGAGAGAATTGGTATCTTTCTGGAGAAAAGACATGAGAATGGACCAAGAAGGCATACAACAGACAATAAGGAGGTTACAAGAAAAAACCAAGGCAGACACAAATAGATGGATAGAAAAGAGGGAATGCCCTACACAGCATTTCCATAAAGAAGGGATGCTTACTGACATGCCCCCCCCCCCCCCCCCCCCCCCCCCATCCCCACAGGAAAAGACACAAGGAATAAAGAAAAGTTTGCTTCCTTCTATTCAAAGCTTGTCTGCAGACTATGGTGGTGTAAATAAACAGTTCGACACATGCATCTTACTGAAAGAATAACAGTTGTCATATCCTCGGGAACTGTCCACAGCAATCCATAACCCAACACAGACATTCGGTAACAACAGCTCTGTACCTTCAGATGTTTGTTACACTGGGGACTATAAGAACAACAGACAGCTCTCCTTGCCAGAGAAACTAGGCTTGTTATACTTTTCTATTTCTCAGCTAGAGCTCCGAGGTTCATCAAGGGTAAGATTTTGCATGTGCAGCCATTTTACCCCTCATTAAGGTAGCCACATTTTAACTCAAGGGTTGGCTTGTAATTGAATGCGAAAACCATAAAACTAGAAATAAAGCAAATTAAGGCAAGTATTTTTTTGCTATTTTTAAAGAAAAGAGGATAACTTTTTTTCTGATAGGTAACTTGGAATGACTTTCTTTCAAATTGTGTATTCGGTAGCTGTAGCTTTATGCTATTCTTAACATACTTTTTTCATGGATTGTTCAGAGCTATTTCCAATTTCGCACTTTCATAGCACACTTTCCAATCCACTCATGTGGTTTATAGCCCCACCGACCACACAGGCCACAATAGGGCTGTCACCTTGTCAACATTCTTACACATACACAAACACACGCGCGCACGCACACACACACACACACACACACACACACAACACACACACACACACACACACACACACACACACATACATACACACACGCGCGCGAGCATTCACACACACACACACACTCTCTGATGTCTCAGATAAGTCTAGTCCATATGCCCAAACTTCACCAGTCTGTCTGTCCTCGAGGCCAGAACTGCCGCCAAGCCTTGCCACAGTCACATAGACAAAGGTCAGTAAAGTTGAAGTGGTCCAGTACAGGCAAAGACTCTCTCTCTCTCCTCTCTCTCTCTCTCTCTCTCTCTCTCTCTCTCTCTCTCTCTTCTCTCTCTCTCTCTCTCTCTCTCTCTCTCTCTCTCTCCTCTCTCTCTCTCTCTCTCTCTCTCTCTCTCTCTCTCTCTCTCTCTCTCTCCTCTCTCTCCTCTCTCTCTCTCTCTCTCTCTCTCTCTCTCTCTCTCTTCTCTCTACCTCTCTCTGTAATCGTTGTCTAATGCAAAATGCTGACTGTATGACAAAACAATTTAGAGACAAGACAGACGGACAGATGGATGACTGGTATGATAGTGAGTGTAGAATGGCAAGGAAAAACCTACGTAAACTCTTTAAAGTAGCTGGACAGTCAGGTGATGCTGTTAGTCGACATGCCTTTTGTGTGGCTAGAAGAGAATATAAACATATGTTAAAATCTAAGGAAAAAGAACATAATAAGGCCTTGCTTGAGAAACTAGTGTCATCTGTACGAGATCAAAAGCAGTTTTGGACAAATATACGTAAATGTTCATTTAAGAGAAAATTTGTTAGTAACAAAATTTCTGTTGAGGAATGGTATGATCACTTTAAAAAACTACTTGAAAAGGATCCACACGAAGAAGATACTATACAATCTGAAGATACCGATATGTATTTCAATCGACCTATTACAAAAGAAGAGGTCATGATAGCATTTAGAAAAATAAAGAATAGAAAAGCAGCTGGTCCAGATGGGATCATTGGAGAATTGTTTAAAAATGCAGGGGACAGTGTTATCCAGTTCTTGGTACTATTCTTTAATGCTTTATTTCACAAAGGTGTTTTTCCACAAAAATGGACAGAAGGCATTGTTCTACCTTTATATAAAAAAGGTGATAAAAATAACCCCAATAATTATAGAGGTATAACACTTAGTGACATTAGTAGTAAGATTTATAGCACAGTCATAAACCATCGTTTACAAGAGTGGATTGAGGAAAACAATATTACTGGAGAACATCAGGCTGGTTTTAAAAAGAATTATTCAACTACTGATCATATGTTTACTTTGATGTCTCTAGTACAAAAACAGTTTTCTTGTAACAGAAAATTATACGTAGCCTTCATAGATTTTGAAAAGGCTTTTGATTCTTTAAACAGGAGTATTCTTTGGCGGATTCTCATAAAAAATGGAATAAAAGGTAAACTGTTTGAATGTGTCAAAAGCATGTACAATAATGTTAAAGTAAAGGTTAGATGTGACTCAAAATTGACAGATTTAATTAATTGTACTTATGGTGTGAAACAAGGTGATGTTTGTAGCCCAGTTTTATTTTCATTATTTATCACATGAGCTAGCCAATGAAGTAATTGGAAATGGAAGACATGGAGCTTTGTTTACAAATGATTATTTTGAACTCTTCATATTGTTATTGGCAGATGACATAGTTTTATTAGCTGAAACAGTTATTGGTTTGCAAACGCAACTAAATAGTTTACAAAGAGCAGCACTGTCTATGGATTTAAAGGTCAATTCAAATAAAAGTAAAATAATTGTATTTAGAAAGGGTGGCCATCTTTCAGTAAGAGAAAAATGGAAATATGATAATGTTGAAATGCCTGTTGTAAATGCATACAAATATTTAGGTGTATTATTTTCGACAAGACTTAGTTTTACAGCAGCATGTAACGACCTTGGAAGCAAAGCCAAGAATGCTGTGATATGCATTATGAGAAAACTTCGAGCTCTGAACAATAACAACTTAGAATTATTTTTAAAGCTATTTGATTCACAGGTCGTGCCTATTGTTTTGTATGGAGCAGAACTGTGGGGTTTAGACAAGGCAGCAAGTCAGTGCGAACAAGTGCATTTGTTTGCATTGAAAAAATTTCTGGGGGTCGAAATGAGAACCCCGAATGATTTTATTTATGGTGAAACAAATAGACACCCTATCTATATTAATTCTGTTGTACGCTGTATTCGTTATTGGTTAAAGTTAGTAGTGATGGAAGATATTAGATTACCAAAAAAAGCTTATAAAATGTTACACGATCTAGATGCAAGAGGGAAAAGAAACTGGGTATCAAACATTCGCTGTAGATTGTATGAAAATGGCTTTGGGTATGTATGGGAAAATGGAGGGGTTCAAAACGTTAAAGAGTTTTTATATCAGTTTAAAGAAAGACTAATTTTAAGCAGATGGCAAGAATGAGATTTCCATATTGAAAACAGTGAGAGATTTAGTATACAGAACTTTTTGTGGTGTTCATGACAGGAAAACATATCTTAAAATAGAGCTAGACAAACATTTGAAATTTCTTATGACCAGGTTTAGATGTGGCATTTCGGAAATTAATACACACCAAAACCGCTATAAACTACATTCTGATTTTACTTGTTCTTTGTGCAAAATCGGAATTGAAGACGAAGTGCATTTTTTGTTGTGCTGTCCGATTTTTAGTAAACTAAGAACACGATACATACCATTGAAATTTTATAAATACCCTAGCCAATTTCGTCTGCGTTTGCTTTTGGCATCTACAAATGAAAGTATTATCCGGAATGTATC
>CM060319.1:32042531-32045031 GCA_030674155.1 Stramonita haemastoma
CTCTCTCTCTCTCTCTCTCTCTCTCTCTCTCTCTCTCTCTCTCTCTTCTCTCTCTCTCTCTCTCTCTCTCTCTCTCTCCTCTCTCTCTCTCTGATAATTATTGTGTATAGAAGTGTTATGTGGGTGCTTTAAAATACTTTATTGACTGGTATGTTTTGATCTTCATGTAACTTGAAGATGCCCTTCCCCCCCCCCCCCCCCTCATCTTCCACTTCCACATATGCAATCCTAACCTTATCATTGGATAGGAATGTTTTGGTTCTTATTGAAATTTGAATTGAAATTGTATTCACTGTTAAAATATAGAGATACGAATTGTATTTAGGGTTTTTTGTGTGTTTAAGGGTTTTTATGTTTGTTTTTCGAGTGCCTTTCTTTTTCCCTTTTGCCTTCTTTGCTTGTTTCCCCCCCCCCCCCCCCTCATACACACACATGAGCGCGCGCACGCACGCACGCACACACGCACGCACATACGCACTCACACACACACACACACACACGCGCGGGTACACACACACACACACGCACACGCACGCACGCGCACACACACACACACACACACACGCACACACACACACACACACACGCACACACACGCACGCACACACACACGCACACACACACACACACACACACACACACACACACACATGGAATGTATTCTTTTTCATATGAATGTTTGGCCTATAGATTTGTAATGCCTTATGTTTAATGGTCCTGATGAATATTTGCTATTTTCTCATTTTCATAAGTATATATATATTATCTTTTAAAGCATTGAGCTTGATTTATAACTTTGAATGTTGCTTCGCTCCTATTTGACATTTCTTTTATATAATCCTTTTTTTTTCCCTTTTGTGTGTGTGTGTGTGTGTGTGTGTGTGTGTGTGTGTGTGTGTGTGTGTGTGTGTGTGTGTGTGTGTGTGTGTGTGTGTGTGTGTGTGTGTGTGTGTGTTGCTTTTCGGGGTTTTCTATTCCTTGTTAGATTTGGCCACATTGTGAGCTCATAGATCTAGGTTTCTTTTTTTCTTTTTTTTTTTTTAAAATAGAAGTGTGAGTCTTCTGACATATTTTGTAGGCTGGTTTGTTTTGATGAATACAAATAGGAAGAGTAAAGGCCCGAAACACTTGTTTGAAGGGGGCTTCTCCTCTGAGGACTCTCTGCTGCCATGCTCTACGCGAGTTTCTTACCACTGATGACGATGTAACTTGAAGATGCTCTCTCTCTCTCTCTCTCTCTCTCTCTCTCTCTCTCTCTCTCTCTCTCTCTCTCTCTCTCTCTCTCTCTCTCTCTCTCTCTCTCTCTCTCTCTCTCTCTCTCTCTCTCTCTCTCTCTCTCTCACACACACACACACACACACACACACACACTCACACGCTCATGTATTATAGATTTGTTAATGCCTTCTGTTTCATGGTCCTAAATATTTGCTATTTTTTAAGATTTTTTGCTATATTATTTTTTGTTTAAATAATTATCAGTGTATCCAGTTAGGATGACGCGTTTTGTTGAATGTATTCTGTTTTCTTCTTTTAAAATATTGGTTGAACTGCTTCTGGTGGTGATGCTGGTATGTAGGGGTAGGGAGGGGGTTTCTTAGCTTTATTCCCTGATCAGGGCAAGGGCCGGATGAAAAAAAGTATGTAATACTTACTCTGTTACCCTTGAAAAATAAAGATTATTCATTCATTCATTCTCTCTCTCTCTCTCTCTCTCTCTCTCTCGTCTACTGAGGCAACCCGACAGACCTGTTCCAAACTTTATCACAGAAGAGGGCCCCAAACCACCCAGGAAGAGACTGCAGAGGGACAGACAGACAGACAGACAGACAAGCAGACACCCAGACAGGCAGAGGCAGAAAAAGAAACAGACAAACACAGATCAAACCAGTAATTAGATGGTTCCATAATGCATGATGTCCTGCATGACCCCCACTTTTCACTGAGAGTCAACAATACCATCAGGGTACTTTCTCATTCATGTCTTTCGGCAGCAGGCAATGCCTGTGGAAAGGAACCATTTCAATGACTACAGGAAATAATTACCGTAATATACCTTTTTTCCCCTACGTGATATCTGGAGGTTGGGATCCGTGAGTGCAACTTCTGAATACTTCAAAAGCTATCACATCTCAGAAGGTAAAGAATGCTCCAAGCTTTCTTGTCTGCATCTACGGTTCCAGACAACCTTCAACACAGACACGCACGCAGTGACAGGTATGCTGCATGCACGCACGTCTGAAAGCATGTATGCTTGCATGTACAAACATGCATGCACATGCAACACGTGCACCCGAGCATGCAACCCCCCCCCCCACACACACACACACACACACACATACATACACACAAGTGCGCAAAAATGCACAAAATCTGTATACACGTATGCAACACACACAGACACACATGCTTGCACATATGCACCCACACACACATGCACACATGTAAACACGCACACATCCACGTATGCACACACATGCAAAATTGTGTGTGTGTGTGT
>CM060319.1:32050031-32052531 GCA_030674155.1 Stramonita haemastoma
TGATGGTACTACGGAAGAAAGAGTGTGTCCAAAGCTGGTTTTTTCTCCTTTTTCTTTTTTTTCTTTTGCAAAAGTGGACACTAAAAGGTATAGCTTGTCCATGTGTCAGTTGAAACATACAAAAACATATCTATTCCCATCATAATCTCTTTTTTATGAACTGAAGAGGGTGGAACTGTTGAGAGTGTCTTTTCTGTGCCTTCTGTTATTCCGTTTGACAGGCAGTCTGTGCCTGGCATAAGAGATACTGTTAAATAACTAATGGGTCATTATTTTCTTTGATTCGAAGAGGTGTGATCTGTTAGCAATCAGTATAGTACTGATGACTATACCATCGCTTATATGATTTACACATAGTGACAGTTCTTGTAAAAAAAAAATCTAAAACTAAAAGAAACAAACCCCAAGGTTTTGTCAAACAACTTTCCCTACTGTGTTGTTCGCGCCAAACTATACCTAAGAAAATGTTGAACACATATCCCCACGTCCACTTGCTAGCTGTTTCCTTAAAAAAAATCTGCATTGCTTATAATTATCTTAAAACAATTTCTTAATCGTGCAAGGCATCTTTTATCAGGCATGGTATCGTGAACCACAATTAGATCTACTCCATAATACCTTTTCGTGAACTAAGTATTTTTCGCTCATATTCTGTAACTGCACAAAATTTCGTCAAAGTGTTTGTAATCAGTTCTATTAGTTGTAACATGCATATTTCCATGCAAGCAAACTTTTAAAAAAAAAACATATACCACTTTTACCACTCTATGATAAAGGTTGTATCAGATTTTCTTGATGGATCTTTAAAACACCACAAACATTTGCTGCATTTTTGGTTCCATACAAAAAATATAATCCTTATCACAGCCATAAATGTATGATATCTTTATTCATTATGTGACATTACATTTCATCAGATCGATAGAGTTTACTATAAAGACTTGTCATGTAAAATGTTAAAGATGCTCTTTAGTTTTAGCCTGGTTATAACATGATCGTCTGGTGGACTCATAAAACTTTGGGTGTGCATGCCTTCAATATTGTATTTGTTGTTTATTTGTTTTTGCTTCATGGTTTTGTTACATTTTTTTATCGGGACTGGGATAAATGCCTTGTCTTGAAACAATTAGAAGTCTGGTTTGTGATGTTAAAAAACTCACTCTGTAATATGTTCAAAATGAGTGAAATAAGAACAAAGCAGGCAATTTAAAACATTCATTTACAAATCATAACAAAGGAACAGGCAGTCATTATTACAGAAATAGTGACTGTAAATTCATACTTTAAAAGAACATTTCCATTGACCCAATATTTTGTACTCTGGTCAAATGAGCAATAAAGCTGCACATTAGTAAAAGAACATTAAAATAGTTTGTGTTACACTTAATCTCTCTCTCTCTCTCTCTCTCTCTCTCTCTCTCTCTCTCTCTCTCTCTCTCTCTCTCTCTCTCTCTCTCTCTCTCTCTCTCTCTCTCTCTCTCTCTCTCTCTCTCTCTCTCTCTCTCTCTCTCCTCCCTCCCTCCTCACACACACACACACATCTTTTAAGAATGTTAAATACGTTTACGTTTGGTGTCAAATAAGTCTCGTTCTGACTTAATGGCAATAAAGTTTTCTGATTCTGATTCTGATTCTGAAATTCACACACACACACACCTTGAGATAGTCTCCCCCCCCCCCCAAAAAAAGCACTTGACTTGACACAACATACAAAAAGAGCTCTAATAAGCCAGAGCAAAAACGAGCCCCCTGATCCAAAGCAGAAGAGATATCTTACCCCAAAAAATTAGGCTGGAGGTGTCTGGCCAAATCCAAAAATGGTCCAGGGAAGCTGCTGGATGGGTTAGCTAGAAGAGATGCTGGAGGCAATAGAGCTAACCCTGGGTTAAAGCTAAGAGGCTGGAGCCAATAGAGAGGTGACTCTACAGAGGTACTCAGCAGTGACTGAGGTGTCAGGGGTAAATTGGTAGGCCTAGCGGTGCAGATGAAGTGTGCCATAGACACTGATGGACCCTGACTGGCCTGATGGAAAGGCAGTGTGTGTGTGTGTGTGTGTGGATAGTCTAGAGGACTTGAGCCATCTTGCTTTAACCACATACAGGTACGTATACACTGATCGGTGAGTTGGAGACTTGACTACTGAGGAGAAGAATGATGTCGTAGTTGCACTTTCCAAACTAAACACAGTCGCTGGCTTTTAGTTACGTTATGGTTGTAGTGTTAGGGTGGTAGTAAAAGTTGTTTTGATCTTCTTTTTTTTAATAAAATAGGGAGGGAGGGAGGGATGGGTGGGATGGGTGGAAGGATTGATAGGTGGATGGATGGATGGATGGATTGGTCAGTGGATGTCAGTGGATGCCTTTCTGTTTGTGTGCCGGTGGGAACAGATAACACTATTTACACAACTGCATACACACTGAGACTGGATTTTTAAAAAAAGCACATGAGTGCTTATTCTATTATCCCCGATATAAAAGAATAAACAAATGAATAAATATGT
>CM060319.1:32061969-32064469 GCA_030674155.1 Stramonita haemastoma
TGTGTATGTGTGTGTATGTATGTGTGTGTGTGTGTGTGTGTGTGTGTGTGTGTGTGTGTGTGTGTGTGTGTGTGTGTGTGTGTGTGTGTGTGTTTTGGTGGATGGAGGGACACACACTGAAAAACAACATACATACATACATACATACATACATACATACATACATACATACATACATACATACATACATACATACATACATACATACATACATACATACATACATACATACATGCATACATACATACATACATACATACATACATACATACATACATACATACATACCTACCTACCTACCTACCTACCTACCTACCTACCTACCTACCTACCTACCTACCTACCTACCTACCTACCTACCTACCTTACTACATACCTACATACATACATACATACATACATACATACATACATACATACATACATACATACATACATACATACAGACAGACAGACACACAGACACACACACACACACACACACACACATACACACATACATACACACACACACGCACACACACATGCACGCGCGCACTCGCGCGCAAGTCAACAAGTGCAAATGCTCGAATGATGCAGCCAGGTCTCATTTAATCAGAAACCCCATTAGAAAATTGTATGCAACTACCTCTGTTAATCCCTGTGCAATTAGCGCGAAGCTGTTTGCAGAGGCAGTCTGTCAACAACCAAACCAAGACCCTCCAAACACACAACCTCTGCAAATCTTGTACTGTGTGTCTCTGTGAAACCAGACAGCGATGGGATTTAGTTGCTGATGATAAACATTTTCTCTGTCTGCCAAACTTATTTTGGGTACAGACATGACAGATCTGTCCACTACCATTGCACAGATAGTTTCAGCCCCTCCTTGGTATGGATGTCAGGACTCAGGTTCAATACATCATCATGTCTAGTTCTAGTAATGCTCTGTTTCACTGACAAAAGGTAGAGTGTGTATGATGATAGTCTCTGGTGGGGTGTTTGTTACTTGGTGCACAATTTACGCACACAGCATCAAGTACGTAAGCAATAGCGAAGATTGATGCATGCAAATAATAAATTATCTCCTATTACACGTAAACAACCCCCCCCCCCAAAAAAAAAAAAAAGACAAGTCGACTGACAGACCAAAGCACGTGTGGATAACCAGAGTTGTTGATAGAAACAAGATATATAGCGAAGAAAATAATGCAAAAGGTTATTTGTATTCTTACACGTTTGTCATCGTCTCATTCTCACACATGTCACATGTCAGATAGCCGCCCATTTCAGTTCTTGATTGTATCAAAAATGCGTTGTAATTTATAAAATCTATCACTTGCCATGTCCACTTAAATATAACACACATAACATGTCCCATATAACAAAACAAATATCAGACTCCCCCTCCATCGTGTGGTTCTTTAACATCTGTAAGGTAATGCCAATACTGATGAGGTTTTGCGCCTCCAGTCACACTTGGAAATCACACCAGAGCTCGTGTCAAACTAAGTCAATGAGATTTACACTGTAGGCATGTCAAACGCAATTGACAATCTGTAAAAACACCATTTGGATTATTTAAATCCGTGATGCGTTATAATGACAATTTTATTGTAAGTGACTGCCAGTCGCTAAATCTACAGTCTTTTTGTCTGCAGTTTTGGATACACAATACGACAGGGAGAGAGGTAGAGACAATGGAAGACGGATACAGCCAATAATATGATAGTTTCCTTTCGTCATTTTATTGTGAATTCTACAAATACGCACAAGCAAACGAAATTCACACAACCACAGACCTGCTTTTTTCTATTAAAACAAAACAGAACAAATCACAAATGCCACGATCAGTGCAGCTCGCAAAGTTGAAGTTGCCAATGTAACTGATCAACAGGGAGACTTGAGCAAATGAAGGCAACAAAAGTAAACGTTGTCTTCGAAAAGAAACGAAAAGAAGGTAGGTGAACAATAACCTTGCCGAGAGAGCATCATCTCTGTTAAATTTCTCCGTCGCCACGTATAATGAAGTCCTGTTCGAAGCTGATTGCTTGTCTGGGAAACATCACTGGAAACGTGGAGACACTGGTTGCAGGGAGGGCGGGGAGTGTAGTCTTTGACAATGCGGCTTTGCAGTTATAATAGAGTGTGCATAACGTATGAAGCGTGTTCCCTGCTCCTGCTCCTGCTACTAGCGTTGACCATTGCCTGGATGGGGAAAAGAAATCCACACCAAGGAACTGGGCTTTTGTTTCACTGACCAGTGCATACAAATGACACTGAATGGATGTAGGAATCATTTTTTCTTCAAACCATTTTTATTCTATTTTATAATGTTTCCAATTGTAGTATATCATGAAAATGTGGTTTTTCACATACACATAAAAAGCAAGGAAAATAGTCACACAAAGGATAGAGATTGATGATGTAAGAATCTTTGGTCTTTACATTTCATCCCTCCCACTCTCTAGATCACTTAAAATAACTTTTTTTAAAAAACAAAGACCCGTATACAGAGCGA
>CM060319.1:32069469-32070952 GCA_030674155.1 Stramonita haemastoma
TTTTTTTTCTTTCTTTTCTTTTTCTTTTTCTTTTCCCTTTTCTTTTTTCTTTCTTTCTTTCTTTCATTTATATCTCTTTTTTTTTTTTCCTCCTGTCTTCTGTTTTTTTTTCCTTCTTTTTTCTTTCTTTTTTTTGGTGAAAAATATCACTTTGTTTTCGTTTTTTCATCTGATATCCATTTTGCGTGTGTTTTTTTTTTTCTTATTTTCTATCTTTCTTTCCTTCTAATGAAATCAGAATCGTCTTTGCTCAAACTGCCTTCATTTTGTCTTTTCTTTTTTCTTTCTTTCATACCCCCCTTCGGGGCCCTTAGAAAAAAAAATTAACAAAATTTCATCATTTTCCCCATTATCTATTTTGGTCCTTAGGCGCCTGCCAAAATACCTAGGGCGCTTCTCTTCTCTCCCTCTCCCCTTTTTTTGTCTCCCCCTTTCCTCTCTTCTCTCTTTTGCCCTGTCTCTGTCTCTGTTTTTCTGTCCTTCTGGTCTTTTGCCCTTTCCTCTCTCTTTCTCTCTCCTCTTTTCTCCTCACCCCCGTCCCCCCACCCCCCAAATCTTTTCTCCCCTCCTCTCCCTTTTTTCTCCCTCCCTTTCCTCTTTTCGAACTCTCCTCTCCCCCCTCTCTCCCCCCCCTCATCTCTCCTCTCCTCTCTCTCTCCTCCTCTCTCCCCCATCTCTGTGAAACATTTTGTGTTGCTGCATATATGTGTGTGTGTGTGGGTTTTTTGTGTGTGTGTGTGTGTTGGTGGTGTGTGTGGGGGTTTGTGTTTTTGTGTGTGTGTTTTGTGTTTGTGTGTATGGGATGGTGGTGGGGTGGGTTGGGTGGGTGATGGTGGTGGTGGTGGGTGTTTGTGGTGGTGTTTTTCGTGTGTGCATGTGTTTGTGTGTGGGGTGCGGGGTTATATTTTTGTTTTGCATGGTTTTTGGTGTGGTTTTTTAGTTTGAACTTTCGTAAAGTAATCGCGCGCCGTGGCCGAGGTGGTGTTAGTAATTTTGTGAGGGAAGGGGTTCTTTTAATTTAAAAACAATACGGGAAATTTTTCTTTTTTAAAGGCCTTAATTCGTTGAAGAGGAATCGAGGAAAATTTTAATTTAACTGGATATTTTCTTAAAATTTTTGCCCTTTTCAAAAAAGCAATTGTAAGTCCATCGGAGTGGGGTTTTTTTTTATTTTTTTTGTCTTTATTCTTCCTTTCGTGTTTTTTTCCTCTTGGGGGGGTTTTTTTTTTGGGGGTTTTTTGGGGAAAAAATTAAAAGGGGGTTTTTTTAGCCTTTTGCCGCTCTCCCCCTTCACCCTCCTCTCCGTCTCCTCCCCCCATCTCTCCCCCTCGTTCTTCTTTCCCCCCCCCCGGGGGTTCCCCCCCCCCCCCCCTTTTCCCCTCTCCCCCATTTCCCCTTCCTCCTCCCCTTTCCGTCTCCCCCTTTTCTCTCCCCTCCCCTTCTCTTCTTTTCCCTCCTTTCCCCCCTCCTCTCCTCTCTCCCC
>CM060319.1:32071052-32076052 GCA_030674155.1 Stramonita haemastoma
TTCTGAAAGGGGTTTTTTTTGTGGTGTTTATGACAGTAACTTCAATAAAGACTTTTAAATTTAATATGCACACACACACACACACACACACACACCACACACACCACAACCCACACACACAACTCACACACCACACACACCACACAAACACACACACGCACACACTACACACACACAACACACACACAGAGGAGCGATCGTGTGCGCGCGGTTTTGAGCATGCTCAGTACATACAAGCACGAAAACTCTCTCTCCTGTCTCTCCTCTCTTCTTCTTTCTCTCTCTTCTCTCTCTCTCTCTCTCTCTCTCTCTCTCTCTCTCTCTCTCTCTCTCTCTCTCTCTCTCTCTCTCTCTCTCTCTCTCTCTCTTCTTGTCTGTCTGTTGTCTGTCTGTCTGTTGTCTGTCTGTCTGTCTGTCTGTCTGTCTTTTCTGTCTGTCTGTCTCTCTCTCTCTCTCTCTCTCTCTCTCTCTCTTTCCCCTCTCTCTCTCTCGTCTCTCTCTCTTCTACTTCTCCTCTCTCTCTCTCTCCTCTCTCTCTCTTCTCTCCTCTCTCTCTCTCTCTGTCTGTCTGTCTGTTGTCTGTCTGTCTGTCTGTCTGTCTGTCTGTCTGTTCTGTCTGTCTGTCTTCTGTTTCTGTCTGTCTGTCTGTCTCTCTCTCTCTCCCCCTCTCTCTCTCTCCTCTCTCTCTCTCTCTCTCTCCTCTCTCTTTCTTCCTTCTCTCTCTCTCTCCTCTCTCTCTCTCCTTCTGTCTGTCTGTCTGTCTGTCCCCCCCACACACACACCCCTCGCTCACCAACGACGTATAACTATATTATTGGAACACCTTTCTAAACCGAGGTCCCTATGTGTTAAACAATGCTTATGTAGCGCAAGTAAAAGAACCCATGGAAACAAGGGAGTTGTCCCCTGGCAACATATTTTAGAAAAAAAATCCATTGTCGTAGGGAATCAGTTACAGTTCTAGACATGAAAGAAAAAAAAATTAATGGGTGGCGCTGCTCCTGTGGCGACGCGCTCTCTACGAGAAGAGATGTTTGAATTTCGCGCAGTGGAATCTGGCGTGACATAAAGTGTATATAATATACAATCTAATGCAATAAAATACCTTTTTTACATTTGTGAGTAAAATACTCTAGCTGAAGGTGATGTTGATACATACATCTCTACTATTCCGGGAAAAAGAAGATGGTAAGTGCCTTCATCTTCACACGTGAGTTGTCCTAAGTTTTGATTTCATTGGGGTTTCTTTTTTTACTTTCTTGTCTATCACCATCACATACACACTCCAAACAATCGACAGGAAAATAGTTTAATTATATTGAATATGGTTGGATATTCAACAATATTTGGTTTAAACATTGTTTATTAACTTTGTAATCACACATACATCAAAAGCAAACCATAATACAGCATAATAAATTTTTGTTTTAACAAACTCCGGGAGCTTTTTTTGGGTAATTATTGTTTGTTTGAGTTTGGGGGGGGGGGGGGGGGAGGGGGGGGGGGGGTTAGTAGACATAGTTGCAAGATTTAACAAAACAAGGCAATCATTCCCCTTCCAATTGAAAAGAATCGTGTGTTTTTTTTTTTTAAAAGCTTAGTGTCTCTCTAAGAGAGGGGGACGGGGATAGCCTAGTGGCTCGAACATTGCGCTCGCAATCTGGACGACCTAGGTTTGAATCCATTTTTCTACTGGAGTCAACATTCGGGTGCCCACTCCTGCTCTCCAAATGTCCTGCAGATGAGACTATAAACCAAGACCCGTTGTTTCGAAAAGCACGCAGGAACATCTTGCAAAGACGTTAGATCCTGTTTCCGCTTTTTCGAAAAGAGTAGGCCATTGTGTGCTGGTGGGGGAACAATGAGAACATTTTACAAATCTACAAAACATATGGGGATATAAAAAAAAAGTACGTAAGTGCTTTTCCGTTTGTCCTCGATTTTAAAAAATAAATAAAATAAAATGAAATAAATAAATAAAGATTTTCACTCTTTTTGTACAAATCTGGTTGTGGTGGATTTTTTTTATGTATTGTTTGTTTGGTTTGGTTTGGTTCGGGCTTGTTTGTTTTTTGGAGGGGGTGTTGTTTTTGCTTGTCGGGGGGCTAGGGGATTGAGTTGATGTTGCTAATGGCGCTTTTTTTTTTGCCGCTGTTATTGTAGATTTTGTCCCTCGTTTTTGTTGTTGCTGTTCTTTCTTGATGAATTTTGCTCTTGCTCTTCGTCAAGGGGGAGAGAGAGAGAGAGAGGGGAGAGAGAGAGAGAGGGAGAGAGAGTGGAGGAGAGTGACGGGGGAGGTAAAGGAGGAGGGGGAGAGGGGAGAGGGAGATGAGGAGGAGAGGGAGAGGGGAGGGGAAGGAGAGGAGGGACGAGGGGAGGGAGAGATGGGGGAGGAGATTAGAGAGAGGAGGAGGAGTAGGGGGGGAGTTGGAGGGGGTGGGGAGGGGAGGAGAGAGCGACCGAGAGAGGGGAGGGAGGAGAGGAGGGCAGGGAGAGAGCGAGAGGAGTAGGAGGAGGGGAGAGGGATCTTGCTAAAAAAAAAAAAAAGCACAAACTCTTTTTAAACAGAGAAAACACAAAAAAGAAATTTAAGCTCAAAAACTTTGATAGAGACTTAGATTTCTATACCCTTATCTTAATTTGAAAAAAAAAAAAGGATGACTTGACTTTGAAAGGTTTTGTTTGAAAATCAGTTTACACAGTCTGCTTAATCTGAGTGTCTGTACACATCGACTCTGACACATGTCTATTATAGCCTAGACCCCAAAGAGCTGGCTGAATCGACTGAAACAGATAAAAACGCCAGACATCTGACCATCATCACCGAATCGTGATGACAGCCCTGCCACAGTCTGGCAAGTAAAGGACCATAAAGACAAGGAACCGGTTGTGTCTTCTCGACAGAAGCGGATGGTCGGAATTTTGTACATAGCGATCCTGATTGTGCTAGCAGAGGCTCGTGTGGTAGTTATCGCAGGGGGCCAATGCCGGTTGGTAAGGCTTCTGTCAACGAACGTGTTACAGATATTTGCCCCAGGTTTGTTTGAAGTCAGAGGGGGGGGCGATTTGAAAGAGTACCCAAAGATGCTGAAAAGCCTTTTCTCACCATTCTTTTCATGCTTTGCTGCCATCAAGCAATGAATATGGTGAGAGACGTTGAAAGATATTGACTGATGGTACTACGGAAGACAGTTGGCGTCCAAGGTTGTTGTTGTTGTTTTTTCTTTTACAAAAGTGGACACTAAAAGGTATAGCTTGTCCATGTGTCAGTTTGAAACATACAAAAACATATCTATTCCCATCTAATCTCTTTTTTATGAAACTGAAGAGGGTGGAATGTTGAGAGTGTCTTTTCTGTGACTTCTGTTATTGCGTTTGACAGGCAGTCTGTGCCTGGCATAAGAGATACTGTTGAATAACTAATGGGTCATTATTTTCTTTCATTCGAAGAGGTTGATCTGTTAGCAATCAGTATAGTATGATGACTATACCATCGCTTATATGATTTACACATAGTGACAGTTCTTGTAACAAAAAAAATCCAAAACTAAAAAAAACCAAACCCAAGGTTTTGTCAAACAACTATCCCTACTGTGTTGTTCGCGCCAAACTTTACCTAAGAAAATGTTGAACACATATCCCCACGTCCACTTGCTAGCTGTTTCCTTAAAAAAATCTGCATTGCTTATAATTATCTGAAAACAATTTCTTAATCGTGCAAGACATCTTTTATCAGGCATGGTATCGTGAATCACAATTAGACCTACTCCATAATACCTTTTCGTGAACTAAGTATTTTTCACTCATATTCATAGTATGAAATTTAGTATAACTGCACAAAATTTCGTCAAAGTGTTTGTAATCAGTTCTATTAGTTGTAACATGCATATTTCCATGCAAGCAAACTTTAAAAAAAAAAACATATACCACTTTTACCACTCTATGATAAAGGTTGTATCAGATTTTCTGGATGGATCTTTAAAACATCACAAACATTTGCTGCATTTTTGGTTCCACAGACAAAATATAATCCTTATCACAGCCATAAATGTATGATATCTTTATTCATTATGTGACATTCCATTTCATCAGATCGATAGAGTTAACTATAAAGATTTGTCATGTAAAATGTTGAAGATGCTCTTTAGTTTTAGCCTGGTTATAACATGATCGTCTGGTGGACTCATAAAACTTTGTGTGTGCATGCCTAGGCCTTCATTATTGTATTTGTTGTTTATTTGTTTTTGCTTCATGGTTTGGCTACAATTTTTTTACGGGGACTGGGATAAATGCCTTGTCTTTAAACAATTAGAAGTCTGGTTTGTGATGTTAAAAAACTCACTCTGTAATAATATGTGCAAAATGAGTGAAATAAGAACAAAGCAGGCAATTTAAAACATTCATTTACAAATCATAACAAATGGACCGGCAGTCATTATTACAGAAATAGTGACTGTAAATGCATACTTTAAAAGAACATTTCCATTGACCCAGTATTTTGTACTCTGGTCAAATGAGCAATAAAGCTGCACATTTAGTAAAAGAACATTAAAATAAATTGTGTTACACTTAATCTCTCTCTCTCTCTCTCTCTCTCTCTCTCTCTCTCTCTCTTCTCTCTCTCTCTCTCTCTCTCTCTCTCTCTCTCTCTCTCTCTCTCTCTCTCTCTCTCTCTCTCTCTCTCTCTCTCTCTCTCTCTCTCTCTCTCTCTCTCTCTCTCTCTCTCTCTCTCTCTCTCTCTCTCTCTTCTCTCTCTCTCACACAGACACACACACACACACACACACACCACACACACACAACACACACACACACACACACACCTTGAGATAGTCTTCCCCCCCCCCCCCCAAAAAAAAAAAAAAACCGCTTGACTTGACACAACAGACAAAAAGAGCTCTAATAAGCCAGAGCAACACGAGCCCCTGATCCAAAGCAGAAGAGATATCTTACCCCAAAAAATTAGGCTGGAGGTGTCTGGCCAAATCCAAAATGGTCCA
>CM060319.1:32081052-32083552 GCA_030674155.1 Stramonita haemastoma
CCATGAAAAGAAAACTTGTACTCTTAACGGGTTTTGTTTGGTTAGGTTTGGTTTAGGTTAGGGGGGTGTTTGCTTTTGTTTTGTTTTATCTTGTGTTTGGTTCGGAGGGGAAGTTGTATGCTATTTATTTAGTGTTGTTTTTTATTATGGTTTGGGTTCTTTTCCCCACTGAACAGGACTATAACACAAGGACAGTCTGAGCCTGCAAATCAGACGATTAAAGGGAAGCAATCGCATTTAACCTACCTGTTTAGTTTGTCTGTCTTTATTATCGTTCATGGACACAGACTTTTTATGATTTTTTTTTGTCTTTATAACAGATAAAGGTGCCAAAGAAAGTAAGCTTTTTTATATTATTTGGTTGGTTGGTTGGCCGTTTTGTTCTTTTATATTCCTGAAAAATGTTCAACAAGCTATGGTATTCTTTTACTTGAATAGGAGGGGGGAGGAAAAAGGTTTCACTGCAGTTTTCAAGGTGCCATTGCATGTGCAGCGTTCCACATCTGCAAACTCCACAACTCGTACAGCTATAACAGCTGGGATATGAGATAAAAGATAAATACTGGAAAATGTTCAGCCCTCATAACACTTAGTAATACAGGCGTCACCGCAAGTATACACGTTGATTCTAGTTCAAGTAAGGTATTAATTTCATTAATAAGCATGGAGCAAGCATCACATGATGAACGTTATCAGCATAGCAACAACAAGTAAGTACCTTATGTTGTGCTCAAATGCAACTCCAATATTCACATGGTGGTAGATGATCTGTACTATGATGGAAAGAAGAAAACAGGAAAAAATGACTGAATAGGATAATAACAGCTTTAATTATGTACAGATAGGCCTAGTGAACTAGACGGTACAAGAGGACGGATAAAGATGGATCGGTGGTCTAGGGGTAACGCGCCTGCCTAGAAAGCGAAAAGTCTGGATCGGAGTGTGCGGTGGTTCAAATCTTGTTTGGGCCCAAAACTTTTGCCCCATCCATCAGACCATGAGTGGTGGTCTGGGTGCTAGTCTTTCGGATCAGACGATAAGCCAAGGTCCGGTGTGTTACACATCATTATTTAGTGCATGTAAAAGAACCCACGGCAACAAAAGGGTTGTCCCTGGCAAAATTCTGTAGAAAAAAACCCACTCTGATAGGGAAACAAATACAGTTGCAGACAGGAAAAAGAAAAAAAAATGGGTAAGCGCTGCACTTGTGGCGACGCGCTCTCCCCGGGGAGGGCAGCCCGAATTTCAGGCAGAGAAATCTGCTGTGACATAAAATGCAAAGTGGTATATAATAAAAAGTTTAAAACATGATTTTAAAAAATGATGATTTCTCGAAAAGATATGTCTATTGCATAACATAATAAGCCAACGTTTGGGGGGAAAATGCCAGAATCCATTGCTGTACAACCATGCCAAATAAGACTTGAAAAGGGCACAGTGTAGTGTTGACACCACCAGTAGTATCTACTTGGGTTTCAAAGAGAACTGTACACATGTTTTCGATGGGGAAAATGTTACACATTTCTTCTTACTCCCCTGGAGGGCGTCCCTTAGGCCTGTTGTATACAGCCCCTGACATGCTTGTGTACATACATGCCCTGTTTGCTCATATATATGCCAGAAGCTTTGTCTTCAAAAGTGTGTAGTTTTTGTGTTTTTTTAATTTGTGATACTTCAAATTCAACAAAATATTAGACAAGCAAAAAATAATATTTCTTGGAGAATATCTAAACAGGGAGACCTACAGGCGAAGAAGTTGAAAATACATGAAGCAAAGAACAGTATCGTCTTCTTGCCATGTTTTCAGCATTATCATTTTCTAACAACATTTGGTTCATGGAACATGAAAATAATTATAATCATAGAGAAAAGAGGGGGGGGGGGAATGTGTTCGAGTACTTTTTTTTAAAAGGAGAAAAACAAACTTGTCAGAAGTGGGATTCGAACCCACGCCTGGAGAACCAGACTGCGACCTGAACGCAGCGCCTTGGACCGCTCGGCCATCCTGACTTCCGAATGCAAGTGATTATCTATAGTATATTTGGGCAGTCTGATGATTATCCCCCTTGTTGTGGGTGTGTGTGACTATTTTTATTTACTATTTATTTATTTTTATAGCGAGAATAATGGTAGAAGCACTCGTGTACTTTTTTGTTTACATCTAGTCCCCGTGTGCATGCAGTTTTGTCAATTTTGTCATCTGTTCCCACCGGTGCACACTAGCCTACTCTTACGAAAAGCGGAACAGGATTTATCTTATGCGTAAGATGTTCTACGTGCGTTGCACACGGGGTCTCGGTTTGTAGTCTCATCCGAAGGATGTGTGTGTGTGTGTGTGTGTGTGTGTGTGTGTGTGTGTGTGTGTGTGTGTGTGTGTGTGTTCATTTTATTCGTTTCTTTTATTCCGATAATGGAATATGCATGGTGATTTTTATTTACATACAACCCCCGTAGCCTATATAGCCTATTGTGGTTTAACAAATTTTGTCATTCATTCCCT
>CM060319.1:32086052-32096203 GCA_030674155.1 Stramonita haemastoma
GTGCGTGTGTGTGCGTGTGGGGGAAAAACAAGCAAAGAAGGCATAAAAACACACTCCCAAAAAGCACAAAAACCCTTAACACAAAAAACTAAAAATCATATCTCTATATCAAAACAAAATTCGACTTCAATTCAACATGGGAACCAAACACACAGTGATAAGTCTAGGATAGTATATGCGACAGTGGAAGGTGGAAAGGAAAAGAGAGAGAGAGAGAGAGAGAGAGAGAGGCAAGGCAAGGCAAGGCAAGGCAAGGCAAGGCAAAGTATTTTATTCGAGGATAATAGATAAGCACTTGTGTGCTTTTTTACATCCAGTCCCCGCCCTTTTCAGGGATACATCAAGTTGAAAAGATACTAAACAATAAAGCTTTACGCAAACCAAACAACACACAAGAATAAGGACACTATATATGATAAGGTAATAAAAATGCACTCGATCAGAAGACAAAAATCAGAAGTCACAATAAAAGATTTTGATAATGAAAGAATAGAAAGTGTTAATAGGTAAAGAGCAAACAAGAGAAGAGAATAAACAACTGAAAACATCAATCCGCCACCATCTATCAAAAATTATACACGTGATATAAATCATACATTTGGATAAAAGGGGAAAATTTAAAAAAAAAAAAAAAAAAAAAAAAAAAAAAAAAAAAGTAAAATCCTTATTGGAGGGGGGGGGGGGGAGATCTGCCAATAAAAATATAAATAAAATCAATAATTATAATGATCCAAATACCAAAAGTAAGGAACCACACCAAGTATCAAACAACAGGCAAGAATTAACACAGAGATACAATATTAAGGTAATGTTATAAAGTCACTGATTCAGAAACGAAAATGAGAAGTAGAATCAATGATGATTTTTAGTTGAATAAAGAAAGCAAGAAAAACAAAGAACAAACAAAGTAAAACAAAATAAAGAAAAGGCGCAATAATTAAGAGTGAACATGAAAATATGATGAGGGCAGATGACTGAAAACATCAATCTACCACCATCTAACATCAAATAAGTCCCATAGAACAAGATTTTGATAAAGGGGAGAAAGAACAACAACAACAGGTAAGGAATACGACAGAGATACAATATTAAGGTAATGTTATAAAAAGGCACTCATTCAGAAACAAAACATGGAGTAAGAATCAATGATTATTTTGATTTGGATAATAAAACAAAAACAAAACAAACAAAAAACAAACAAAAAAAGGCGCAATGATTTAAGAGCAAACATGAGAATGTGATGAGGTTGAATGACTGAAAACATCAATCCGCCACCATCTGTCATCAAAATAGTCCCATACAACATAAGTTTTGATAAAAGGGGGGAAAGAACAACAACAACAACAAACCCAACTCACACACACACACCCCACACACACACACACACACACACACACACACACACACACACACACACACACACACACAAAAGGGCGCAATAATTAAAGAGTAAACAGAGAATATGATGAGGCTAATGACTGAAAACATCAATCCACCACCATCTAGCATCAAAATAGTCTCATAAAACATAAGTTTTGATAAAAGGGGAGAAGGAGAACAACAACAAGAAACTCAACTCACACACACACACTCTCACACACTCTCTCTCTCTCACACACACACACACACACACACACACACACACACACACACACACACACACACACACACACACACACACACACGCAAAACACACACACACACACACACACACACACACACACGCACACACACACACACACACACACACACACACACACTCACACACACACACACATACACACACACATACACACACACAGAGGGAGGGAGGAGGAGAAGGAGAAGGGGATATAATTGGTTTATTATTTTTGGTGCATCAAGTGGATTATAAGGTGATTTTTGAAGGTTGTCAATGATTGATGTTCTTTAATTGAATCGGGAAGGGAGTTCCACAGCACAGGGCCTGAGTATAGTAAACTAGATTTAAACAAGTCTATTCTTGGGATTGGGACACTTGGCTTTTCAGTATTTCTAGAATGATTCATTGCGAACTTATCTCTTAAGGATGTGGGGACAGTTCCTGCCATTATCTTAAACATAAAAATGTCTTTGTTATATTTTAGTCTTTGTTGTAGGGGGAGAATATTTAACTGAGTATAATCCACTTCAAATAAGGTTGTTTTCTTCAGGAGGATAAGTTTGAGAGCACGTTTATACAGACTTAGTAACGGTTTCATAGTGTTTGCACTGGCAGAATCCCATAGGGTTGAGGCATAGTCTATTGAGGATTGTATGTAAGCTTGGAAGAATAATTTCCTAGAATTGTGGTCAAGGAAATGTTTAATTTTAGTTAACTGGTATACTCTTTGGGACAAATATTTGCATAGATGAGATATGTGGTAGAACCAGCTGAGATTTTCATCAATTGTTACTCCTAGAACTTTGTGATGAGAGGTTTGTTCAATTGCTTCCTTTCTTATATGGATTGGAAACTGTTTATGAGGTAAATTTTGTCGCTTTTGTCTGGTGGTGATAAGCATGCATTTTGTTTTTTGGGGGTGAATAGACATATGGTTCAGTTCTGTCCATTTGACAAGATCATTGCAGCTTTGTTGTAATATGGTTGCAAGAGAGTCAATGTCGTTATGGCTTGTATGTATGGTTGTATCATCAGCAAATAGTTCACATTTAGATTTGATAAGTAGAGGAAGGTCATTTATGTATAAGGAAAAGAGAATTGGTGGAGAGAGAGAGAGAGAGAGAGAGAGAGAGAGAGAGAGAGAGAGAGGAGAGAGAGAGAGAGAGAGAGAGAGAGAGAGAGAGAGAACTCTAAACTCCAAAATGCCTTTGGCCACAATATATGTCAAATCAAATCAAATTAAATTTTTATTTCCAGATGATACATTGAATGAGCGTTAATTTGCTTTTTTTTCATCAAGCCATCTATCCATAAAAAAATGTTAAAAGCAGAAAAAAACTAACAAACAAGTACAAAAAGAACAAAAAATTTGAACAACATCAACTAACATGATTTCAACTGCCTTAAAAATAAAATATGCCAATAGATAATACAAGCAACAACAATCACAACCAACCAAAAAACAAAAAAATACTCAAAAGTCACACACACACACACACACACACACACACACACACACACACACACACACACACACACACACACACACGGCTCGCGCGCTCATCCACACAGCACGTACGCGCATGCACACATTTAAAGTTTTTTAAAAAACCATAGTGTCAAACAAACAGCTTGTATCAGTTACAATGTCACCAAAACCATTATTTAAGACTTAAAAAAAAAAAAAAAAGAATCCATGAGATGTCAATATGCAATTTATGTCAGATTACAATATCTGCATACTTCAGTTCATATCTATATCTGAATACTTCAGTTCATACTTTATACATAAGAAGGAAGAAAAAAAAAAACGCAATACCATATGATAATACCCATCACCACAGAGCAAATAACAAACACTAAACATACAAACAAACAAAACAAAAAACCAAAAAAACGGGGAGCGAGGGTGGGAACGGACGGGGAGGGGGTATCAAGAAGGGGAAAAACAAAATGAGAACCAACTGACTTTTTGGCTGATTTTGGATCATCATACCAGCATTAAAAGATATCTGAGACCACAACGATGTATTCATTCCAACATGCTTTTAGAACATTGAAGAGACAAAAAGCTTAATTCCAACTTCATCTTTACAGCCCAAAAGTACAGACCCCTTGAATAGATAAGCGCAAATAATCAGCTTTAAAAAAAAAAAAAAAAAAAAAAGATTATACAACTTTTAAATCACGGCAGATTTCTCTGCGTAAAATTCGGGATGCTCTCCCAAAAGAGTGCCTCACCACAAGGGTAGTACCACCCATTATTTTTGTTTCATTTCCGGTCTGCAACTGCATTTTGTTTTCCTATTAGGGCGGCTTTCTTTCTATAGAATTTTGACAGAGGCAACTTGTTGCCATGGGTTCTTTAACTTGAGCTGAATAGTTATGTGTCACACATGGAACTTCAGTTTATCGTCCCATCCGAGAGACTGGCACTCAGGCCATCTCTCATGGTCTAATAGATGGGGGAAAAGTTTGGAGCCCAAATGGGGATCTAACCACTACACACCTCCGACCTGGACTTTTGACTTTTGGCTTTCTAGGCGGGCGAGTTACCTCTAGACCACAGATCCACTGTAAGTCTTAAAAAAGAGGGAGGTGTACAGAGCTTGGTATTGGTATCAGGAAAAAGTCAGTTGAATAGTCAAGTGCCATTGGTGTGTGCTCACCACTACCTTAAAGATATAAAATTATCAGTTTTGTAATGTTTATATAAGAAAAGTAAATAAAAGCAATAACTCACAAAATACAAGAAAAATCTAAGCAATACTGCGTACATAAAATCTTTTGTTGATTCTCTAAAAAGAACATGCAACATGAAAATATGGTATAAAAGTGACTTAAAGTAATATAAAATATCTATATAGAAGTAACTCCTATATAAAAAATTATAATTCAAAGGTGATATAAAGTCGTATAAAATATTTTTTTTAAATATTTCCCTCCCCCATTCTGATGGACAAACTTGGAATAAATATATCACAATAATACGGGTAATCGAATTAGGTTGTAAAAGTTTATCCACACCTTTTCCAATTAACAAAAAGCTCAACTGGGATCCGTGAAAAATAACAGATATTTGCATCCCTAAAGCAAAATTTTAACATGCCACTGGTAAAGGGAGGTTTTACTTTATCCTTTCATGGAAATGAAAATTGGAAAGCAGCTTCAAACAATATATCTTTTTTTGAGAAATGCACACCAAATTTCAACCCTGGAATGTTAGGAAAAATGGGGGAAAGAGACAGCACATATAGTGAGGGGCTTTAAATGCATAGTTCAAATCTACCAGATACCACAAAACCATTATATAACCATTTCACATAAAGTGGATAGGTTAGGGACATGATTTCAGCCATGTCTTTCAGGGGGAAAAAAACCGATACAGGCAACTAGCTACACGCATACAATCCATTTGTAGGTGAAAAATGCGGACATGAATTAAAATGTTTACAGGAAAGTAAACTAATTACATTAATTACCCAGATGAAGCGGATACATTTTAAACCTCAAAAAGGATTATTGAAACATCAAATGCCAACAAAAAAAATACTGAACACGTAATTTTGAATGCATCATGTAATTCATTCAAGGGGCAATGTTACGTTTACAAAATTCTGAATAGAAAAAAGTCGATAGTAAACTGCGTCACTCTGTGCCCAGTACTTCAAATTGAATACATACTTGAACAAAATTAATGATTTAAAGCACAAAAAACCCATAAACCCCAAAACAATACAGTCAAGTGTTTCGTACAACTGCTCGTAAAAAAAAGTTTACAAACACTAAATAAATCAACAAAATCACACACATGCTAAACCATTTTGCTACTTTTATACAAGCTATATGACCCGTTGTCAGAGCAAAAGAAAAAAAGCAAAAACATGACGACAGGCTGGGAAAGAAACACGTATTATCATACTGTATTATAGCAATTATCTCCTAGAAAACAGGTTTCACATTAGCTACACCCGAATTTTGGAACACACATTTGCAGTTAAGTTCCATATGTGCAGAACAGCAGCGCAAATGGGCGTAACTGCTACAGTGCAAGTGTTGGACAAATGAAAGACAAAAAATTAATCATGCAGCAATGAGCACTGATTAATTTAACATCCTCCACTGAAGTAGTTTGTGGGGGGGTGGGGGGATCTGAATTTTTCATCTTATTTCTTTTTTCATTGGTTTTTCATATTTTCCCATTATTCTTCGATTTTTGTTGTTTTCTTAAAATTACAATGGGGGCGTCCAACCACATTACCCCCACTTTTCCTTCCAGATTTTTTAAACATAAGAAAAAAAATGTCGCCGAGTACACTTGAAATTGTAAATCAAAGACTTCTGGGAGAGATGCAGTTGGACTATATCAAATCAAATTTTTATTTCCAGATGGTACGTTGAATAAGCATTAATTTGCTTTTTTTCATCAAGCCATCTAGCTATAATTTTTAAGCAGGAAATACCCTAACAAACAAGCATAAAAAGGGAACAAAAAAAATTCATTAACATTAATCAACTAATATGATTTCAACTGCCTTAAAAATAAAATATGCCTATAGATCTAGATAATACAAGCAACAACAATAACAACCAAAAAAAAAAAACTCAAAAGTAACACACACACACACACACACACACACACACACACACACACACACACACACACACACACACACACGGTTCGCGCGCTCATCCATACAGCATGTATGCACGTACGCGCATGCACACATTTAAAGTTTTTTTCAAAATTATATAGTGTCAAACAAACAGCTTATATCAGTTACAAAGTCACCAATACCATTATTTGAGACTTACAAAAAAAGAATCCATGAAATGTCAATAAGCAATTTATGTCAGATAACAATATCGGCATACTTCAGTTCATACTTTATATATTACAAGGAAGAAAAAGAAAAGAAAAAAAAACGCAACAATACCATAAGATAATACCCATAACCACTGAGAGGAAATAGCATACACTAACATACAAACAAATAAAAAACAAACAAAAACAAAACAAAAACACAAAACGGGGAGCGGGGGGTGGGAACAGATGGGGAGGGGTTATCAAGGAGGAAGGGGGAAAACACAAACAGCAAACAGAAGACATAGCAATGATTTATGATTATATAAATAAATAAAAAATACCTACAAATACTAACAAAAACAACACACACACACACACACACACACACACACGCACGCACACGCACACGCACGCGCGCGCGCGCACACACACACACACACACACACACATCAAACAAAAAAAACAAAAAAACAAAAATAATGAAAGGCCTTAACCACTGAACAATGTAATATAAATGTAATAGTGCTAATAGTCCCATTAATAAGAATAATAAAACCAATTCTAAAACCGTTTATACTATTGAACTGGGTAAGAGAAAAAGCATGAAAAAAATTCCATCTAGTCATCAGATCAGTGGTTTGGATTTCTCAGTTTGAATTTGCAGAATGTACACCCGTTTACATACATCACTTATATCCTAACCAGTTCATAAATAAATTACATTAAAAAAATAAATAAAACCCAACCTTTCTCCTCCTTTTCCCCTTCCACATACATATATAGCAAGCAAATTAGATTTTTCAGTCACAATAAACCACATGTTAAAGATTTTTAGGGTGAGCAGAGAGTACCAATATCTTTAATCTAATCTAAATATGGTTGATTGGATTCATGTTTAGTTCTTAAACATTTTTGCATAAGCGCATTAAGTGATTTTTCAACTGATTTTTAATTTTGATGCATTTTAAACGTTTTGGGAGCTTGTTCCATAAATCAATGGGCTGGGAGTGGTGTAATGGGCATATCTCTGAGACCTATAGCAAAGCAGAAGGCAAAAAGGAAGTAAATAGGATACACATATTCAAGATGTCTGCAATCTTATACACAGACTGAAAAGCAACATGTTTAATGCCAGATTTTGTGAAATAACATGGGTAAAATACTTTTCCTAATGGAGAAGTTATATAAGGTGAACACAAACTTTTGTTGCATAAAAAATATTGCATTTTTTGGTGACATTCCAATACTTCCTTCCCCTCCATGCTTTCCAAATCCATGAAATATTTAAGTCAATATTTGTTGCAGACACAGATCCAGCAATTTAACATTTCTATAAACCATACACACAGAAAAATAAAGTCCATCACTATTTCAGCAAGTACTATTTTTGTATTACTTACAACACCCCCAAAAACACAGACACACCCAGATTAACAAGTACCTGTTCTATATACCATTCTACAGCAGTTTACCTGCAGCAAATATTTCCATACAGTTTCTCTCTCTCTCTCTCTCTCTCTCTCTCTCTCTCTCTCTCTCCTCTCTCTCTCTCTCTCCCCTTCCCGCCCTCTACCGACTTGAATGTTCTACCCCTGCTTTTTATCAATAAACACACACACACACACACACACACACACACACACACACACACACACACACGTTAAATTGAATTGAAAACACACACACACACACCACACAAAACACACACAACACAAACACAACACACTCACACGCACAACCACACACACAACCACACACACACACACGCACACACACTTGTTCATTCACCAGCACCCCTACTTCTGGTTTTGACTAAACCTTTCCTAAAATGCTCTCTCCTTCAGATTATTCAAGCCTACTTTCCAAGACCAGCAACCTCTTTCTTTTTTTTCTAAAATGCCCCCCCCCCTCCCCTCTGCCACCATCTCCATACCAGAAAATATAAGTATAAATACTTATCTAAAAATAAAAACCCAACATCCGATTACACACTTTTTTTTTCAATTCGAATATCTTATCTAAAAAATAAATACGAGTTCTTTCTCATCTCAAAAAATCCACGAGAAATGTATATCCATCCTCGGTCACTACACCTTTCCCCCATCCTTTATGAAAACTACATACCAGAACATTCCACCCACCCTCCATCCCCCACCCTTCCCCTAACATTCTTTTCACCAAAAATCTAGCATTCCTTCCCCTATCAACCCTTGCAGTAATATCTATGATATTTTATCTTCTATCCCCGAAGTCCGCATGTGGCTACCTTGATGGACAAACGCGGCTGCATACGCAAAAATCTTTTACCACGGATGAACCTTACAGCTCTAGCAAAGGAACTTTTTTAAATATTATTTTGAATAAATTTAGTGCATTGAAAACTTTGGTACTGTTCCTGTAAGCTGTTTTTTGTTTCGTATTGTTTTTAAAAGCACGGCGTAACAAAGTTCTGCGCTTAGGCATTTATTTTCAACAAACAATTCGATTCATTTCTATTCAACCCAAAAGAAAAAAAATGTTTATCCAGTGTGTCAGCATACACCATGTTGTCTACCCATCTTTTATGTCCACATACAAGGCCAGGGTTAAGAGTTGAGGTTAGTGTTAGAATTAAGTGTTAGTTAACAACAGGGTAAGGTTGTCTGTCAGCTGGTCGGTCTGAATGTTAGAACGCATGTGGACACAATAGCACACAAACAAAATGGTATGTAGCTATAGACACAATGGTATTTATTTCATGTTTATTATCCTCCCAACCTCAAAGGCTATACGCATTTTTCAATGATAAGAGGCTTGAAATCAAAGTCACCCGTTCTATCAAAAAGCTGAGGCTATGCATTGGACTTCGGTGACCATGAAAATTCCAGTTCTGCTATCATAAAAAACTACTGTCTAAAATACTTTGAACAAATTACATCCATTTCATAAGCCCAAAACCGTGTAAGACCCTTGAAGACGGAATGCAGCTACCTTAATGGTTGGCAAAGATGGGTGCGTGTGCACTACTCTTACTATTGGCTAACCTCGGAGCTCTAGCCCAGGAACTAAAAAAAAAAAACAAGAAAAATTCTATTAGCCGGCCCTCTGTATTCTATCCCCACTGTTCCGGATGTGTATCCATGCCCCTCCTAAACGCCATCTTTCCCTCCTCTCTCCTTCCAACCTGATGTCTCCTCCTCACAACTACCCCCTTTACACACACACACACACACACACACACACACACACACACACACACACACACACACATACACATACACCACAACCATCACTAACACACACACACACACACCAACACACACACACATTTTTCGTGGATAGACTTTAAAACGAACACGAACACGTACGCACGCACGCACGCACGCGCGCACACACACACACTCACACACACACACACACACACACACACACACACACACACACACACACACACACACACACACACGCACAAACACACCTCAACACCACACATCACAAAACACATATCCCTAAAAATTATCTAAAGCTCATATTTTGTGAAATAAACAATTTATGAAATTTAGACATCAACCCTGAATTCCGACTACCTTAATGGTGGGCAAGAACAATCACATATGCAAAAATCTGTTGGTAAACCTCCGAGCCCTAGTTGAGGAAATTGAGTGGAAGGGGGGGGGGGGGGGTAACCGATCACAAAGGCAAAAACAGCATACCATAAAATCAATCCAATCTTGTTTATAGCCC
>CM060319.1:32096303-32106303 GCA_030674155.1 Stramonita haemastoma
CATTTTTTTTTAAACTTTTCATTTATTTTTTTTTAAAATTTAAAAAAAAAACTTTATCCCCCAAAATTTTTTTTTATTTTCAAAAAATTCCCCCCCCCGTTTTGTACGTTTTCTTTTTTTTTGGGTTTTTTCCGTGCCCTTTTTTACTAGTTTTTCCCCTTCCCTCCTCGACCCCGACATTCAATTTTTTCCCCCCTCCCTTTTTTTCCCCCCTTTTTTTATTTTTTGGAAAAAGGGTGCCGGGGTGGGGGGGGGGGGGTTTTAAAGGGGGGGAAGGGGGGGAAAAAATTTTAAAATGCCGCCCCTGGCGTTGGGGGGTTTAAACCCCCTTTTTGGGGCCGACATTTTGGAAAATCAAAGGGAAAAGGAACCCCCGGGGGGGGGGGCCCGGACCCTGCCACTTCAGCTTTTGGGGTTTTTGTGGGGTAAAAAAGCCCCTATGTCTGTGTTTTTTTAGTGGTTTTTTTAAAATTTTTTCTGTTTTTTTGTGGGGTTTTTTGGGTTTTGTGTTTGGGGGTGTTGTTGGGGGGGGGGTTTGTTTTTCGTGAACCCCGGGGGGCAACATGCGGAAAAAGTTTTATTTTAGAGGGGGAAAGGGGGGGGGGGTTTGTGGGGGGTTTATATGTCTGTTTTGTCTGTCGTCTGTCTTTACCCATAGGGGGGGATAAAATTTTAAAAAAAAGGGGGATTATGTTTTTTTGATTGTCTGTGCTTTAATTTCCCGAGGGAAAAAAAAATTTTTTTATTTTCTTGTTCAATGAAAAAAAAAAGAAAAAAAAAAAAAATTTTAAAAAAAAAGCCTTTAAAGGGTTTTTTTTAAAAGAATCTCACAAAAAACCACAAAGGGGAAAAAAAAAACATGAAAAAGGTTTAAAACTTTTCCCAAAATTTTCCCCCCCTATGCTTTTTAGGAAAAATTTAAGGGTTTTTTCGCGGATTTTATTCAAAAAAAATTTTTTTTGGGGAAAAAAAGCTGGGGTAACCAATTTTTCCCCAAAAATTATCTGCATTTAAAAGGGGAAAGCTTTTTTCAAAAAAAGGTTTTAAAAATTTGCCCGTATCCTTTTTAAACAAATTACATTACGGGGAAAATTTGGGGTTTTTTTAAGTTTGTTTTTTTTTTGGGGGGGGTTTTAAAAAACTTTAGCAGTTTAAATAAATTTTGTTTCCCCCCCTTTTTTGGGGGGGACAAATTTGGGTTAAAACCCCCCCAAAAGTTTTTTCCCCGTTGTTGCTGCTTTTTAATTTTTTAAATTTGGGGGGGGGAAAACCCCAAAAACCCCTTTAAACCAAAAGAGGTTTTTCCCCCCAAAAAACCTTTTTTAAAAAGGGGGAAAACCCAAAAAAGACTGAGAGAAGCTGAAAGGGGAACCCCCAAAAAAGAAATTTTTTTTTTGGGCCCCCCTTTTTTTTTTTGGAAAGGGGGGGAAAAAAAAGGGGAATTTTTCCCCCGGGTGAAAGGGGGAAATTTTGCATTTCATTTTTTTTAAAAAAATTTAAAAACAAAATTTTTTAAAAATCCTCAAAAAAATTTGCTTAAAAACCCCAAAATTCCCCCCAAAAAATTTTTGGGGCCCGGCCCACAGACCTTTAAAAACCGGGGAAAGGGGGGGGTGGAAGTATTTTGGAAGTTAAGGGATGTTGGCGGGAGGTGAGAGTTTTTTTCTTAGGGCCAGACATGGGGGGAAACAGGGGATTTGGCCCGGAAGGGGGGCCGTGATTTTTCCCAAAAAACCCCGCGTCCCGGGGGGTCTGTTTTTTTTTGTTTTTTTACCCCAAAAAGTTTTTGTGTTGTGGTTTTTGTATTTTTGTGTTTTTAGTTTTCCCCCGTGTGGGGGGTTGTGTGTGATTTGAGTAAAAAAAAGTGTGAGTGTGTGTTTATGGGGTTTTGGGGGGGGTTTTGTTTTTTTGGGGGGTGTAATTCATCCTTTTTTTGGGGAAAAAAAAGAAAAAAAACTCATTTGCTTTTTTTTTTAAAAAGTCCCCCTGTTAGCAGTTTTTTAAAAAGGGGTTTTTTTTTTTTTAATTTTTTCCTTTTTTCCCCCCGGGGGATAAAAGCCCACTCCCTTTAAAAAAAAAAACCAAGTTTTAAAAAATTTTATTTCAAGAGGGGGTGGGAAAGGGGGGCCCCCCGGGGGGTTCGGTTTTTTAAAAACCCCCTCCGGAAAAAAATTTTTGGTTTAAAAAAAAATTTTTCCAAACGTTTTTAAACCCAAAAAGGGGGGGAAAAACCCCCCCCCGGGTTGGAAAATGGTTTTTTCAGATCACAAGGGGAAAGTGTGACGCCTTTTTAAATTTAAAACCCGGATATCCCGTCCCCAAAACCCGGGGTGGTTTTGTGTTTGGTTTTTTTTGTGGGGTTGTGGGGTGTGTGTGTGTGGGGTGTGTGGGGGTTGGGGTGTGTTTTTGTGTTGTGTGTGGGGGGGGGTTTTGTTGTTTGTGTGTGTGGGGTCCCGTCTCTGTTTGTTGTCTTTGGGGTTTTTCTGCCCCCCTGTCCGGGCCCCCCTGGTTGTCTGCTTTTGGGGGTGGCTGGTGGGGGCTTTGGCCCCCTGGGGGTCCGTGTTTGGTGTGTTTTTGGGTTTTTGGGGGGGGTGGCTTTGTTGCTTTTTTTTGTGTTTGTGTCTTTCATTTTTGGGTGTGTGTGGGGTGCCCAATTTTTTTGGGGCATTTCCCCGGGCGGCGCGGGGGGGATGGTTTTTTTATCGTACAAAGATTTTTTTTTGAAAAAAATTTTTGGGGAAAAACAAAAAAAAAGTTATTTGCAAAACCCCTTTCGTCAAAACCCCCCTTTTTTTCAAAAATTTTCCCTTTTTTCTGTTTAGGGGCTCTTCCCCAAAGGGGGCAATTTTTTAAATTTAAAAAGAACACAAAAGTAACCGGGTGATTTTAAGATGAAATTTTTTTCCAAAAAATTAAAAATCCCCGGGCCCCCCCGCTCAATTTTTAAAGTAAAAAGGGTTTTTTTTAAAACCCTAAAAAAACATTTCCCCTCCCCCGTCGCTCGGGGGACACGCAAACCAAAAAGGAAACACCCCATAAAAACCCCCCGGGCCCCAAAGATTTTAATGCATGTTTTTTCCCCCCAATTTTATAAAAATCATTCCCTTTCATAATACCCTTTTTTTTCTTTTAAACAAAAAATAAATTTCATAAAAACGGACGGAAAAAACGGGGCGGGCGGGGGGGCCCGGGGGGGCGGGCGGGCGGGCCCGGGGGGGGGGGAAAGGGGGGGGCCGGACGGACGGACGGACGGCGGGGGGGACCCAGGGCAGACCCCCCAAAACAACAACAGACAGACAGACAGGAAAAAAAAATTTTTTAAATTTCATGGATTTAAAGCCCAAAATGAAAAAACAATTTTTTTTAAAAAAAACTGGGGAAATTTCCCCCCAAAAACACACCCCACACCACCCCAAACACACCCACAACACACCAATTTAAAACCCCAAAACAAAAACCAACAAAACCAAAAACAACGCAAAAAAAAAACCCAAAAACACCAAACAAAACAACACAAAAACAAACCAAAAAACCCCCCAACACCAAAACACACCCACCAACACAAACCCCAACACACCCAAAAACCCCAAAAACCCCCCCCCCCCCCCCCCCCACCCACCCCCCACACAAAAACCACAAAAACACACACACAAACAACACACACAAAACCCCCCCCCCCCCACCCATTTTCCCCCCCCCCAAAAACACACACACACCAACCCCAAAAAAAAACACAACCCACACACAAAAACCCAACCCCCCCTTTCCCCCACCCGCCCCCCCCCCAAAACCCCAAAACCCCCAAAAACCCCCCCCCCCCCCACCCCAAAACCCCACAAAAACACCCCACCCCCACCCCACCACCAAAACCCCCAAACCCCCAAAACCCCCCCCCCCGTTACGAAAACCCAACAATCAAAAAAAAAAAAGAACAATGGTAAATGGGAAATTTTGGCCCCCGGCCCCTGCTCCAAAAATGGGGCCCCCTAAAACAGAAGGGAATTGAAAAAAGAGTGGGGGATGGGGGGCGGGGGGCCAAAAACAGCCCTTTTTGGGTTTTTAATGCAGCTAGGGCCCCCGGGGCCCACCCCAGGGCCGACAAAAAAACCCAAAAAAAAAGGGGAAAAGGGGGGGGAAAAAGGAAAAATGGGGGGGGGGGGGGCGCAAAAAAAAAAAAAAAAAAAAAGAAAAAGGGGTGTGGGGGGGGAAAAGGGGGAAAAAAAAGAGAGAGGGGGGGAGGGGGGGGAAGGGAAGGGATGGGGGGGGGGGGAAAATGGGGGAGGGGGGGGAGAGGGGGGGGGAGGACAGACAGACGGGGGGAAGACAGAAAAAACAGACAGAGGGAAGAAGGGGGGGGTGGGAAAGGGAGAGAAGGGGGAGGAGGAGAAAGGGGAGAAGGGGAGAGAGGAGAGGGAAAAGGAGGAAAAAAAACCCCACCCCCCCCCCCACCAAAAAAAAACAAAAAGCAACCAAAAAAAAAAAAAACCCCAAAAAAAAAAAAACACACATTTTTAAATTTTTTTTTTTGGGGGGAAACCCCCCCAAAAAACCCCAAAATTTTTCAAAAAGGAAATTTTTAAACCGGGGGCCCCCCCCCTAAATTTTTAAAAAAATTTTTTTTTTTATTTTTTCCCTTATTCCCCGAAAAAAAAGAATTTTTAAAAAAATTTTTTTAAAAAAAAAATTTTAAAAAAAAAACCACCCCTTTCCCCCCCGTCCCCTTTTTTTTGTTTTCCTTTTTTTTTTTTTGTCTTTTTCTTTACTTTTTTTTCTTTTTTCTCTCCTTTTTTTCTCTCTCTCTTTTCCCCCTTTTTTTCCCCCCCCTCCCCTTCCCCCCCTTTTTTCCCCTTTCCCCCCTCTTTTTCCCCTTTTCTCCCCCCCTTTTTCCCCCTTTTCCCCCTTTTCCCCTTTTTCCCCCCCCTTCTTTTCCCCCCCCTTTTCTCTTTTTTTCTCTCTCCTTTTTTCTCCCCCCCCCCTTTTCCCTTTTCTCCCTTTTTCCCCCCTCTCCCCTTTTCTTTTTCGTGAAATAGTTTTTCAAACAGGGGGGGAAAAAGTTTTTCCCCCTAAAAAAAAAAAGTGAATTACAAAAGGAAGGAAAAGGGGGGCCCCTTTGGGGGGAAAAGGTGTTTTTTTTAAAAAAATTAAAAAACCCTTTTCCCGTTTCTTTCTGCAGAGCCTGGAAGCGTTTAAAATTTTTTAACCCCTTTTTTTTGGGGGAAAACCCCCTTTGGGAAATTTTTTTTAAATTTTTTAAAAAAAAAAAATTAAAAAAAATTTTTTTTCCCCCCCCCTTTTTTTTGGAACTTTTTTTTTATACTAAAAATTAAAGTTTCTTTGGGGTTCCCCGTGTGGTTTTTGTGTGTGTGGGGGTTTTTGTGTGTGGGGGTTTTGTGTGTGTGTTTTTTTTTGTGTGGTGTGTGTGGGTTTTGGGGGTGGGGGTGTGTATGTGTGTTGTGTTTTGGGTTTTTTTTTATGTGGGGGGGTTTTTGGGGGGTTTTGGGGGGGGGGTTTTTGGGGTGGCGTGTGGGGTTTTTGTTTTGTGTGTGTTGAGGTTTTTTAACGATCTGAGTTTTTCCTGATTTTACAGCAAGGGAAATTTTTGTTTTTTTTCCATTGGGTGGTTTGGGGGGTTTTTTTTTTTTAAAGGTTTTTAAAAAAACAAGTTTTTCACAATAAAAATTTTTTTAAGGAAACCGTATTGTTTTTTCCCCCAAACTTAAAAAAACCAAAAAATGAAAAAATTAAAAAAAAAAAACCCGAAAATTTTTGGGAAAAAAAAAGGGAAAAAGGGGAAAAGGGAACAGAAAAGGAAAAACGAATTGGGGGAAAAAAGGGCAAAAAGGGGAAAACCCCGGGGGCAGACAAAAAAAAAAGGGGGGAAGACAAGGGGGGGGAAAAAGGGGAGGGGAAAGGGGGAAAAAAAAAAAGAAAAGGGGAAGGGGAAAAGGGGGGGAGGGGGAAAAAGGAAAAGGGGGGAGAGGGGGAGAAAAGGGGGGGGAGGAAAAAAAGGGGAGAGAAAAGGGGGGGGGAGAGAAGACAGCAGACAGACAGGGGAAAAAAAACCCCAAAAAACAGAGAGGGGGAGAGGGGAGAAAAGAGAGGAGAAGAGAAGAGAGAGGGGAGAAAAGGGAGAGAGAGAGAAGGGGGAGGGGAAATTTTTAATTTTTAAAAAAAAACCCCAAAATTTTTAAAAAAAAAATCAAATCAAATTCCCCTTTTAAAATTTGGAAAAAAAAAAAAAAAGCCCCCCTTTTTCTTTTTTTAACCCTTCCAAATTTTTCCCAAAAGGGGGGGGGAAAAAAGAGGGAGAGGGGAAAAGGGAAGGGGAAGGAAAAAAGGGGGGAAAAGGGGGGAGGGGGAGGGGGGAAGAGAGAAAAGAGGAAAAAAAGAGAGGGGGAAAGGGGGGAGGGGGGAGAGGGGGAAGGGGGGAGAGGAAAAAATTTAAAACCCTGACCAAAGCAATCTTGGGTTGACTGAACGCAACAAGCGACACAGACACCAGGAATTTTGACATGCAACCTGACACACAGACTGACAGACACAAAACAGACAGACAAACAGACAAACAGATGACAGACAGACAAACTAGCAAAGAAAAAGACTACGAAACAGAGAAGTCAGATCTACAACTCCATACCTAATTATCGTTAAACTTTTTATGACCAAAAAATTGATGCAACATACAAACACCCCCCAACAAACAGACCGACAAACACAAGACAGAAAGACAGACAGACAGGCAGGCAGCCAGAGAGACGGACAAAATAACAAGCAAAAGACTAAACAGGGAAGCCAGATTTCCTCATACCTAACTATCGTAACTTTTTTATAACCAGCATATCCGCGCTATACTCAACCCAACAAACAGACTGAGGGACACCAGACAGAAAGACAGACATACAAACAGACAGCCAAGCAGACAAACTAACAAGAAAAAAAAAACTACTAAAACAGAGGAGCCAGATCTACTCATACCTAACTATCATAACTTTTTATGGCCGACATATCAGGGCAACATGAATCCCAACAAACAGACTGACATACACAAGACAGACAGAAAGACAGACAGAAAGACAGACAGACAGACACAAACTAACAAGAAAAAGACTTCTAAACAGAGAAGCCAGATCTACTCATACCTAACTATCATAACTTTTTATGACCAACATATCAGTGCAAAACACGAATCCCAACAAACAGACTGACAGACACAAGACAGACAGAAAGACAGACAGAAAGACAGACAGAAAGACAGACAGACAAACTAACTACTAAACAGAGAAACCAGATCTACTCATACCTAACTATCCTCACTTTTTATGACCCATATTTTGGTGCAGCAGTACGCCCCACAAAACGCCAGGTTAGTGGGCCAGTGAGCCACCACAGAGGAATGCACTGCCCCTTAGATAGGAAGGGGTTTAATTGTATGGTTCAACCCCTCTTTTTTTTTCTTGTGTGTGTGTATGTGTGTGTGCGCGTGTGTGTGTGTTTGTGTTTGTGTGTGTTGGGGGGGGGTGTAGGTGTGTGGGTGTGGGTGTAGAGGTGTGTGTGTGTGTGTGTGTGTGTGTGTGTGTGTGTGTGTGTGTGTGTGTGTGTGTGTGTGTGTTTGTGTGTGTGTGTGTGTGGTGTGTGTGTGTGTTGTGTGTGTGTGTGTGGTTTGCATACCAGCCGGTGTCACAAACTGTAACTACTACCCCACCCTGGGTGATTCCCCCACTCCCCTTTATCTTTTTTTCCTCTCCGCTGCTGATAATACGAAGATATTCTGTGTGTGGTGTGTGGTTGTGTGTGTGTGTGTGTGTGTGTGTGTGTGTTCTGTGTGTGTGTGAGTATGTGTGTGTGTGTGTGTGTGTGTGTGTGTGTGTGTGTAATGTGAGTGGTGTGTGTGAGTGAGTGTGTGCGTGTGTGTGTGTTTGTGTGTGTGTGTGAGGTGTGTGTGTGTGTGTGCATGTGTATGTGCTTGCATGCGTCTCTATCCACACATGTGTGAGGATAATTTAGGGGCGGGGTCCGGGAGGTATCCCCAAATTAAGTCTATCTAACAAGTATGGAGTTTTGATGATAAAAAGTTAATTGATTCCGTACAACCCTTTCAATGTAAATAAAGTTTGATGGATGAGTACAGTAATGTTGGTATGGCACATTAAAGACGCTCTAGTAGAGGGCTTTGTGGACCCCCCTCCCCCTCCCTCTCTCCTCCCCCCGCCCTCTCTCCCCGCCTCAACAATGTATTATGTATACTGCTACGAAGACACAATAAACAAACCACGCACACAGCGGGCCAAGGGTATGATTGATACACAAAAGGTGTGTGTTTGTGTGTGTGTGTGTGTGTGTGTGTGTGTGTGTGTGTGTGTGTGTGGTGTGTGTGTGTGTGTGTGTGTGTGTGTGTGTGTGTGTGTGTTGTGTGTGTGTGTGTGTGTGGGTGGGTGGGTGGGTGGGTGGGTGGGGTGTGTGTCTGTGTCTGTGTCTGTGTCTGTGTGTATGTGTGTCTCTGTTTTGTGTGTGTTGCGGGGGTATGTTTGTGCATGTGTGTGTGCGCGCGTGCGCGCGCACGTTTGTGTGTCTGTCGGTCGGTCGGTCGGTCTGTCTGTCCAGCTGTCTGTCTGCCTATATGTCTGTCTGTTTGTTTGTCTGTTTGTCTGTCTATCGCTTTGTTAATCAATGGTGGGAATCCTTTTTTTTCCATAAACTCTCATATCATCTCAACACGCAGACCTGCCAGTGCCTTCGATTTCTTCGTGTATACACATACACATGCTGAATATGATACTGCCTTCCTCCATGACGAGGTTGTAACCATAATAGTTTGTATTCTCTATGACAGTAGAAAAAATCCCCTCACGTGGTAGTATGGCTGCCTACATGGCAAGGTATTTGAAAACAACCAGATATGCAAACTTCTCTTCTAATGCACATTAGCAGACTCCCGTTAATTCCTTAGTTTGGTGAGTGATATAGAATGCATGATTGTTCGGTATTAAACCCCAGGGTAGTTAAGCTATGAAACGAGGAACAACAACAAAAATTACAACAACATCTACAGCACCATCACCACCACTAACAACAACAACAACAACAACAATAGCAACAAAAAACAACAGAATAATGGACATGTTTTCTTTCCGGATGTCAGTTATTTTCTTAAACTCGGGGGTGGTGAGGGGTATAGAAGTGTATTGTGTGTGTGTGTGTGTGTGGGGGGGGGGGTTGCCTCATTATTTTGATTCTAACATTAGAAATATGACCTCAGCTGATCCGGGTTGATTCATTCTTAATGTCAACGATGTCTGTGGTCTTCTTAGACAGCTTTTTTGTCCAATGCTATTGTTTTTTTCTTTCTTTTCGTTCTTTGGGCTCTAAAAAAAAATGTCTCAGGGCTATTTTCAATTGTGTACAAGCAAGCAACCAGAGAGCAGATGGATAAATCTGTAGCGGTTATTATTTTCATTCATGTCTTTGGTTGTTATTTGTGGTGGTGGTGGGGGGGGGTGTTGGTGATGGGTGGTGGTGGTGGTGGAGGTGGGGGTGGGGGGGTTGTGTTGCAGCGTAGATACTTCGTTCATGTTTTAAGGCTATGTCAAATTCACCTATCTCTTTATCTTATTGGTTTTATTTCTTGTTTAATTGCATTTTGTTTATCACTTTGTTTGTGCGTTTGCTCTTTGCTTATATGTTTATTTATATACCTGTTTTACTTTATTACTGATTCACACAAATTTCAGCGAATAGGATTATAGAAAAATGAACAGGCGTACAGCATTGCTGGTACGAAACGTATAAACGTATCCAATGTAAGCTAAAGTTGCTTAAGGGTTTTATGACAAAATTCATGGAGCATATTTGAGCGAATAAACATTAGGAAGAATTCTCTGTTATTCTTAAAAGGACAAAAATTATATATGCGATTGCTGTTTTTCCCATCCAGCCCTAAGGAAGTAAACACTCATAATAACAACGAAAACAATACTTTAACGAGGTAGTGGCAAGATATCTT
>CM060319.1:32113803-32118803 GCA_030674155.1 Stramonita haemastoma
TTTCGTCTTTGTAAGCATGTAAACCGTTGTAACAACAGAAAGGCCAGGCAATGTCAGGATGTACTCGTTTTAAGTTTCCAATCTCGACTGAGTTGCTTTCATAGTTTTTTTCTGTACTAAATATGTTGTCATTGTTATCTCTTTGTGTTGTGTTATTATATGTATGGGAGAGAAAACGATGTGCTGGGCAGTTGAAAATAATTTCTAATTACCTGTTGGCAGGATTCGCGCAGCTGAATATCTGAATCCATTTAGCGACATCACGTGCATTACTGTGAAGTGTGGAATTATTGAGACTTAAAAAATAACTATTATCAGGGAGGCATTTGGTATTTCATCATCATCATCATCATAACTTTCCTCCTTCTCATCCTCCTCATCCTCCTCCTCCTTCTCCTCCTCCTCCTAATCATCATCATTATCATCATCATCATCATCGCTGTCATCATTGTCGTTATCATCATCACTGTCATCATTATCACCACCACTACCATCATCACCATCATCACCATCATCATCACCGTCACCATCATCACCACCATCATCACCACCACCACCACCACCACCACCACCACCACCATCATCATCATCATCATCATCATCATCATCATCATCATCATCATCATTAACGCGAGCGCGAGTACTCGCAATAGTGTAAATACTTTTGTACGCACACATGCAAGCAATTGTGTGTGTGTGTACGTGCTTGCGTGCGTGCGTGCGACCATGCGTGCGTGCGTGCGTGCGTGCGTGCGTGGGTGCTTGCGTGCGTACTTGCGTGCGTGCGTGTGAGTGTGTGTTGTTGTGTGTGTGCGTGCGTGCGTGCGCGTGTGCGTGTGGTGTGTGTGTGTGTGTGTGTGTGTGTATGTGTGTGTGTGCTCACTTGAGCGCATGTGCGTGCACCTAAACAGGTGCCCATGACCGCCGCCCCCGCCCCCCCCCCCTCTCTCTCTCTGTTTCTATGTATCTATGTATCTCTCTCTCTGTGTCTCTCTCTGTCTCTCTGTCTGTCTGTCTGTCTGTCTGCCTGTCTGTCTGTCTGTCTGTCTGTCTGTCTGTCTGTCTGTCTGTCTGTCTGTCTGTCTGTCTGTCTGTCTCTCTCTCTCTCTCTCTCTCTCTCTCTCTCTCTGTCTCTCTCTCTCTCTCTCTCTCCTCTCTCTCTCTCTCTCTCTCTCTCTCTCTCTCTCGCGGGGGGGTGACTAGCACGTGCATCAAGCTACAAGCTGCGTGTGACATCGTCTGAAGTTTTTTGCTAATTACTACGGACAGACTGTGTGTATGGTGCCATAAGTTGGGGACCTATCTTGTAAGGTACCATGCCTTCCAGCCAGCTGGACTTTCGTACTTCATGTGGTACCTTTCTTCCAATATAT
Organism: Stramonita haemastoma; assembly: GCA_030674155.1. Classification (NCBI taxonomy): domain Eukaryota; kingdom Metazoa; phylum Mollusca; class Gastropoda; order Neogastropoda; family Muricidae; genus Stramonita; species Stramonita haemastoma. Next base: position 32,115,177 of record CM060319.1, read on the forward strand.
CTGCATTTTATGTGGCGAAGATGTCAATTCAAGAAAGCGATGCGGGTGACCACGTTGAAAGTTCGCTACCGTACGACCGGTGTCCTCCTTGGTTTGACCCTCCTGTACCTGTTCTTGGGGACAATTTGTTCCTGCATCACGGTGGGGGTGACCTGCTCCTGCGTTGTGGAGACGTTGAGGTCAACCCTGGCCCCAACCCCGGTGACTCCGGAGCCTCTACGGCATCAGGTAACACCCGGCAGACCAGGCTGTCTACCTCCTACCCCTCTCGCTCTACTAAGGAACCCTCCCTGACTGACATCATGACCAAGCTGAATGACATGAACCAGAAAATGGACGGTGTGCAGGAGGACCTCAAGATGTTACGCCAGGAACACAATGCCCTGCATGAAGTTGTGACAAGTCTGAAAGATGAAATCAAAGAACTGTATGACAGGAATAGAGTGTTAGAACAGCAGAACAGTGACTTGTGTGACAGAGTCAATGACCTCGAGCGAAAGAACGATGATCTTGAGAATCGGTCTCGCCGAAACAACTTGATCTTTCATGGTGTTGGTAGGCGTGATGGTGGTGAGACAACTGAAGACTGTGAGCACATGCTTCAGGATTTAGTTACTGACAAACTTGAGCTGACTGATACCATTGAGTTCGATCGAGTTCACCGTCTTGGTTCGAAGCCCGATTCCCCAATTATCGCTCGCTGTTGTTTTTTCAAGCAGAAATTAAAAATTCTTAAAGCAAGGCAGAAGCTTAAGGGGACGAACATCTTTGTAGGTGAAGATTTCTCGTTGAGAGTCCGTGAGGTCAGGCGGAAGTTGAGCCCTCACCTGAAGCAGGCGAGGAGTGAGGGAAAACAGGTCCGCATGGTGCATGACCATCTCTTCATAGATGGCAAGAAGTTTGGCCTGGACTCTCGGGACTCTTTGAGAGAGATCAGATAAGGGTTCGGCCGGCCCCATGGAAGAAGAAAAAGTGGTGGGGTTATTTCTCAGAGGGGAACAAAATCTACCCCTGCACCTAGAACCTCGCCAGCAAACATATGTAGCTCTCTTCCGACAGCCTGTTCGGTCACACCCGTAGCACGTGCGAGGGTACATGCATTCAGAAATAGCTCAAGCTCGTTTGTTTATGATGCGCCCTCTCCTTGCACGCACGATAGTTCAGAAGGAAACTGTCAGTCTACGGGAATTCCCCCTTGTGTTGTAGACACGACGTCACCGTTCGTTGCTAAATTTAGAAGTTTCTCTTTTCTTTCCTGGAACGTTAATGGTTTGCGATCAAAATTTATACATAATGATTTTGTAACATATATTTCATCTTTTGATTTCATTTGTCTTTTGGAGACGTTTGATGAAGTGGTTGACCCCGATTTTTTTCCAGGATTTAAAACATTTGTAAAACCTGCAATTAAACTGTCAAAACAAGGGAGAAAATCAGGTGGGATACTGTGTTTAGTGAAAAACGAGATGTGTACATTTATTCGTGAACTGAAAACTAGATATGAAAATATTTGTGCATTTTTGATCAATAAACAGTTATTCAGTTTCCCAAAAGATGTTTTATATGTTTGTGCTTATGTTCCTCCAGAGGGTTCCCCGTTTTATGTACACTTTGATTATGATAATGGAATTACTATTCTTGAAGAGTGCTTGACTGATTTATTATTGTCGCTTGATAATGTTTATATTATTATTTGTGGTGATTTGAATAGTAGAATTGCAAATGTTTCTCCAATACAGGTATCAAATGACATTGAACTTCAGTACAAAAGTAGTACTGTCTCTTCTGCTCGTTGTTCTCAAGATATTCACACTAATTCTTATGGTAATTCTCTTCTTAGTATGTGCACTGCGTTAGATATGATTGTTTTAAATGGCTTGTGTAATGGTGACCAGGAAGGTTGCTACACATACAGTGGAGATAGTGGCTGCAGTGTGAACGATTATTTCATTTTGTCTGTTGATTTGTATGATGCTATTCATGATTTGTGTGAATTACATGTTACTGATCGTGTGGAATCTGACCACTTTCCTGTAGAATTTCGTATTTTGTTTTCAAGTTCACAAGAAGACATATGTCTAGAACAAGGTGATGACGTTCAAGTGATAGAAAAGTTAGTTTGGAATGAAGAATGTAGTGAAAATTTTTATCTTAGATTACATGATTCCGATATGAATGATAGAATAAGATATGCCATGGAAATGATTGATGCGAATATAAATGATGCTTTGGAAATTTTCATTGGATGTATTAGAGAAAGCGCAGAATGTATGAAAAAATCTGTTAGGATCAATGGTAATAGAAGACAGCAGAGTTGGTTTGATGAAGAGTGCAAACAAATGAGAAGGAATGTACGTAGATTATTACGACATTTTCGTAGAAATTTAAATAACAATGATAGAGATTTATATGTTAAAGCTAGAAGAGAGTACAAAAACACATTGATAAGAAAGAAAAAAGCATTTAATGACAATTTGGTAGCGAATCTTGTATCTAACATTAATAATCAAAAAGAATTTTGGCACTACATGAGTAAAGTATCACTAAAAAAGAGACAGCCACTGAATAGCATTGTGTTGGATGATTGGTTCAAGCATTTTAAAGCCTTACTTGATCAAGATTGTATTTGTGATAGCAGTGATTATGATTTTCTAGATAATGAACATTGTGTTATGGATCGCCCAATATCTCAAGAAGAAGTTGTGTTTGCACTTAGAAAAATTAAGAATCGCAAAGCTCCAGGTCCAGATGGCATTATTGGCGAACTTTTCAAAGCTCCTTGCAAACAAATTATAGACTTTCTTGTCAAGTTTTTTAATACTTTATTTGACCAAGGCATTTTTCCTGAAAACTGGTGTGAATCTATTATCCTTCCTCTCTACAAAAAGGGTAATGTAAATGATACAAATAACTATAGGGCATTTCTCTGTCTGACATTTGTAGTAAAATATATAGCATTGTCATTAACAGAAGACTGCAAGAATACGTAGAAGAAACTAATTTAACTGGAGAACATCAGGCTGGTTTTAAGCGAGGCTATTCAACAATCGATCACATGTTTACTCTTCTGGCCTTCATTCAAAAACAATTTTCTTATAACCGTAAACTATATGTAGCATTTATAGACTTTGAGAAGGCGTTTGACTCAATCAATAGAAATTTGTTGTGGCCTATTTTGATAAAACAAGGGATTAGAGGAAAGCTGTTTAGATGTATAAAAAGTATGTATGATGTTGTCAAAACACGTGTCAGGTCTGGAAACAAGCTAACTGATTTCATAAACTGCACAAAGGGAGTAAAACAGGGTGATGTTTGCAGTCCGATTTTGTTTTCATTATTTATAAATGAATTAGCAATACAAGTGATTGAAAAGGGAAGACATGGTGCAAAATTTACAGTTGATTTCTATGAATTGTTTATTTTACTGTTAGCTGATGACATAGTTCTGTTATCAGAAACTGTTGTTGGTCTGCAATGTCAACTTAATAATTTGAAGAATGCAGCAAATGAACTGCAGTTGAAAGTCAATATGAATAAAAGTAATATTATTGTTTTTAGAAAAGGTGGGTTTTTGGCTGCCAGAGAGAAATGGGTGTATGATGGCGTTGAAATGACTGTTGTGAATGC
>CM060319.1:32123803-32126303 GCA_030674155.1 Stramonita haemastoma
AGGTGGAACGGGGTTTTAACGTGTGCGCAAGATGTTTTGTGTGCGTTCACACACGGGGCCTCGGTTTCTAGTCTCATCCGAATGACTTTGACATTCAGTTCGAATTTTTCTTCAAACTGGGAAGAAAGGGCTAGGCTGGGTACGAACCCAGAAACTCACGGTTTACATATTGGCAGGCGAACGTCTTAACCATCCTGCCACCTTCCTTCTCCTATCTTCACCTACACCTTCACCTATCCCGTGGTCTTGTAGACTGTGGGGGTACTACTGATGATATTGCAACCAGCTTCCTTCACTCCCCGCGCACAGTCCTCAGCTTTCCGTAGCAAATCGTTCCACTCAAGGACTCTCTGATGTTTCGTTCCCATCGTTTTCTTTTTCTGCCTCTTTTGACTCTCTCCTTGCGTTTTTTTTTTTTTTTTTTTTTACTAAAGTTAGTTCTCTTGATTTTTTTGTGTTGAAATTGCTTTCAAGACTGCCACCTTATCACGTCGATAAAATTCCATACACTCCCTCCTACTTTTTATCCAATGAAATACTAGTCTTCGACAATCTCTGCAAGAGAACTGCACTGTTGGCGATATAAAACACTGGTCATTCAATTTTGTTAAGCTACATAACACTTGGGCATGCTTAAAACAGTCGCCCGCTTACAGACAAAAAGAAAATACTTGCTATCCCTAAGGTGAAAGAAAGGTAAAGCAGCAAGATCAAAGATAGGCTTTATATTTGAAACTTGAAAGAAAAAGCTCAAGTTTCTTAACATCTTCCTTGCTATCGATTACTTAACACGCAGGGAACTTTTATGCTTACACAACACAGTTCAGGAAAAAAAAAAACTAAAATAAATTGTTTTAATTCAACCGTCAATTGGGTTTCACTCTTTTATACGCAAGAAAATAATTCCCAACCCAAAATCCTGTTCGGCTATCATCATAGATCCGCGGTCACCTGGACATTTGTAGTGTTGGTCAGGTAGTATAAGCAACACTGTCATGATGAATTGACTGTGTGGTCCCAGTCTTCCCTGCCACCCCATAGCAAACTCTCAATCGGTAGAAGATGCCGTGAGTCTGAAAATCCCTCTGACTCATGCCATTCAAACCCACAGCTTTCCAAACCACAATACAAAGCATATCCACTGTAGCTTTTTTTTCCATAAAATTTTGTTCTTTCTATATGTATTGTTCATGTTAACATTTATTTCTTTGCGTGTAAAGCTATTATTTTTTCATCTTTTCTTTCTTCTTCTCAACAAAATCATCGAACATTTTCTTTATGTTAGTAAATGCCATTTCCCAGCAACCTTGCTTGTCAACCTTGAAGTGACGTGTGGCAGCGCATGACAAGATTGTAAACAAGATAACCCAGACCCCAATAGAACGATTCCGCCCCCGCTCCTGATTCCTATTGCATCCCATTCGGAAAGATAACAAACCCAGCCGGCCAGCTGAGGACAGTGGATCGTTGTGTTTGATTTGATTTTGTCTGATGTATGCACATCGTTAGTTAAAGCTTCCAAAAATGCATACAGAGCAATTTTCTAAAACAAAACACGAAAAATGTGGTCCTAGTTGTTGGAGAGGGAGGATTTAAATTAATGATTTTTTTGTCAGTTATTGCCCTAGAATTGTTGAAGTGTTTGGGGGTGTCTACAAGTCTGTAGTAAACATGTATGGATAGACAATTTTTTTCTTGTTTGTTTTACTATGGGTTTTTTTGTAATATTCACATGCCCTTACAAGTTTTTGGAGGGTGATTTTTTTCTTTTGTGTCTTTGTATGAGAGAAATGAAAAAAAAATTGTGTTTAGTTTATACAAAACCCCGGTAATTGGGGTTAAAAAAAACCAACATAAATTGATAGAAATATTGGACGACTTTCTAATCACAATATATCTAAGAACAGGCTAGCATTTTTATTCAAAGTTTTGTCTGTCTTGTCTTTTACCTGTTTTAACGTAACATTAATGAAACTTCCGTAGCTTAGATTTTGGGGGTGTTTTCTTGCGTTTTCTATGTGTTTTATATTATTATGTCTTTCTCTTCTTTGTTGTTTTCCTTATTCCTCTCGTGGTGTGCAATTACTTTTACACTTAGTGTGGTGCATTTTGTTGACATTATTTTTCTGTAGAATTTTGTTTTATTTTTTTTATTTTGGTGTTGTTGTTTTGGTTGCAGGGTTGAGGGGAGGGGGTAGTCTTTCTTCCTATTTTTTCTGTATATATCTGTCTATTCATTTCTTTGCTAGCTTTGTTTACTTTTTCTTTACTACCTGCTTTATTTATGGCTTGATATTTTTTTAAAATTCTATTATCGTTTGTAACTCTCATGATATTCTCCTCTCGAGAGAGACGTAGTTTATGTTTTATGTGTGTCCCTTGTTTACATAAAATGCTTAAGCAAATACAGCAAACCGCCCCCCCCCCCCCCCCCCCCCCCTCAGATACTTTGTTTGAATCCACACAGGATGTATGGTCAGGTTTTAGGTTTTTGCAACTC
>CM060319.1:32140945-32145945 GCA_030674155.1 Stramonita haemastoma
TGGAAAAGCGAGTGATCTGACAGCTAAGCCATCCCGTCCCCTATATAGAAACATTTCTAATATATGATATATACACATATGTTATGTATATATTATATAAGAGAGACACAGCGACACAGAGAGAGACACAGAGAGACAGAGAGAGACAGAGAGAGAGAGAGAGAGAGAGGGAGAGAGAGAGAGAGAGAGAGAGAGAGAGAGAGAGAGAGAGAGAGAGAGAGAGAGAGAGAGAGAGAGAGAGAGAGAGAGAGAGAGAGAGAGACAGAGAGACAGAGAGAGACAGACAGACAGACAGACAGACAGACAGACAGACAGACAGACAGACAGAGAGGTAGCGAGAGAGAGAGTAGTAGGGAGAGAGAGAGAGAGTGAGACAATTATGTGTATGCGTGCGTGCGTGCGTGCTTGCGTGTGTGTGTATGCATGCGTGCGTGCATGCGCACGCGCGTGCGTGCGTGTGTGTGTGTGTGTGTGTGTTGTGTTTGTGCGTGCGTGCACGCGTGCGTGTGTGTTTACCTGCATGTGTGCACGCGTGAGTAAACGAACAGATTATGAAGAAACAAACAAACTTTAGTGCATTGTTTGAGCCTCTACACCTCATCCAACCACCTCCCTTCACTTCATCAATTTCAGGTTTTCACCCTCCTGCTCTCAATAATATCATATTCTGTTGGTGCTGTTGTCAATGCAAACCTGACACGCTTGATAAAAGCAGCCCAAAAATCTGACGGTCCGCAAATAGCCAAACAGCTGACAGTCTGCCAGAAGCCAAATTTGAACAGTCTTCAAGCAGCCAAATTTTGACAGTTGTGCCAACAGCGAAATGTTGTTGACAGTGTTGAGAATGTCGAATTGAGGACAATGGCTTCAGTTGCTAAACTTTTTCATCATGGAAGTTTGCCATCCAAACCGGGTCCCCCTTTCTCCTTCATATTGCTTGGGCCATTGTCATGTTGCTTCTAGCTGCTCTGTCTTCTCAGGAAATTGCTCGTTTTCCAGTGCAAGCAAATCAGTGCCGTCCACTTGATTTTCTGAGAGTTAAAAGAGGGATAATGTCCGTTAACGTTCGCTGCTGTTCAAACGCCATTAGCTGCCAATTGCATCTCAGGTTAGTTCCAATATTGTTGCTCTGTCATTACGTCGTTTATCATGGAAATTTGTTTCCTTTGTGTCTTTTTGTTTGTTTTGTGTCTTTGAAAATTATTAGTTTATGGAAGGCATAAAACAAAACACACAGAGACACAGATAATATGAAATATAGACATAGTCTAGCACCAAACACACACACACATACACGCATACACAAACGCACAAATACGCACATATGCACACACACATACACACACAAACACACACATACACACAACCACGCACACACCCACTCAGACAGGCACACACACACACACATACGCGCGCACGCGTGCGCACGTGCACTTACACACACACACACAAACACAAACACACACACACACACACACACACACACACACACACACACACACACACACACACACACACACACACACACATAAACACAACTAAGCATAAACACACGCATCTTAACAGCACGGGAACATTTGTAGTACAACATAAGAGAGGAATACACAACCAACACAGCAGTATAGACCCAGAGTACACCACCACAAAAACAAACAAAAGCTTAGACTATGACGAAAATCAGATGAGATAAAATCATTATGTACATTATTTTCAATGTTCACCCAAATAAGCAAAACAATGTTTCATTAATCGTCTTAAGTGCAGTTAGTTTCTTCCTACTTTTTTTTTTCTTACCAATGGATAATAGGCTATTCCTTCTTTACACTGAAATCGTGGGGAGTACTTTGGAAGAAGCAGGCACTTTGATGCTGCATCAAAGGATGTTTAGGTTGCACTTACAGTCGTACTACACATCGTTTGTAGCTGAAGAAAAAGCTCTAGGTTCTGTGGTGTGTGTGTGTGTGTGTGTGTGGTGTGTGTGTGTGTGTGTGTGTGTGTGTGTGTGTGTGTGTGTGTGTGTGTGTGTGTGTGTGTGTGTGTGTGTGTGTGTGTGTTTTGCATGAGTGTGCGTCTGCGAGTGTGTATGTGTCTATGTGAGTTCGTGTGTGTTTGTGTGTGTTTGCATGAGTGTGCATGTACGAGCGGTGTGTGTAGGTGTGTCTATGTGTGTTTGTGTGTGTGTGTGTGCTTGTTTGAGTGTCTGTGTTTGTGCCTGTATTGGTGTTTCTCTATGTGTCTGTCTCTGTCTGTCTGTCTGTCTGTCTGTCTGTCTGTCTCTGTCTCTTTCTCTCTCTCTGACTGTCTCTCTCTCTCTGTGCCCTGTCAACACCTCATTTTTCATTTTCTTCACCTGAAAATCTGTATCTTATCTCTCTGCATGTTCTTCGAAAATAAATGAAAAAAACAACAACAGAAATTCCAACGCACACACAGCGAGAGAGAAGAGAGAGAGAGAGAGAGAGAGAGAGAGAGAGAGAGAGAGAGAGAGAGAGAGAGAGAGAGAGAGAGACAGAGACAGAGAGAGATAGAGAGAGACAGAGAGAGACAGAGAGAGACAGAGAGAAAAAGAGAGAGAGACAGAGAGTGAGACAGAGACAGAGACAGAAAGACAGAGAGAATAGCTACACTAGCGGTATAAGTTTCTAAGACATTGATATCTGCACATCATGTTTAGAATGCAGTCAGCAGCAGTTTACCCCGCCTGTGGTCCTGTCATCAGTGGCATTACTGCATTCCTGCGATGTCCGTTGTGTGACGGAGAGTTTCATGACAGGTCCAGATTGTACGGCCAAGTGTTTGCTTGCTTGTCTTGGCCTGTTTGTTTGTGTGTGTTTCATTGGGGGGGGGGAAGAGAGAGAGAGAGAGAGAGAGAGAGAGAGAGAGAGAGAGAGAGAGAGAGAGAGAGAGAGAGAGAGAGAGAGAAGAGAGAGAGAGAGAGAGAGACAGACAGACAGACAGACAGACAGACAGACAGAGAGAGACAGAGAGAGACAGAGAGAGACAGAGAGAGACAGAGAGAGACAGAGAGAAAAAGAGAGAGAGACAGAGAGTGAGACAGAGACAGAGAAAGAGAGTCAGACAGAGAGTCAGACAGAGAGACAGACAGATACAGATCCAGAAAGGCAGAGACAGACATTTATATACACAGACAGACAGAGACAGGCAGAGACAGAGACAAACGAACAGACAAACAGGTAAGCACTCGGAGAGAGACAGAGCGATAGTGAGAGAGGCAAAAAACAGTGACTGAGAGACAGATAACAATAACGATAACGAAGATTGATTCCAGAAAGTCATACCCTTATCAGAAAGGGTTATTGTATCTCTTTCAACATGTGCAATGTAAATAATTTTATCATACCCACCCACCCGTGCAACATACACACAAAATACGGTTGCGAGCAAACACAATTAATGTGGATGCTTGCTGTTTGCATAATATTATCAAATGAATGTGTTACCTGAAATATTTATAAAGAAACAAAGCGAGCTGTTAAATAATAGACTGATTTGGTGACGTCAAAATCAAAACATATCGTTAAAATAAAGGTTTTTCTTTGTAATATCTCAGCGGAATTTGTTTTTGTCTTGGGTCATTTGATACAGGGTAACTTGATCTAGAGGAATATTACCTTCCTTAGCTGATCTATATAATGGACATCCTCATTTCATACAGCAAGAGATTTAAATATTTGATTATAGAGAGCAATATCAGATGCTCCCCATCGAAACTTAGTTACTGCTGTTTTGAAAACAAGACGTTCCTTTTTTTATCAATAGATATAGTTCGATTCAATGATTGACTGTAGAAAAAATCTAAACATTGAACATCTTTATACTTTCCTGAATATATGCAAATTGTACTATTAACATCTACAACCTGTACTGAGCTATTTGGAAGAAGTAAAAAAGGCTGTGTAAACATCTTATTTCATGGTTAATTAAATTATGCAAACGAAAAGCTGTATCTACCTGAACATTAAAGATGATTTGGGGGGGGGGGAGAGAGAGAGAGAGAGAGAGAGAGAGAGAGAGAGAGAGAGAGAGAGAGAGAGAGAGAGAGAGAGAGAGAGAGAGAGAGAGAGAGAGAGAGAGAGAGAGAGAGAGAGAGAGAGAGAGAGAGAGAGAGAGAGAGAGAGAGAGAGAGAGAATCAAATCAATTCAGATTAAATCTAATGATTACACATGTATTTCATTTAGCTCTTGCAGCACAGGGGAAACAATAGCTTAACATGGACATACGAGAGACAGCTATCTAGTCGTCTCCTGCTGTTTTTTTTTATGTGGTGTCTTGGGGCATTATGCTCTGCCACACTGTGCCCTACAATACCTTGTCTTGTTTAGTCTTGCTATCCCCACTCCTCTACCTGACCATGCCCTGTCTGGTCTGAAGCAATCTGAACTGATGTACTCGGTGTACTTTGTGCTTTTGGCCTTCTTTTAGTGTACTAGTCTTGTCTTGACATAGTTTCGCCTTATTTTATCTAGGCTTTTTTTTTACGTCATATAAATTAACAATGACACAGAAGACAATTTTGGCCGTCATTTTCACAAGTTATGGTCTCCGTTCAGTAGTTCTGGCAAGTATTTCTTATTACTTTAGTACAGGAGACAACGCGAAAAGTTATTACTTTCCACACAACCAATTCCAGTCTGTCAGTGTTTATCACCATCACTCCGCCACTCTTCATTATTTCCTACTTTCCGTATATCATTTGTTTTCTTGTGTTCCTTACATGGTCCTGCACAAAATCACACGATAAAAAATGCTGTTTGGAGAAGAGTCAGTTTTGGAAGATTTCTTTATCTTTTGTTACTCGGCAAGTGCTCAAAGGTTTACCAAAAGTAGGATTTTGCGTATAAGACCGTTTTATTTAATCCACCATTAAGGTAGCCTCATTCCGGCTTAGAGGGTAGTTTCCGAAGATAACTAAACAACTTCACCGAATTATTTAAACTTCATTATTGCGCCTTAAATATCCGCACAAAGAAGACTTGAA
>CM060319.1:32158445-32163445 GCA_030674155.1 Stramonita haemastoma
AAACAAATCTTTTAAATTAATAGAAAGTGAATGGGCTGTCGCTAAGAACGGAACCAACAGAAATCAGTTTATTAAACTTGATTCATAGAAAGGGAAGACGTTGATTAGCTGTGTGCGTGCGGGTGTGTGTGCGTGTGTGCGTGCGTGCGTGTGTGTGTGTGTGTGTGTGTGTGTGTGTGTGTGTGTGTGTGTGTGTGTGTGTGTGTGTGTGTGTGTGTACGGGTGCGTGCGTGTGTATGTTTGTGCATGTTTGTGTGTTTGTGTGTACGTGTGCCGATTCAATGGGATTTTTTTCCCCTTGGAGTTAACTTACGTTAGTGCTGACTCCGCCCCCTGAAAATTCCTTCGGATGAGAATGTAACCGAAAGTCCCGTGTGCCAACGTACGTACGTAGAATGTATTCAACGCACATTTAAAACTGCTCCGCTTTTGGGAAGAGTAAGCCATTGTGGGCCCGAGGGAATGGATGACAAAAGTTATGAAAATTCATGCACTTTGGTTCTGCATATAAAACGCAGGAGCGCTTTTTCCATAATCCTTGAAATTTAAGACTATAGAAAGAAAAGTAAAGCAAAAGAACCTTCTCTAACCTTACATACTTTCCCTACATCTCCTCCTCTTTTCTGCTGCTTATCCTGCCGAACATAAATACATATTTCTACAGTTTATATTGTTATTGTGAAATTCTGAAGGATGCAAGAAGCTGAATGGATAAACATATTCGATTTCCATCCCGTGGCTGCCTGGAGTCTTGGGTTCAAATCTCGGTAACAGCGTCTGGTGAATTAAGAGTGGATTTTTTTTTTACAATCTTCGGGGTCAGATAGATCTTTCTATCTTTCTGTCTCTTTGTTACATCACACACACACACACACACACACACACACACACACACACACACAACACACACACACACACACACACACACAAAAACACACACACACACACCACACACACACACACACACACACACACACACACACACACCAAATACACACACACAAACACACCCAAACACACACCTAAAACACACACACATTTATCCCCACACACACACACTGTTTACGATCAATCATCATATGTCAGACATGAAATAACCTCTTCATCAACTGATGAATAGCTTGTCAGAAAAGACAAAAAGCTAAACAGCCGAGATTCCAGTTTAATGAAACTGGAACAACACACACACGGAGGATGACAATCAACTACCAGTGTCTTTTCATTATTGCAAATTGAACATATCCTAATTTAAAGCCCACCCCCCCAAAAAAAAAAAATGTCATCAGGTCTGCAGGTGATTGAAAGAAAAAACACAATAGGGCCAAAATTATGCACAGCAAATTTCAGTTGATGACGAAGAATTTTGAGAGGAGAGAGAGAGAGAGAGAGAGAGAGAGAGAGAGAGAGAGAGAGAGAGAGAGAGAGAGAGAGAGAGAGAGAGAGAGAGAGAGAGAGAGAAGAAGAGAGACAGACAGACAGACAGACAGGACAGACAGAGACGAGAGACAGACGGAGAGAGAGAGAGAGAGAAGAGAGAGAAGAAGAGAAGAGAAGAAGAGAAGAAGAGAAGAAGAGAGACAGAGAAGAGAGAGAGAGAGAGAGAGAGAGAGAGAGAGGAGAGAGAGAGAGAGAGAGAGAGAGAAGAGAGAGAGAGAGAGAGAGAAGAGAGAGAGAGACGAAAAGACAGATGAGTGAGAGAGGTGATGGAGAGGACGTGTGAGAGGACAGAGAAAGAAGAAGAGCACCTGCGATGAATGGGGGAAGACCTAGGAACGATGGTGAGAGACCATATAAAGAGAACCCTCCACTGCTGAACCTCTTATGGTCTGCACCCTCCTCTCTACCCTCTCTCTCTCCTCTCTCTTCTCCTCTCCTCTCTCTCTCTCTCTCCTCTCTCTCTCTCTCTCTCCTCTCTCTCCCTCTCTCCTCTCTCCCCTCTCTCTCTCTCCTCTCTCTCTCTCTCTCTCTCTCTCTCCTCTCTCTCTCGCTCTCCTCTCTCTCTCTTCTGTCTCTGTCGTCTTCTCTCGTCTCTCTGTCTCTGCTCTGTCCTGTCTGTCTGTTCTCTGTCTGTCTGCTGTCTGTCTGTCTGTCTGTGTCTGTCGTCTGTCTGCTCTGTCTGTCTGTCTGTCTTGTCCTCTGTCTCATCTTTCTTCTGTCTTCTCTCTCCGGTCATTCTCTTCCTCTCTCTCTGCTCTCTCTTCTTCTACTCTCTTCTCCTCTTCTTCTCTCTTCTTCTCTGCCCCCCTCTCTCTCAGAAGCTCTCTGGTGGTTTCTGCTGTGTTCCTGTCAACCTGTCTCTTGAAATAGGCACTGAGAGGATGACAACCGTTACAAGCAGGAAGTAGAGAGTTGTGTGTGTGTATGTGTGTGTGTGTGTGTGTGTGTGTGTGTGTGGTGTGTGTGTGTGTGTGTGTGTGTGTGTGTGTGTGTGTGTGTGTGTGTGTGTGTGTGTGTGTGTGTGTGTGTTGTGTGTATGTGTGTTGTGTGTGTGTGTGTGTGTGTGTGTGTTTGTGAATGGGGGGGTGGGGTGTGGGATGAGAGAGATAGAGAGAATGAATGAATAAGAGAGAGAGAGAGAGAGAGAGAGAGAGAGAGAGAGAGAGAGAGAGAGAGAGAGAGAGAGAGAGAGAGAGAGAGAGAGAGAGAGAGAGAGAGAGAGAGAGAGAGAGAGAGAGAGAGAGAGAGAGAGAGAGAGAGAGAGATATCACACACACACACACACACGCGCGCGCGCGCGTGCGCGCAGAAAAGGTATATGCCTGCCTCTCTCTAACCTTAGATGATGGTTATGTGTCCCATTTGACTGGTCATGACAGGCTATCAGCAGTTCAGTTTCAAAAGAAAAGACAGACTGTCAACAGCAGTGTTCCCATCTTTTTGCCCAGTTGTATGCCTTGACCAACAATCTCTGAGCCCCTCCCCCCACCCCTCCCCTTCACCCCCCTCTTTGTATCTTCCTTTTATCTAAACTACCTGCCCCCTTAAAAACTGATCAAACTGAAACAAAGTAAAAAAAAAAAAACCGCAATATCCTAACAAGTACAAACAAACCACAACGACAGTATCTCATATTGTTTTGTTTTATTATTATTATGTTTTTACTTCTGGCTCCCACTCCATCCCACTATATTTTCAAAGTTCTGTTTCCCCTTAAGCGCTGCAATCACGCTTGTTGGATGTTGAGATGTTTATGCACTTTACAAATAGTAGATTCAGTCATTCCATCAAAAGTGAGGGACAGGTTAGGGCACAGATACGAAAGTAAAACAGAAAAGAAGAAAAAGAAATCACGAAATTAAGCAGGAGAGGTTTTTTTTTTTTTAAACACATGGACGTGGACACCTTCAGAAAAAAAAATTCTGGCTTAGCTTTCTAGATAAAGTAGACATATTTTTTTGTGTGCACATTTTGTTGTCAGTATTTTTTTCCCCACGCCAACTTTCTTTTTCGTTCCTAAACTACAGCTCTTTGCTTGATCCATGGCTAAATTTGTGAGTACGCGACCGGTTTTGTTGTTGTTGTTGTTTTTTGCTCTCCAGTAAGGTAGCTGCACTCCGACTACGTAGAACCTCTCTCCAGCCGAGACTGACTTCTCCTGCTGAACGCATTTACAGTTCCTGATAGAAGCCCCCTCTCAGTAATTCCCAGTTGGCTTCTTTCGCCAAATACTGGATGACAGTGCACTTGGGGACATTACTGTTTGCTGTTCACAATATACTTCTCCTTTATTCTCTTCCCTCCCCCCACCCCACCTTCCTATCCACTGTAGAGTGGACTGCACTGACGAAGCTTTCATCAGTTGTCTGTATCTTCAGTCGTCAGGGGAAATAGCCGAGGACATAGCAAAGCTTCTTCTTTTTTTTCTGCGGACCATAACTACGTAGCCTGTCCATTCCTTTCTCTGTCTCTGTGTCTTCTGTGATATTATGTCTTAGAGTTATTGTCTTTGACGATCCATAAACTCTTGTCTCAGGGCTTATTATCGTTTCTGTTTGATCTTGAGCACTGTGGCGAGTGGACCCTAATTAATCTAGATTTTTTTTTATTTGGTGGTGGTACTTTTTCCTCACTTGCAATGTGGCTTGTAGGAGTGGTGCCTGCAATTTATTTTTGTTTAATACATCTTACTGCAGATGTTGTTATTTGGAAAGATTGGTGCATTATGGGTTAATTAGTGAAAGAAGAAGAAGATGGTGATGATGATAATGATGATGATGATGATAATGATCGGTTTTTCTGCCACTTTTGTTGATGTTGTTGCAGTTGTAGTTGTAGTTGTTGTTGTTGTTGTTGTTGTTGCTCTTCTTCTTCTTCTTCTTCTTCTTCTTCTTCTTCTTCTTTCTTCTTCTTCTTCTTCTTCTTCTTCTTCTTCTTCTTCTTCTTCTTCTTCTTCTTCTCTTCCTCTCCTCCTCCTCCTCCTCCTCCTCCTCCTCCTCCTCTCCTCCTCCTCCTCCTCCTCCTCTCCTCGTCCTCCTCCTCCTCCTCCTCCTTGTTCTTCTTCCCCCCCTCCTCCTCCTCTTCATAGCGGAAAATGTCACTCTGTAACCGTAAGCCTCAAAAGTGGACAACGTCAGCCAATATCATTTTGCTCTACTGTGGTGAGTTAACCCTGATAGGGTTTCTGAAATCAGAATCTAGGGTATACGTCAGGCTGCTGTAAAACGTACAAGAAGTGAATAACAACCCCCTCCCCTCCCCTCCCCATCAACCCCCCCCCCTCCTCTACCCCCAACAACCCCTTCCCCCAAAAAAAAAAATCACAGAGAGACAGGAAAAGTGGTTGGGGTGGTAGCGATTGAACAAGGCAGGAGTGACAGATGAAGCTAATTTTGAGGATCAGTTCTGTTCAGACACAGCAATGCTGAAACATAAGGTTCCGTGCTATGCCCACACTGCCAACTCTGTTTTCTTCTCCTTCCTCTCGGTTTAGAACTTTTTTTTTTTTTTAAAGTGGGAAACAGAAGACAGGGATGAAAGGACAGAAGAGAGAGAGAGAGAGA
>CM060319.1:32168869-32178869 GCA_030674155.1 Stramonita haemastoma
TCCTTGACCAAGGCTTTCCCTTGTGCAGACAGAACAAATTCATGTGATCGCGCACACATCATGGTGGCACGAGCAGCGTTGTTCCATCCCCTTATCCCCCAAAACAGCAATGGAGTGATTGTAAACAGCCTTTACTGCAGCACGTGACTGGAGTCCGCCACAAGCAAACTGCTGCAGTGAAAACTGTCACATCACAAACAGTGCCTGCAGATAAGGTTAAGGAGCCACGGGCAGTGTTGATGTTTGTCCTTTGCATTGCTGTTGTTGGCGAGAGACTAAACAGGGGACATGTTAGGAAACCCTGATGTTAGAATGTTAAACACGTGATGTGATGAAAACTTGGGGTGTGGGTTTAAGTCTATGGTGAGGAATTTTACCATTAAATATAACATCAGTACTGACTCCATTCAGAGCAAAATCTTTCAGATAAACCTAAGGGTGGGAAGAATAGCCTAAGGATTAGAGTGTGGGGCTTGTGATTTGAGGGCTCGGGATCAAGCCGCGATTTGACCCATCACTGAGAGGCCTGTTTAAAGGGATTGTCCCCTTGGAGGCTAACAATAGCACTGACTCTACTTCTCCAAAAGTCCTCAGGAAAATACTATAAACCAAGGCACCATGTGTAAACACACTCGGAAAATCTTGCACATATGTAAAAATCCCATTCTTCTTTAAAGAAGTGTTGGTAATTTGTGCTTTTAAGAATAGATGACAAAAAAAATCTTATTTTCATCCCAAAAGCTGGGATGCAGCTACCTTAATGGCTGAATACACAAAAATGTTACTATTGGTGAACCTCAGAGCTCTACCTGAAGAATGAAAATGTTAAAAGATGAGCCTAAAAAATCAAAGCCCTATGTTCAAACGCATGCAAAACGTTCTTTCACAAATAGAAAGAACCTTTAAATTCTTTTCCTACCAGACTACACCAGCTATGGTTGGTGGCATAAATGACCAAAAAAAAGCCAAACATGCTTCTGGCTACCTGCAGAGCAATGGGTTCTATCAGATTCAATTTGTTTGAAAAATGTTTCTGCAATGTCACCGCAACTTCTCAGAGAATGAAGAGAAAAATAAAAAGCAATTTCAAAAAATTAACCTGGAAGAAAGACTCGTTCTATATTATGATTTGTCACGTTGACATTGCTTGCATATACAAGCGAGTGAATGGAGGTGTATGTATGGGGCAATCATTCTTGATAATGATCTTTGCTTTAAATTTTTCTCTAAATACTTCCTGTTTGGGTTGGGGTTTTTTTTGCTTTGGTTATGCTCGTGGTGTGTGGTTAAATCTATCTTCCTGTTTGCGAGCCTGTCTCTGAATTTCTGTGCCTATCTCTCTATCGTGTCTTTTTTTGCCTGTCTCCTTATTTCACTCTGTCTCTTCCTTTCTGCCTTTGACTCAGTCTCTCTGTCTCTTTCTCTCAGTTTCTGTTTTCTCTCTCATTGTTTCTAACTCAGAAAACACACACACACACACACATACACAAACACACACACAAACACACACACACACACACACACACACACCACACACAACACACACACACACACACAAATACACACACACACACACAAACACACACACACACACACACACACACACACACACACACACACACACACACACACACACACACACACACACACACACACACACACACACACACGTATACACACACACAACTTAACGCCACATGCCTGCTTCATAATCATAGAACTCTCCATCACAAGCAGGGTCGTGAAAAGGCTTCACCTGGGCCTATGACAGCGAAGAATGAGAGGCAAACTTTCTGGACAAACACTGTGTGCCGATATTGTTGTGAAGGTGCTTTTCTTTTATTGCCTCTCTTCGTGTTGCTAACTTGCTCACACAGGCACCCTGTCAAGCAATAATGATGCAGTGGTTAGCTCAGTAGATTGTTAGCAATGAAGTTACAAGTTCGATCCCCATCAGAAACCTAAAACCTGATGGAAATTTCAACCTTTGCCAGTTCTAAGGAGAGATGATTGTAATCCATGCTCAACAGATAGACTGAGACCATACACAACATCCTGCTCACATGTTAAAACCTATTCCATCTTTCGGAAGAGTAAACCATTTTTGTACCCGTGGGAGCGGATGACAAAACTTACAAAACTGTAAGCACACGGGGTCTGGATGTTAACAAAAAAACTCTCTTTAGTGTTTAGTCCATTTTTCTTGAAATAGTAAAATGAAAAAGTGAGGTAGTACTGCATACGGTGAGACCAGGATGGGCATCATTGGAAAAGCAGCTGCAGGATGCTACAGAAAAAGAGACAGGAAAGGGGGTTAGTGTAGGGAGCTGGGTTGCAACAGAGGCGGCAAGAGAGATGGAATGTGATCGAAAGAGAAATGCGTGCTTCATAATACCTACATAATATGCTTATAATAATGATGTCACATATTACATGAAAGCATAGTAATTATTTTAGCATTGTGTTTTTTGTCTCCAATGTCTGATGAAAGTGTCCTAATTACATCTTGCCGAGAATCCGTATCCGTGTCTTAAAGAGTTTTGATTGGTGTTTGTTTCGAATGTTTTATCGTCTGGTCTTCAGTAGAGTAGCTGCTGTCAGAATGTCTCTTTATGGGGAAATAAAACTGTCTCTCATCTTGAGAACAAACAAGCGAACAATTCTTATTATTTGAGGACAATAGATAGAGCATTACTCGCTTTGCTTTACATCCAGCCCTAAAACATGCGAAGCCAGGTTTACTGAAGGAAAGAAAGACGCAATGAAATTGAATTCTTGGCAGGTAGCTAAAGATGCTCCACCCATCATTGCGTCTTTGTTTGTTTGTTTTTTCTTTCCCTCCTTCTTTGACTCCTTCTTTCTCTCTTTCTATCTTTCTTTCTGTTCCTTGCTTCCATTTCTATAATTTTTTTTCATCCAATTATCTCTCTCTCTCTCTCTCTCTCTCTCTCTCTCTCTCTCTCTCTCTCTCTCTCTCTCTCTCTCTCATCTCTTCTCTCTCCTCTCTCTCTCTCTCTCCTCTCTCTCTCTCTCTCTCTCTCTCTCTCCTCTCTCTCTACTCTCTCTCTCCTCTCTCTCTCTCTCTCCTCTCTCTCTCTCTCTACTCGGGACAGGATAGCCTGGTGGTTAGAGTGTTACGCTCAGCACTCACGATCTGGCGACCCGGGTTCGAGTCCAGGTCCGAGCAACCATCGAGATGCTGTGCCCGTCCAGGGGGAAATGTTTTCGCTAGAACTACCACCAGGGCTACCTCCACTCCCCCGAAAGTCCCCTGGATGAGACTATACACCGAGCTTCCGTGTGCGAACGCATGCTAAACATATTGCACACACGTTCAAATCTGTTTCACATTTCCAAAAAGTAGACCATCAAGTGCCGGTAAGAAGGGATGACGAAATTTACAAAACAAAGTGCATGCGAGAACTGGAAGTAAAAAAAAAAGCACAAGAGTACTAATTTCATTATTCTCGAAAGTAACTCTAATAAACCCTTATAAATGAAAACCACCTTTGTCTTTTTTTAAACAAACTCCTTTAATGTGTGTCTTTTTCTGTCTTTGTTTCTTTCTGAATGTTTTCTTTTGTGTGTTTGCTTTTCTGTTTCTTTTTTTTGTCTGTGTATCCTTCTTTGTATTCTCTCTTTGTTCTTTATTTTTGTATCCTTTTGTTTTTTCGTTTTTTCTCCACCTTTTCCAGATGTTTTTCTCTCATTTGTTCTCTATCTTTTCTTGTGTATGTTTTAAGTGTTTATGTTTCTCCTTCACTCGTGTGGAAATTGAATCACTTGTCTGTGCTAATACAGTACAAAGCAAAGTGTTTCTGACAGCGGTCTTTTGTCGGCCACATCTTTTTTTTTTGCCTTTGTTTCTCTCTCTCTCTCTTTGTGTGTGTGTGTGTGTGTGTGTGTGTGTGTGTGTGTGTGTGTGTGTGTGTGTGTGTGTGTGTGTGTGTGTGTGTCTGTCTGTCTGTCTGTGTGTGTGTGTGTGTGTACGTGTGTGTACGTGTGTGCATGTGTTTGTTTGTGTGTGAGAGAAAGAGAGACAGAGACAGAGAGACAGACAGACAGAGCGAGAGAGAGAGAGAAAGAAAGAGAGAGGGAGGGAGAGACATACAGACAGATAGACAGACAGACAGACAGACAAAGACAGAGAGAAAGAGATAGGGAGAGAGAAAGGGATAAAGAGACACAGAGAGGGAGAGAGGGGAGGTAAGAGAGAGAGAGGGAGGGAGAAAGAGAGAGACAGAGAGAGAGAGACGGAGAGGGAGGGATGGAGGGAGGGATGGAGGGAGAAAGAGAGAGACAGAGAGAGGGAGATAGAGAGGGGATGTGCTGAAAGATTTTTATTCACTACACCCATTCTGACACAGACTCACGCACGTAGTCACTTATGCACGCGTGCGCACGCGCGCGCGCGCGCGCGCGCACAACACACACACACACACACACACACACACATACCATTAGACCCCACACCATCGCTTCATAATAATCACAGAACTCTCCATCACAGACAAGGACGTGGCAAAGCTTTGCCTGGTCTTTCGACAGCAATAAACAAAAAGCTAAATTTCTGGACAAGCCTTCTGAGCAGACAGGATTATGACAGTGTTGCTCTCACCATGTTTATTGGTCTTGGCCTGCTTGTTTGATTTAAGGGGACGGGATAGCTCAGTGGTCAGAGCGCACACTTTCTCCTAGCCAAGTTTAAGCAGCGTCGAGCGTGGTTGCCAATTGGATGGGTGACAGTTTGCGCGCCTTGGCTATAATACAGTTCCCACAGTTCAGATCACCCAGCTGTAAGTTTGTACCTGCCCTCTTTAGGGTCAGGGAAGGTAAAGCAGCGAGGGAGAGGAGATGGGCGCCGCCCTCAACATGCTGGCCCCTAGAGAAGCTGAGGTCTCTGACGCCTCGCTCCCCTACGACCACACAGGTTATGAGACACCTTTACCTTTACCTGCTTATTTGTTCGCTAGCATTACGTATAGAGATAGCCTTGACATCATAGTAGTCCGAGCGCCAGATGGAAAAGCTTGTTTTGCGTCATAAAGTTTTTTTCTTTGGTGATTCTAACTGAGTTTTCATTGCTGATTTCAAATCTGATGGGGGCCAGACGCTAAACTTTGGGCATTTTTGTCTGGAAGTGAAAATCCAAGATGGCCGCCGTAGAATTAGAGTGAAAGATGTTGTGAGGGGTATCATGCATTTAAAGACATACAAAATCTACAAACTTGGCTAAATAGCATGCAATGGAAGAAAAAGTAATCACGCTTGATGAAATACATATCAAATATTGGATAAAATGTGACACTCCACCACGAAATGAGTCGCTTAGCACATAATCCATTTTTCCGCTAGGAGCCATTAGAGGCAGGAGGGGGTGAGGTGGTCGATTTTGAGATTTTGATTTATTATAAAACTATAGCACTTATTCTACCTTGTAGTAAAATATCAAGACATAATTCTGTTTCCTTTTGTCTTTAAACGTGCTTTGAAAATAGCGAACCCCTCAATCTGACCACCTATTAGGATGCTAAAATTGTCCATTTCTCATTTTGACATTTCCTGCAGTCTATCATTTCAAATTGTTAGTAACTTTTGATAGAATTGTTCGATTTTCAGTCTGTTTTTCATGTCAATAATTAAAAATTTACCTCTAGTGCAATGCGATTCTTTATGTGGTGCAGCGTCACAAATGGCTACTTCAGAGAAATCAAGATGGCCGCCATCTATGTAAAGTATTCACCAAGTTTTCAGAAATATGTTAATCCGCAATACACTTGAAAAACCGTAGCATTGAAATCACTTAAATCGTTTAATAGGGAGAAAACACTGGAACACTCTCCAGTGTCTGCTGGTAGTTCTCACAGCAAGAGTGGCTGAAGGGCGTCTGAAGACAGTTCATGTATCCTCATAGGGTGGGACAACGACAGTCACTGGATTATTGCAAGCAAGTGTTCCTTCGCATTTGCAAAAGGCCATACAGATGGCAGACAGTTTGGTGCAGGTACACTGTGCTGTATTGCATCCAGTTTTGCAGCTGCAACTGACCAGATCTAGCACGTCATCAGGAGCTGGCAGTTGATCATCAAGTCCAGGGGCTGGGCTGAGTGTTGACTGGTGTAACTGCCATCCCTAGTCAACAGGATCCAGCTCAGGAGGAGATGGCTCCCCTGCAGCTTGCCACAGCACAGCCTGAAAGTGTGCTCGTTTGATGTGGGCCTGAAAACTTGCCATCGTTGGAGGAAGGGGACTCAATTTCGGGGAATGTGTCTCTTTCCAGCAATCCTCTTCCTGAAAAGGTTGGCTCGAACGGTGTTCAGATTGGCCCCTGACTCGTCCCCATAGAGCAGATCAGTGAACTGAAGGCATGACTCAGAGATTTCCTGGAAAGGTACAGACACCTTCCAAGCTTCAGCTCATCAGAGAATACTTCAAGCTTCTTGAGGACTGTCATCTTTCCAATTCCAGCAAAGGAAGAAACTGTGTCACAACCAGTCAGTGCATGAGCTGCCAGCAGAATAGGCATTATGGTTGCATGCTTTCTGGTAACGTCGTTGACGCTTATGACATTGTGTGGATGTGCACGACTCGATAGTCAGAGTCATACTCTGGGACAGTCCTTAGGTCTTCATGCAGAGATGATGGGCCAAGATGACGAGTACATCGGTGCCATCAGAAACAACCCTGATGTTCCTCTGTCCTAATGACGATTCGTTGATGACATGAAACACCATCAGCACATCAGCTTCTTCATGATACAGAGGGGCTTGCTGAAGTCCAGACCCCATGTGTATAGTGTGCGGGTCTGGGGCAATGATGATAACATAATATTATGTTGCTGGTGGAGGCTGCATGCTGCAAAGCCGATGTACGATCATTTGTATGAGTTGTTCCTTGTTGGCTGTGACTTTTAGCGTGACACTTTGCTGTGGCAGAGGAGACTCCGGTCAGGTTGTACACACGACTAGTCCTCTTCTGACGGACGGTTCGACAGCATGACTTTGTGCTCAGTTTGTAGTATCTGTCGACGACCACATGTGACACTGGTGCTGAATGAACTCATCGCAAAATGCTGGAAACTGCAGCTGTGATGAAAGCCGAGACTTTAGCTGGAGCTGCAGGCCAAGGTACTGTCCCCAAAATTGCACAGCCATCTAGGATGACAACACTGGGAGGTTCTTGGTTGCGAACACCAAACAGAATCTGTATTTTGTTCTTCAGAGCAGCCTTGCTAGTTGTCCTCATGTCACCATTCTCGTCAAAAAGGGCTGTAGGTTGTAGAGCTAGTTCATGGGAAAACAAGGTCTCAACAGAAATGGATTCCCTGGAAGTCGCCATAATGCCAAGAACGCGTTCATATATGAATTCAATGTTAATAGCTGTGTCCACTTTAGAATGTTTTATAGTCACTTTCATGACTGCAGCCATGTTCTTCACTTTCTTTGTGAGCTTGAGGTGGAAACTGGCAGGCCATCCACCCTCAAACGCCCATTGTTCTGCAGCACCCACCTCTACTGCCTCATGGACATTGACAGTTGGGTCATCAATGACGCGGCCAGAAAACACGTTGATGAGGCCTGTGTCAGGATGTTTGCTGGTGTCCAGGATGTCAATGCGGTAGACAGTGTCTCTGAACCTTTGCTTTGTCAGCAGCAGCATCCTCGATGCGTGTGTGGCGCTCTTCTTTGTGTGTGTTGACAACTGTCTGAACACCCCCTTCTTTGATTTCCTGGAGGTAGTTCAATAGCTGGGTCAGCGTGCTTTGTAAAAAGGCCCATATGGCAAGGGTGGATTCATTCACACACACACACACACACACACACACACAGAGAGAGAGAGAGAGAGAGAGAGAGAGAGAGAGAGAGAGAGAGAGAGAGAGAGAGAGAGAGAGAGAGAGAGAGAGAGATCTAAGGAAACCATTTTTGAGCCTATCATCATCGTTATTGTCATCATCGTTGCACGCGCGCGCGCGCGCACACACACACACACACACACACACACAACACACACGCGCGCGCGCGCGCGCGCGCGCACTATAACTAACTAACTCACTCACTCACTCACTCACTCACTCACTCACTCACTAACTAACTAACTAACTAACTAACTAACTAACTAACTAACTAACTAACTAACTAACTAACTAACTAACTAACTAACTAACAAATCAACTAAGTACCTACAGAAAGGAACAATGTTCACGAAAATTAAAAGAACTAGTTCTGCCCCTAAGACGTTTCTGTTCTTCTTCAGAGAGTTCGTCAGTCTTTCTCTTTTTTAACAGACGCTGAATATGGTCTTTGGAACAATAATTTATGTGCTCATACAGTTCTTGTGACACAGTATGAACTCTGCATCTTCTGGAAGCCTTTGACCGAGTCTATCATCTCGCTGCCGGCTTGCTTCCTGAAAACTACTTATCCGTGTAGATTCGATTAGAAGTGGGTTCTTTCTTTGACAGAAAAAAACACTCCATGTCTGAAAATAAGAAATAGAGATCACATTAGTGTGTGTACTAAGAGTCACAGTAGTGAGACAGTGTGTGTGTGTGTGTGTGTGTGTGTGTGTGTGTGTGTGTGTGTGTGTGTGTGTGTGTGTGTGTGTGTGTGTGTGTGTGAACCAGAATGATCGCATCACGTCCTCACAAACGTGAATATCTATACACAAGCGTTTAGATGTAGGGTGTAATGGCTGACTTCTTTAATATCAAAATATGCTTTGCATTCCCCCTCCCACCTCATAAATATCTCCTCCTCTCTCTCTACTCTCTCTTTCTACCCCCTCCACCCAAATGAATCATCAAGAATTCTCAAAACACTGAGCATAGTTTTATAAAACAGCTAAAAAAAACCCATGCAGAACATCTTGCGCACACGTTAAATCCTGTTCCGCTTTTCGTAAGAGTAGGCCATCATGTGCCGGTGGGAACAGATGACATTTACAAAACTGCATACACACGAAGACTGGATGTAAAAAAGCACAAGAGTGCTTATCCCATTATCCTCGATGTAAAAGAATAAAGTGAAAGTGAAAGTGCTGCATGTGTTGGTGGATCACTGGCATCGCAGACTGATCTCTATTAACATTCCAATAGATCTAATACCAGTAAACTACACTTATTTCAGTACTTATGGGTCCGGTGTTGAAGAGAGAAAACACTCGTCTTTCATTTTCAGGCCATTAACACATCGTGCGACCTTTCGTGATGGTGTATTTGACGCTCAACTCTTTGTTTTCAGTACACATAGCAGGTGTGTCTAGCATCGTCTGCTAGCAGCGCATTCCTTAACAAGCGTAGTTCCATATTAGATAGGGGGGAAGCAGGCCGCGCTGCGCATCTTTCGGCGCAGCCTGTAATATCACTGCGAGAGGCACTGTTAGCGTCGGCACCCCTGCGCGAATCTAGGTCGACTCATCCACGAGTCGCTCAGCCATCACTCTTGCATGAGAGGGGTGTGTGTATTTGAACCAGCATAAAAAGTTATGCCCATAAGATACAAGTTGGCCCCCGACTGATATGAAGTCTAGAGACCTGAGGAAGCAGAATCACCAAAGAAAAAAACTTTATGACGGAAAACAAGGTTCTAGTACTTTTATATAGACTGGCTCTCGGACTATAGTGGGCTCAACGGTTTGTCGTTGCAGGAGTCGTGGGTTCAATCCCTATCAAGAAAATGTTAGAGTTTTCTTTAATATTGAAATTTGATATCAGCTTGATATGAATGTAAAATGAACCTACATAGAGTACATGGATTCAGAAAGCCTCAAACTGAACATTGCAGGTTCATGGAGGATTCGACTGGGGAGGACTTAATGTTGGTCCCCACTTTTGTATAAGGGTTTTAGTCTGTCTAGCTTAACTATGAAATTAATTAATTAGTTAGTTGATCATTATTGTCAGACAGAGACCTTTATGAAGTTTGCGCCATGGCTAAATCAAAACAGGAAGATGTTAAAAACAACCGAAGTGAATATGATTGTGGCAATGCTGGTCCATTTA
>CM060319.1:32183869-32193869 GCA_030674155.1 Stramonita haemastoma
ATGTGATTGACTTTTTTTGGAGGGGGAGGAGGGTGTGCCTACTGATTGACTCTGCGTGTGTATATGTTTGTGTTTGTGGTGTGTGTGAGTGTGTGTGACAGACAGACAGACAGAGACACAGAAAGAGACTCAGTGACAGAGACAGACAAGGATAAAGAGACAGGCACAAAGGAACACAAGAGGTACGCAGAGAGAGAGAGAGACATAGAGACAGAAAGACAGACAGACAGCAAACAATGTTGATGTGTGTAGGCGTCTTTTATGTGCATACATGTGTAAACATATGTGCGCATATGTTTACACCCACACCCACACCCACACCCACACACCCACACCCACACCCACACCCACCCACCCACCCACACACTACTACACACAGACACATACACAAACACACACATACACATGCACACACATACACACACAGAGTGTATGTAAATCAGTAGCCAGTCCGTTAGTCAGTGTGTACGTGGGTGTGTTTAAGGGAAGGCAGGAAATGCAAAGATGCAAATGAGGCCATTTGATGTTATGAGTTATTTTGAAAATGCATGATACTGATCTGATTCCATCGCCTGCAAGACCATTTTTGTATTCAAAGACAAACTTTGACATTTTCAGACATATGTGGATGGTATTGTCAAAATGGATGCTTAATATGACATCGATAAGCTTTTGAATAATGCATACAGTTTAAATGTCAGACCATAGGTGTTTTCATTTACCTACAATGTGACATTCAATAATTTGTATTAAATAAAAGAAAGAAGAAGAGAGAAGAGAGGAGGGAAGAGAGAGGAGAGAGAGAGAGAGAGAGGAGAGAGAGAGGAGAGAGAGGAGAGAGAGAGAGGAGAGAGAGAGAGAGAATGAGAGAGAGAGAGAGAGAAGAGAGAGAGAGAAACCAGACAGACAGACAGACAGACAGACAGAGAAGGATACAGACAGATACAGACAGACATACAGCCAGACAAAGACAAACAGAGAGGAAGAGGTGGAAAGAGAGAGAGGAGGAGGAGGGAAGAAGAAGAAGGAGAGGAAGAAGAAGAAGAAGAAGAAGAAGAAGAAGAAGAAGAAGAAAGAAGA
The DNA here is from genome assembly GCA_030674155.1 of Stramonita haemastoma. NCBI lineage: Eukaryota > Metazoa > Mollusca > Gastropoda > Neogastropoda > Muricidae > Stramonita > Stramonita haemastoma. The sequence goes on from CM060319.1 coordinate 32,184,950, forward strand.
AGAAGAAGAAGAAGAAGAAGAAGAAAAAGAAGAAGAAGAAGAAGAAGAAGAAGAAGAAGAAGAAGAAGAAGAAGAAAAACAACAACAACAACAACAACAACAACAACAACAACAACAACAACAATATCAACAACAACAACAACAACAACAACACGAAGAACAAGAACAACAACAACTACAAGAAGAACAAAATGGGGAGAGAAGGAAGAGAGAAGAGAAACCAAACAAAGCCCACGAAAGAAAGATCGTGTAACACGCAGACACAGACAGAAACAAGCGGACACATAAACTAGAAGGGACAACAAAGCACTCAGCAACCCAAGGGCATCACTTTTCCTGTCACTGGTCATCACAGGAGACAAAAGGGATACAGACATCATCAGAAAACTAAAACCGACACACGAAATTCTGCTGTTCTCTTGTTGACAATTTCAAAAAATATAGTTTGACCTGACTTGGCTTGACTTGAAGTGCCGTGACTTGACTTAACGTGACTTGACTTGACTTGGCTTGACTTGACTAGACCAGACTGGACTAGACTTGAAGTGAAATGAATTGACTTGACTTAAAGTGATGTGACTGGACGTGCCCTCACCTGACATCACCTGACCTCACTCACCTGACCACACCTTACCTGACGTGCTGTGACGTGATCTGACCTGACTGGACTGACTTGACCTAACTGACCTGACCTGACTTAGCTTCTTCCCAAACGCCTTTAAGAATCGTTGGGTCACTGCACTTAGGTGTTTTTCTTCGCACAATGTGTTGAAGGCAATGTGTTGAAACCTGGCAAGCCCCATTTCTCTTCAGGAAAGATGGTTTAGTGCCATTTGATTCTTCTGCTGGGAAACCTGTTAAAAACCAAAGTAATATTCTTTTGGATGTTTTGTTGTTGTTTTCTTTTTTTTTTGATGAGATATAGTTTGTCCTCTGTGGCAATAATTTTGATTCCCAATAGTCCACTCTCGCTTTCCTATGAATGGAAAATGTGGCCGAAAAATAAATTTTGAGTGTGTCTCCATCTCTGCCTCTCTCTGTCTGCATCTGTCTGTATCTGTCGGTATGTATGTGTGCTTCTCTATTTCTTTATTCCTCTGTCTGTCTCTCTGTCTCTGTATCTGTCTCTGCTGCTTCCTCTTCATCTCCATCTGCTCTCTCTCTCTCTCTCTCTCTCTCTCTCTCTCTCTCTCTCTCTCTCTCTCTCTCTCTCTCTCTCTCTCTCTCTCTCTCTCTCTCTCTCTCATTTTTATTACCTTATCATATATAGTGTCCTTATTCTTATGTGTTGTTTGGTTTGCATAAAGCTTTATTGTTTAGTATTTTCTCAACTTGATGTATCCCTGAAAAGGGCGGGGACTGGATGTAAAAAAGCACACAAGTGCTTATCTATTATCCTCGAATAAAATATTTTGCCTTGCCTTGCCTTGCCTTGTCTCTCTCTCTCTCTCTCTCTCTCTCTCTCTCTCTTCCTCTCTCTCTCTCTCTCTCTCTCTCTCTCTCTCTCTCTCTCTCTCTCTCTCTCTCTCTCTCTCTCTCTCTCTCTCTCTCTCTCTCTCTCTCTCTCTCTCTCTCTCTCTCTCTCTCTCTCTCTCTCTCTCTCTCTCTCTTACTTTCAAAGAAATCCCCCTTTCTCAAGACCATCACCTTAGTTTTATTGAAGTTGACACTCAGCTGTATTAATCATTACAGCAGTCTTTTAAAATGTTTAATTGATGTTGAAAACCTACTGAGGTTGTTGCAAAAGAGTGCAATATCGTCTGCAAACAGCAGAATAAAGATATTCATAATATCAGGAATATGAAAGATGGATGGATTGTTAACGTATTTGCAAGACGTTATTCATGCAATCGCATAAGGTACTTAGGACTATAGTCTTATTTGATGGATTTACACGGCTGTGGAGTGAGAGCCAATATTAACAAAAAAAATAATCTCCTAAAATTAGATACCCTCAACAGCAACAAAGGATCAAACCCACGCTCTGAAATGTTCATCAGATAAATTCTAATAAGGCCCTAGGCCTTCCCAGAACCTTTGCACTCGTTGGGGAGCAAAGTGTTAAAGACCTCAGCTTCTCTAGGGGGGAAGCACATTGTGGGCGGCACCCATCCCCTCTCCCTCGCTGCTTTACCTTCTCGATCCCTGCCCCCAAAGAGGGCAGGTACTTATTTACAGCTGGGTGAAGCTGTGGGGACTGTGCCAAAGCTAAGGAACACGAACAATCACCCACCCACAATGGCCACCTCGCTTAAAACCTGAGCTTAGAGCAAGTGATCTAACTACTGAGCTCTTGTTACTACTGGTGGATCGATAGTCTAGAGGTAACGCGCCTGCCAAGAAAGCGAAAAGTCTGGTTCGGAGTGTGCGGTGGTTCGAATCCCGCTTGAGCCCAAATCTTTTCCCCCATCCATTAGAGCATGAGGGGTGGTCTGGGTACTAGTCTTTCGGGTGAGACGATAAACCGAGGTCCCGTGTGTTAAATATCATTATTTAGCGCACGTAAAAGAACCCACGCCAACAAGAGGGTTGTCCCTGGCAAAATGCTGTAAAAAAAAAAAAAAGACCACTCTGATAGCGAAACAATTTAATACAGTTGCAGACATGGAAAAAAATGAAACGGGTGGTGTTTCACCAGTGGCAACGCGCTCTCCCCTGAGATAGCAGCCCGAGTTTCACGCAGAGAAATCTGCTGTGACATAAAGTGGTATAAAATAAAATAGAATAAAATAAATAAAATAAACTCTGTACCTAAAAGCTCTAACCACTAAGCTATTCCGCACTCTCTCACTTTCACTGCACATGGCTTTTTATTTTCATTATTATTATTATTATTGATCTGGCCAATGAGGTGAAGACGCTTTTAAGCACACGTGCGGATTAGCCAGCATCTGTCTTCGCCCTCCGCTAGACGAGACATCCACTGTGTGATAGATCGGCATCATCACTAAATCGATATGGGTTCTTCGGGCTCCTCTGTAGTGATTCCTTTATCTGGGTGATGTGATGGTTAGTTCTGGGTCAAAATCAATGCTGGGACTTGTTCGTGTGTGTGTGTGTGTGTGTGTGTGTGTGTGTGTTTGTGTTGTGTGTTAGTGTGTGTGTGTGAGTGTGTGGTGTGTGTGTGTGTGTGTGTGTGTGTGTGTGTGTGTGTGTGTGTGTGTGTGTGTGTGTGTGAGTGTGTGTGTGTGTGTGTGGTGTGTGTGTGTGTGTGTGTGTGTGTGTTGTGTGTGGGTGGGTGGGTGGGTGTTGGTGTGTGTGTGTGTGTTGTGTGTGTTCGTGTGTGTGTGTGTGTGTGTGTTGTGTGTGTGTGTTGTGGTGTGTGTGTGTGTTTGTGTGTGTGTGTGTGTGTGTGTGTGTTTGTGTTGTGTGTTGTGTGTGTGTGTGTTGTGTGTGTGTGTGTGTGTGTGTGTGTGTGTGTGTGGTGTGTGTGTGGTGTGTGGGTGTGTGTGTGTTGTTGGTGTGTGTGGTGGGGGATTTTATGAGTCGGATGGGGTGGGGGGTTGTGGGGGGGGGTTGTTGTTCTTGTTGTTGGTTTGGGTTTCTAACATATCTGTCATTCTAATTGAGGCCACATGGCCCCTAATCAATACTAATCGTTACCTAAAGAATACTGACCCCCCCCCCTCCACCACCACCATCACCACCACCACCACTACCGCCTCTCCCCTCAGGCTCCCCCAATAGCCTATGTGTATTGGCTGATACATTCTTACGTTGGCCGACTTTTGAGGGGCAAACAGTGTGTCTGCTGTTTCTGGTGATGCACATCATCATGGGCTTTGATCGTGACAGCAAAGGTACAGTTGTGTGTCGGACTGTTTTCTCTGTTGTTTCAGCGTCTGAGATTGTGTCTGTCAGTATTTCTGTCTGTTTCTGCCATTTTTTCCGTCTCGGTTAGTCTGTTTGTCTGTCTGTCTGTCTGTCTGTCTGTCTGTCTGTCTGTCTGTCTGTCTGTCTGTCTGTCTGTCTGTCTGTCTGTCTGTCTGTCTTCTCTCTCTCTCTCTCTCTCTCTCTCTCTCTCTCTCTCTCTCTCTCTCTCTCTCTCTCTCTCTCTCTCTCTCTCTCTCCTCTCTCTCTCTGTCTCTCGTCTCTCTCTCTGTCTCTCTGTCTCTCTGTCTCTCTGTCTCTCTGTCTCTCTCTCTCTCTCTCTCTCTCTCTCTCTCTCTCTCTCTCTCTCTCTCTCTCTCTCTCTCTCTCTCTCTCTCTCTCTCTCATCTATATATCTATCTATCTTTCTGTCTATCTTTCTGTCTATTTATCTATCCAGCTATCTACCTATCTATATATCTATCTAGCTATCCATCTATGTATCTATCTAGCTAGCTATCTGTGTATCTATCTTTTTATCTATCTGTCTGTCTGTCTGTCTCTGTCTTTGCCTATATTTGCCTCTGTCTCTCTGTCTGTCATCGATGCAAAAATAATAATCTTGTAAATCTGCACTACAACATGAGAAAAAAGTATCTGTCTGACAATACAATCAGTAAATTTCGTTTTGGAATAAGAAAAAAAATAAACTAAACGTCAACCAGCGCCATAGAGTGGTATTTTTTAATTTATTTTTCTTTTTCTTTTATTCTTTTATATCGAGGATAACAGAATAAGCATTCATGTGCTTTTTTCATCCGGTCCCTGTGTGTATGAAGTTTTTGTAAATATTGTCATCTGTTCCCACCGGCACACGATGGCCTACTCTTATGAAAAGCGGAACATGATTTAACGTGTGCGCAAGATGTTCTGCGTGGTAGAAATGTTTAAAAAGTTGCCTGTTTTGCGACAAATTGGAGGAAGCATTGTATAATAATTATAGTTAATAACTAGACCCGTATATACTGCATTAAAGCAGAAATGCTTGTTTGAGCATACAATGCAAAATAGCAGAAAAAAAACAGTCTTGCAATATTTATTACAAATGGGTAATTATATGCTAACTACAGATGTTGCTATGGTTATCTGTTATGGTCCACGACATACACAACAACGTATATATATATCAATGGTTACTGCGCACACACAAAGAACAATCAAATTATGTGGAAGGATGATAGTTTTCTTTTCGTTCTTTCGTCTTTTGTTCTTTGCATCGTGTTCCTTTGCTTTCTTTTTTTTTTTATATATAAAATTGCCCTTTATGGGATGATTTAAGTGTTTATTTTTACTTGACTTGATGATTTTTTTCTTTGTTTCTGGTTTGCGTGTGTGTCGCTTTGTACAAAGGTGGGTGGCCTTATATTCAAACCTCTTTGAGTATTTGCCTTGAGTCACTGTCTGTCTATCTTTTTGTCTGTGTCTCTCTGTCTCTCTGTCTCTGTCTCTTTCTGTCTCTCTGTCTGTCTCTGTTTCTCTGTCTCTGTCTCTGTCTCTCTCCTTCTCTCTGTCTCTGTCTCTGTCTCTCTCCTTCTCTCTGTCTCTGTCTCTGTCTCTCTCACTCTCTCTCTCTCTGTCTCTCTCTCTCTCTCTCTCTCTCTCTCTCTCTCTCTCTCTCTCTCTCTCTCTCTCTCTCTCTCTCTCTCTCTCTCTCTCTGGGGGGAAGTGAACTGTTGTATCAGTGTGAAGACGTGTGCTATTGCCTCTCTTGTATATATGTAGATTACTAAGAACTGGAGTGATGTTACTGTTTGATGTCTGGCATGGTGACGGTATATTAGTCATGCCTAAGAGTGCAGCTGAAATTAGTAGTTTGTGTGGCCGCTTTATGTCCGTATACATTTGTTGTATGTTTGAAAGGGCCAAAAGGAAGCTGGCTGCTCGTATGGACATTTTCAAACCTACCCGTTCAGTGTACGGTGTATTGTTTGGTTTTCTGCTCCCCTATCTATTCTGGGGTGGCGATTTATTAAAGTGTGGGGACATCGAATCGAACCCAGGTCCCAACCCCCCACCAGCCAAAGACAATATGAGGCAGACTCGTTTCGCGAGTACCAGTTCATCCCGAAGAGTCAGTTTGGACAAATCTGCCAAACCTCAGGCTTCTGCTTCCTCTTCACCACCAGAGCCTTACATCACTGATATCTTGGCCTCTATCAAAGCTCTGAGGGACGACATGACCGCCCAGTTCACTGACGTGAAGAAACAAATCAGTGAACTACGGGAGGACAACGCTGTTCTACGGAATGAGGTGAGGGAACTGAAAGAAGAAGTGAAAGAGCTCAAGATAGAGAACCAGGACCTTCAGCAAGAAAACAGTGACCTATGTGACAGAATGATGAACTATCAAACCAGACTTGATGATCTTGAAGCTCGTTCAAAGCAGAACAATCTCATTTTCTATGGCGTACCAAGAGAAGAGGGTGAGACGAACAGCGACTGTGAGGAACTGCTACAGAACCTGTGTTCAGAGCAGCTGGACCTGGCAGAGAAGGTGGAATTTGACAAAGTTCATCGCCTCAACCACAAGCCGGACTCACCTGTACTAGCTCGCTGTGTGTTCTTTACACAAAAAAGAAAAATTTTGAATCTGAAAAGAAAGTTAAAGGGTACAGATGTGTTTGTTGGTGAGGACTTCTCTAGGCATGTGAGAGATATCAGGAAGAGGTTAACTCCGTATCTGAAAAAGGCCAGACAAGATGGCAAGAGAGCCACTATGATATATAATTATCTGCTGATTGAGGGTAAAAAGTTCGCTATAAATGATGATGACCAGCTCATAGAGGTGGGGTAGAGAGAGAGAGAGAGAGAGAGAGGAGAGAGAGAGAGAGAGAGAGAGAGAGAGAGAGAGAGAGAGAGAGGAGAGAGCCTAGCAGACTTTAAAATTCTCTGGCGCTATTTTTTGAAGGGGTTGTGAATTCTAATGCTTCACCAGTTTGTTTTTTGTGGGTTTTCTTTTTATCCTTCTAAAACTGTGGTTTCTACACGTGAATTGTGTGTGACAGAGAGGGCATGTTATTTGTCATGTGTATACAGATTTTCGTGTGATTGAGGGAGTGACAGGACTGTGTCTTCAGTTAGATTGTCATATCATTTAGCACGTGATGATATAGTAAAGATAGCATGTCATATCATTTAGCACGTGATGACATTGTAAATAGTGTTGGTAGTAAAAAGTAAATGATATTTTTGCCTTGAGATGTCAAGGGATTATGTTTAAGTTATCAGCTACGGGCTTTGTTTATCTTATAAGATCCGAAGATATTTTGTGTTTTGTTTAAACTTTTATTGAATAATTCATCCCTGATGTATCTTCTGACTATACCAGTGTATGTTTTTCTATGAAATTACCGCACAAGGGAGACAATTGAGTGACTGGGGATGTCTGATTAAATGAAATTTGCGTCCTCCTCGAAAGAGGTAAACAGTAATTCTTGTAAGTTTTGGGTGCTTATAATTAGCAGTCTTCTTTTGTACTGTGACAGATATATTATACATTCTAAGTTGTTGTGTTCCTTCATATGGCTCTTTGCTTTATTTAAGTTTTGATATTTTGATGGAATCACATTACTTCAATAATATTTGGTTTATTACTTGTTGACAAGTGTGTTGTGTTTGTGTCGTTATGTGATGGTCTGAACACAAGGACTTCAAATGTTTCACACCATTTTTACAAAGTAATAGGAACACTATTGTATAGTTTCAATATTCCAGACATGTAGCAACTTCTGGTAGAGGTTTTTGTGGTATTTCTTTGAATAGTTAAGATAAAGATTTTACAAAACATGTGTACTGTTTTGGATTGTACATTTCGGATGGAATGTGCTATGGCGATCGTCATGATTGCTGCACATTTACATCTGTACGTGGACACGGGTTCAGTGTGAATTATTACTTTTTTGATATCTTATTTGATTTGTGTTGTTGTTGCTGTTGTGGTGGCTGTTGTTGCTTTTTTGTTGATTTTTTGAGAGAGAGTGATGGATATTGAACAGAATATATATGATCCATCTGACTTTGTGCATGATCCCGTTACATTCAATTTAAACCGCTAGAAAGATTTACATGTTAATGCTTTTGCTGCAGAAGGAATATGTGGTTGAAAATTGCTTGGAATGAAAGTGAAGTTCATGTCCATTGTGATGATACATAACAAGGAATAGTTGTCATTTGTTATTGCATTTCAGTTGGATTTTTCGTTTTTCTTTTCTTTGTATGTACTAGGTGATTTGTACCTGTATAGACGCCAATGTTATAATTAGTTTGTTACAAGTTGATGGATTCTTTCTTTTTGTCAAACTTATTTGTATTGATCACGTATTTTATCTTTTGTTTACTGTTTCCAAAAATATGTGCATTACCTCCCTTGTCAAAAGGCCTAGTTGGGCAATGACAATAAATTGTTAAAGCGTTAAAGCGTTAAGCGTCTCTCTCTCTCTCTGTGTCTGTCTGTCTGTCTGTGGGGGCAAACAGTCGATCTGCTAATATTGATCCCCTATTATCATGGGCTTTGATCGGCAAGCTCAAGGTAAAGGTCAAGAGGTATCTGTTTTCTTTTTGTTTTGCTTTTCTTTTCTGTGGCTGTGCCTTTGTCTATCGGTTTGTCTCTCTACCTGGTGGTCATATTTCTTTTTCTTCTGTCTGTCTGTTTCTGTCTGCTTTTGTCTCTCTGTCGCTCTGTCGCTCTGTCTGTCTTTCTGTGTGTCTGTGTGTCTGTCTGTCTCTCTGTCTCTGTCTCTCTCTGACTCTCTCTGTCTCTGTCTGTCTGTCTGTCTGTCTGTCTGTCTGTCTGTCTGTCTGTCTGTCTGTCTGTCTGTCTGTCTGTCTGTCTGTCTCTCTCTCTCTCTCTCTCTCTCTCTCTCTCTCTCTCTCTCTCTCTCTCTCTCTCTCTGCATCTTGCGCACACGTTAAATCCTGTTCTGCTTTTCGTAAGAGTAAGCCATCGTGTGCCGGTGGGAACAGATGACATTTACAAAACTGCATACACACGGGTACTGGATGCAAAAAAGCACAAGAGTGCTTATTCCATTATCCTCCATATAAAAGAATA
>CM060319.1:32211369-32226369 GCA_030674155.1 Stramonita haemastoma
GAAATTGTCATTCTTCTTGTTCTTCTTTGCATTCTTCTTAGCATTCCTTGTTGCATTATTCTCTGCATTCTTCTCTGCATTATTTGCAGTCTTTTGTGCATTCTTTGCATTCTCCTGTGTGCTATTCTTTGCATTTTTCTTTCTCTTTGCATTCTTCTTCTTCTTCTTAGCATTCTTCTGTGTACTGTTTTTTAGCATTCTTCTTCACATTCTTCTTCCTCTTCTTCTCCTTTGCAATCTTCCCAGCATTTTTCTCCACAATCCATCTTTGCAACACTTCTTCTCAATTCTTCTTCTTCACAATTCTTCTTCTTCTTCTTCTTCTTCTTCTTCTTCTTCTTCTTCTTCTTCTTTTCTTCTTCTTCTTCTTCTCTCTTCTTCTTCTTCTTCTTCTTCTTCTTCTTCTTCTTCTTCTTCTTCTTCTTCTTCTTTCTTCTTTCTCTTCACAATTCTTCTTCTTCTTCTTCTTCTTCTTCTTTCTCTTCACAATTCTTCTTCTTCTTCTTCTTCTTCTTCTTCTTCTTCTTCTTCTTCTTCTTCTTTTTCTTCATCTTCTTCTTTTTCTTCTTCCTTCTTCTTCTTCTTCTTTCTTCTTCTTCTTCTTCTTTTTCTTCTCTTCTTCTTCTTCTTCTTCTTCTTCTTCTTCTTCTTCTTCTTCTTCTTCTTCTTCTTCTTCTTCTTCTTCCTTCTTCTTCTTCTTTACAATTCTTCTTTGCAGTTCTTCGCAGTTCTTGTTATCCTAATCTTTGAAACTTTTATTTTTCTTCAAAAATTTAATACATATTCTACAACTGGGTGATACTCACAAACAATTAAAAAAAATATTTATATTCCTTTACTACCACAGGGCGGAACATGTTCATTCTGTTTGATTTTATTTGAAGTTGAGTAGAGTTGATTAGATTTTTAGATTCAGTTGGAGGGGGGGGGGGGTGTGTTGGCAATTCCTATAAAATATTTTTTTCAATTTTAATTTTATTTTTTTCGTGTTTATAATTTCTGTACGAAAGTTTGTTTGCAATCAATTAAACATCATTTCTATTGATCTGTTCTGTAGTTAAACATGTGAGAGCACTACATGCTGTTGGTCCTGTTTAGCAAGCATATGTTTTCAGCAAGCAGAGAACACCTGCTGTGTGATCTGTTGTGATCGATGTCAGCTTTCCACATTCATGTCCCCTGATCCTTTTTTTTTTTTTTTTGCCTTGCCAAAGTGAAGAGAAAATAGCAATGCGCAGATGTTCGTATCAGCTTACCAGGTGTACTACGTTTAAAAGCTACGGTAATTGTGTGTGTACGTATGAGTGTGTGTGTGTGTGTGTGTGTGTGTGTGTGTGTGTGTGTGTGTGTGTGTGTGTGTGTGTGTGTGTGTCTGTGTGTCTGTGTGTCTGTGTATCTTAAGCGCTTTGATTTGTTTTTGCAAGATATAGCGCTATACAAATTCCATGTATTATTATTATTATTATTATTATTATTATTATTATTATTATTATTATTATTATTATTATTATTATTATTATTATCTGTCTGTCTGTGTGTGTCTCTGTGTCTGTCTGTCTGTGTCTGTGTGTCTGTGTGTCTGTGTCTGTGTGTGTGAATGTAAATATGTTCATACTCTTTGTAAACGTGTATGGATGGTTTCAAAGCAATTGCTTTGATTTAATTGTGTTTTTTTTCACAGGATAATTATAGTCCTCAATAAATTGCATATAGTGTCACTACTATTATTAAAATTATAAGCCTGTGGTAACCTGCAGGCACCCTCTGTTCTGACAGCACACTGCAGTGTGTGTTAGTCAACAGCTATAACTGGATTTCTTGGCAGTGATATTTGATTGATACATGTGGAATATTCTGTAGTACACAGATCACCTGCAATATTAGGAAAAGCTGACAAGAATAAAAGCTTTAGATTATGGATAGCGTTGTTGTTTGGTTGTGGTGGTGGTGGTGTTGTTGGTGATCAACTTGTCCTCGATGATGTTGTTATTGTCTTTTTCTTGCTTTTCTTCTTCCTTTTTCCATTCTTCTCATTTTTTTTTCATCCTCTTCATCTTCTTTATTTTTTCTTTCTCCTTCTCTTTCCCCACCTCTTTATTTTTCCTTGTTCACTTTCTCTTCTGGTCCTACTTCTCTTACCCCATCCCTTCCATGTTCTCCTACTTTTTCCTTTTTTATCTTCCTCTTCTTCTTCTTCTTTGAGTTCTTCTTCTTTGCTCTCTTCTTTTTTGCATTCTTCTTCTTGTTCTTGTTCTTGTTCTTCTTCTTGTTGTTGTTGTTGTTCTTCTTCTTTTCTTCTTCTTCTTCTTCTTCTTCTTCTTCTTCTTCTTCTTCTTCGAGTTCTTCTTCTTTGCTCTCTTCTTTTTTTGCATTCTTCTTTTTATTCTTCTTCTTCTTCCTCTTCTTCTTCTTCTTCTTCTTCTTCTTCTTCTTCTTCTTCTTCTTCTTCTTCTTCTTCTTCACAGTTCTTCTTCTTCTTCTTCTTCTTCTTCTTCTTCTTCTTCTTCTTCTTCTTCTTCTTCTTCTTCTTCTTCTTCTTCTTCTTCTTCTTCTTCACAGTTCTTCTTCTTCTTCTTCTTCTTCTTCTTCTTCACAGTTCTTCTTTTTCTTCTTCTTCTTCTTCTTCTTCTTCTTCTTCTTCTTCTTCTTCTTCTTCTTCTTCTTCTTCTTTCTTCTTCTTCTTCTTCTTCCACAGTTCTTCTTCTTCTTCTTCTTCTTCTTCTTCTTCTTTCTTCTTCTTCTTCTTTCTTCTTCTTCTTCACAGTTCTTCTTCTTCTTCTTCTTCTTCTTCTTCTTCTTCTTCTTCTTCTTCTTCTTCTTCTTCTTCTTCTTCTTCTTCTTCGTAATTCTCTCTTTTTTTACATGTTTGCATTCTTTGCAATTCTTCACATTTTCAACTATTCTTTACACTTTTTTTACAATTCTTCTTCTTTTTCAGTTATTGTTGTTATACCTGTTTGTGTACTTCGAATATCAAGATCAGAAAAGCTTACTGTCTAGCGGTAGAGTTCAGAGCATGAGGAAGGAGAGAGAGTAGTGCAAGAGAGAGAAAAAATAACGAAAAAGACTGGTTAGGGCTGGAGGTGGAAGGTGGCTGTCACCTCAGAGAATTTAATGCCATTATTCTGTCCAATGTTGAGAGCAGGGAGAGCTCAAGTTGTCATAACTCTCAATGCGTTAGCTGAGCCCCTGTAACGGTAAAACAGGGTGACAGAAGGAAATTGCATCCACCTGCCCTTGTTTGTTTTTTTCTCGGGGGCACGGTCTCTTGTCTGGTGTGGTATCATGTTTGCTCCCCCTTGGCACGATATATGATGTGCTCTCTCTCTCTCTCTTAGCAAGATATCTTGTTTATTTTCTGTTGGCACGATGTCTGACACAGACCAGAAACAAAACAGATGAAGGTCCACACAGATTGTTTTTGTCGAATTGTGTAGATTCAGAATTTAAAAGCAATACATATTTTTTTCTTTATATCTATATCATTTTTAGCATACTATTTTTTTCTTACAAGTAATGTACTAATGAATTATTGAGCTAATAATAGCAGGTGAATGAGATGGAAAAGCGATTGCATCTTCCAAATCTCTGTGGCTGGCCATGACTACTCTGTTTATAGTGTCTGTTATCTCGTACATCTGAAAAATAGATAAACAGTATTTCCAAAAGCATGTAGATAGAACACTGGCTTCCCATTAGTTTCAATGTTATAGAACTGAAGTTTCCATGCTGAACTGGAACAGTTGACAAAATTTACAAAACTGTATACACACGGGGGCTGGATGTAAAAAGCACGCAAGTGCTTATTCCATTATCCTCGAAATAGAAGAATAAATATATAAATAAATATTTTTAAAAAAAATAAATAGATAAATAGATAAATGCTGAACATGTCAGCGCTATCAGTAGAGCCAATCCCAAACGTCTGTCACATTCACAGAACCAGCAACGCACAGAACATGAAAACTGCATTGTGCAACCACTATGCGTCTATTACTCAGATGAAACCAGACACACTTGAAGACTGATTCAAAAATATTTTTTTTCTTACTAATTCAGCATATGGTAATACATTCCTTAAGAACAACTGGGGGAAAATGTGACGGCACCTGATTGAATAAACGCCTCACTCTGAAGAGTAAGTCTCCATGAAGTCTCCGCCTTTGACTGCTCGCCTGCAAACACTAAGGCCCAAGAATGGATTTGATGCGCGAGAAAATAAAAACTGACCTCTTTACTGGTTGGCAAAAGTCGGATTTTTTTTTTCTCATATGCTTTCTTATCGCACGTTGACAGATGAAAATGAGTCTGCTTTTTGTTCAGGACTTCAAAGATAACAATTCTCTCCCACGCCGAAGTCGTGTATGTTTGGCCCCTACTTGTCAGGCGCTTAACGGCAGTGCAACGCATTTTCACTGATATGACAGACAATTATTGTTGCTCTCCGAGGGTACAACGAAGAAGATATTACGAATCCATATTTCTACTTCATGAACTAAATTACCAGTATCATAACTCTTGTTTTACTTTGCAAAACTTACTAAAAAGTTTTATCAATCAATTTACACACCACTTCATCTTCTGTCTAGGAAACTAAAAGAACAAGAAGAAATGAACCTTTAGAAATGAAAGATGGAACGTTCAAGACATTCAGATAACCTGAATGAATCCACCTGAGGCAAAAATCTCATAAATCACTTCTCACTGCTTGATGGATTGCATCAAGAAGGAAAAGAAAATGAGAACAGGGAGGCTGGAGGAAGGGAGGGGGTGCAGAGGAGAGAAGAGGAGCGGTCGGCTTTGAGATAATTTCACACTATCATTTTGTCATGTGTGGAGATAAGAGAGATCACTTTTCCAGTTGATGGAACTCGGACACCCAGCATCTTTGATGGTAAACTGGATGAAGAGAACGGAAGCTGCGTCTGTCTGCTTCTGTCTTCTTTGTCCTCGTTGGATATCTGACACAGACATAGACAGAACATCAGGCTAAAAACAGACAGAACAGACAGGTGTGTTGAGCTGTTCACCTGTCTCCGTCATCACTGTCGACGGTAGGAGCTTCGTGTAATGCCAAAAAGCTGTGCCGGCTTTTCTTATCTCGGCTGAGTGCTACTGTAGCCGGCACGGCCCTCCCAGACCGCAGATCTCAGAGATGTTGGCAAGTTTAGGATGTTGGCGGTCTACCTCTGTTTTTCCTTCTGCCCGCAACCTTGCCATTAAAACTCATATTTGGATGTGTGCTTTAAGTCTGCGTTAATGAACGCACGAAATATAAAAATAAACAGAGGTAAAAGACACATCAGATCTGGATGAGAAAGATGTGGCTGAAAAAAAAAGGTTTTGTTACTGCTGCCACTTTTGCTGATTTTGCGGCTGCTGCTGCTGCTGCTCCTGCTGCTGCTACTACTACTGCTAGTGCTGCTGCTCCTGCTGCTGCTACTACTACTAGCTCTGGCTGCTCTCTGCTGCTCCTCCTGCTGCTGCTGCTGCTGCTGCTCTCTACTGCTATGCTGTGCTCCTGCTGCTGCTGCTACTACTGCTAGCTGCTGCCTGCTGCTCTGCTGCTGTGCTGCTCGCTGCTGCTGCGCTGCTGCTGCTACTACTACTGCTAGTGCTGCAGTTGCTGCTGCTGCTCCTGCTGCTGCTACTACTGCTACTGCTGCTGCTCATGTTCTTGTTTTTGTGAGTTTTCTAGCTTAACACACCGAGGATTAGCCAGACTATGCCCCGAATCACTCAGTCTACCTAGGAATCCCTGTGAGGTTGTTAGCACCCCCTGAATCGGAAATGTGCCTGCTTTACTGTGCTCAAATACTTTGCCACATAGGCAGTCATACTACGATCTGGAGGATATGATCTTTTGTTCATTGAAAGGAGAGTGCAGGTTGTTATGCTAAGAGTTTGTCAAGTCTGAAGACAATCCCAACAGAATGATGTCAAGTGTTACAACAGCTTAATAATTATGGGCCTTGGCATTTATCGCACATTAATAACTAACAGTGCTTTTTGGCTTGGGCTTAGAAGATTTGTAAAGTGAAGCAATGAAGGGAAAACGTGTGATCACTCAATCAGCCAGATAACCAATAGGTCAAATGATTAAACTATCAGTCTTCCTACAGGCTATCTTGTTATTTTTCAATCATTTTTGTGTTTAGTTTCTGCAAATTGATTAAAAGATCACGTAATCAGTCTCTGCCTTGCAATAGATTGCTATTCTTCAGTGCCATTACATTTTTGTTTCATAAAACTGAAAGCTTATTCATGCACAGTCTCTTTTAATTTGATGGTATGATGTAAATTTGTCTCTGTCTCTGTGTTTGCTTGCCGGCCCTTCTCTCTCTCTCTCTCTCTCTCTCTCTCTCTCTCTCTCTCTCTCTCTCTCTCTCTCTCTCTCTCTCTCTCTGTATGTGTCTGTGTGTGCACATATATATGAAGAAAAGCGATGTATGTTATGTATATCTAGCTTCTTGATTGGTTTGTTGGCTACGTGGACTCTTTGACTTGGTCATCATTGACTAACAATACTTGCTTGCATGTTTGATTGATTGATTCATTCATTCATTTTTAAGCACCTTATAAGTAAGTAGGTTATATTATTCCTTCTAAACACATTCTTAGTACCCTAACTCACCCAACACGTCTGTAACAGGAATTCAAAGATGAACGTCCATATCATTTTGCAATTCATGGAATGAAGTCACTTGAAGGGCACAACATTAATTTTAAAAACCTGATGAGCCGGTTGCCTCTGCAGTCGACTCCTTCAGTTAAACACCTGTAAGATGACCATTCAGCTTCCAACATTGGTGTCATCTGTCAAAGGTCTTCTCTAGCCCGACCCTGACCCTAATTAGGCAATTGCATGCATGTAGTAATTGCATTTTACTGCTGGTAGTGATGGTGTTAGCAGTGGTGGTGGTGGCGGTGGTGGTGGTGGTTCGCATGAGTGTGTGTGGAGTGGAGGGATGGGTGGTCCGTGTGTGTGTGTGTGTGTGTGTGTGTGTGTGTGTGTGGTGTGTGTGTGTGTGTGTGTGTGTGTGTGTGTGTTATACATAAATATACATATATACACATTTTTTATTTTTATATATACCGATATATAAATATCTATATACAAGTATACACACATAGTATATATGTATATGTATGTATATATTATATATATGTATATATGCGTGTGTGTGTATGTGTGATTGTGTGTGTGCGTGCGTATGTGTGTGAGTGCGTGTGTATGTGTGTGTGACTGTGTGTGTACGTGCGTCGTGCTTGTGTGTGTTTGTGTTTGTGTGTGTGTATGTGTGTGATACTGTGTGTGTATGTGCGTGCGTGCGTGCGTGTGTGCATGGGGGGGTGTTTTATAAGGGGAGGTGGAGAGCAACGCGTGAAGAAGGACGAGCTACTCCTCCCATTCTGTTGCTGAGCAATTACGGAGCAGTGTTGGAGTGACTGCCATTGTCACGCTTTTCTGGCAGTAATTTTGCCTAGTTGATGAAAAATGACGACTTTGGAGTACGTGAAAATGTACTAAATGGTTTGGAAAGTAAAAGCAAAAGGCATTGTTTTTTTATGGATTTTGTGAAAGTATTTTACTTTCTTTAAGTCATCTGTTTGTTTATATGTTAAATTAATCATTAGTTTGAGCTAAGTTCTTGCGGTTTACATTGATATTATGGTTGAGAAAGTTGTGTGCAGACGATTAGTAAAGTTTAGAAGAAAAAAAAAAGGTTAAGGTATATATATATAGCGGCTCAATGAATCAACTTCAGTAGTCCATCAGAGAAATGAGCAAACAGGTATTCTTCTTCCCAAGAGTTCTTTGACCACTCTTTCATCAGAGGTTTTCTATTCAGTGACGATCAATCAAATGATTGGAGACGTTTTACTCTTTTTTCACAGCTCCTCTGTTATATTATTTCTGTCATTTTCTTACTTTTTCACTGCAAACCGCCATCCAAGTTACTGACAAATCGTGCATCTGTCTGTCTGTATGTCTGTCTGTCTCTGTCTGTCTGTCTGTCTGTCTATCTGTCTGTCTGTCTGTCTGTCTCTCTCTCTCTCCTCTCTCTCTCTCTCTCTCTCTCTCTCTCTCTCCCTCTCTCTCTCAATGATGGTCACCCAGAATATGTACCCTGACTCACTCATCTCACCTTGATTAAAATCACTGTGAGATTGAAAGTAAACACAAATGAGACGTTTCATTTATGGACTCTTTTTCAAGTACCCCACTTGAATAGACAACCATAATTGGACTTCAAAAGAATGTTTTCTCTCCTTTAATGGAGAATGACCCTGTGAAGATCACTGACTTGTCTGTTGTGCTAAAAGCTTGTCATGGCTGGAAGGCCATCTCCACAGAACAGTTTAAGGTATAACAAACATTTCATGGAAGACACTGGGACCTGGTTTACATCAATAGCCGTCAAGGCATTTTAGCCAGGGCTGAGGAGTCTTCTTTTTCATCACGTCTTTGTCATTGAAAAGATTAGATTGTTAACGGCTGTGCTGTGATTGGTTCTAACTGATGCACGCAAACATGAAATTCGCTTCTGTCTTTTTTATTTTCTTTTTTTTTTTTTTTGGAAGTATGGAGGGTGGGTGGTGAAGGGTGGGTGACAGATGGAGGAAGAAGGAGGCACCTGTTGCACCTCCCTCTGAGCTGCTCAATAATGACTGAGCGGTATCTGAGAAGCTGATGTTGTCACGCCATACCCATAACTGCTCTGCTCTGTTAATGAAAGATGACAAATAGGCGGCAGGTGAACTACTGGAAAGAGGGGTTAAGGGAAAATGATTTTTTTTAAATAATAAATAAATCGGTGTTCAAGATTGAGTTTGCTTGTTGACTTTGTTTCTGTGCTCATTTGTTTTGTCGTTGGCAGTGCAGTGTGTGTGTGTGTGTGTGTGTGTGTGTGTGTGTGTATGTGTGTGTGTGTGTGTTTTGTGTGTGTGTGTGCGTGCGTGTGTGTGTGTGTGCGTATGCTGTGTGTGTGTGTGTGTGTGTTTGTGTGTGTGTGTGTGTGTGTGTGTGTGCGTGCGTGCGTGATGAAAATGTGGGGTGTGGATAATCTATACTTCGATTCTTCACTAAAGCAAATTTAGGTCACCGTGTTTGTGTGTCTCTAACATAATCAGCCATTCGGAGCCCAAAATGTCTAATCTTTAAGAAATGATATTGATTTTCGCATTTTGTTCGTTTGCATAGCAAGTTGGGGGGGCTATGGCTGTCATAACAAGTTTTATTCATTTCTTTAACACTTTTGCTAATAATCAAAATGCTTTAAGTTACACTGTGCACACCTTACTCTTCAAAGCTTGCATCAATCAACTGTTTTGCCTATGTTTCATAGATAGAATTGATAAAATACTGGAGCACTTAGAGCGATGAACAGCCAGACATACACAGAGAAAGAGAGAGAGTGAGAGAGAGAGAGAGAGAGAGAGAGAGAGAGAGAGAGAGAGAGAGAGAGAGAGAGAGAGAGAGAGAGAGAGAGAGAAATAGAGACAAAGACAGAAACTGATAGATACATAGAAAGATACACAGAGAGAGACGTGTAAAGATAAACAGAGAGATATAGAGACACACAGACAGACGAAGAGAGACAGAGTGAGAGAGAAAGAAAGAAAAAAAAAGAAAGAGAGAAAGAAAGAAAGAGAAAGAAAGAAAGAAAGAAAGAAAGAAAGAAAGAAAGAAAGAAAGAAAGAAAGAAAAGAGAGACAGACAGACAGACAGAGACAGAGAAACAGAGAGAGACAGAGACAGAGAAAGAGGGTGACACAGACAGAAACACAGACAGAAAAACAGAATTTTAACTGGAATATTCCAGACACACAACAACTCTAAAGTGCCTCATCAACCTGGAAACAAAATTCAGAAACACACACAAGAATAACTCTCTCAGAGCTGAAAGACGGATTGGACTGATGAAGAGAGGGAAAACAAGAGCAGAAGAATAAGTGAACACACAAAAGGCTGAAGGAGAGGATGCTGTTGAAGCAATTTGAAGCCATCAGTTTGTCATGTGCTGAGAAAAGAGGTATCCCATTTCCACTGGATGCCACTCCCGTCGTTTTAAGCAAGACGCTCACGATATTTGATAATGAACTGAAAGGAGAGAGCGGAAATTGCGCTCGTCTGCTCCTGTTCTCTCTGTTTTACCATGAGATGTATAGAACCTGATCCGGGACCAGACAATGCGGAGATACACAGATAGACAAACAACACATAGACAGGCTGGCTGGCAGGCAGACAACACAAATCAGTACATGGATGTAGTAAAGTGCACAGGTATTCAAATAAGTATCAGATAAAGGCACAGGATCAGATTTGAATATATTAGGTATGATCGGTAGAAGAGCATGATGAAAGCTGTGTATGTGTCTGTCTGTCTGTATGCATGTATGCATGTCTGTCTATCTGTCTGTGTCTGTCTTTCCGACTATCTATCAACATGTCTGTATGTCAATCCGTCTGCCTGCACATGTGTGTGTGATCACATGTGTGTCTCAAAGTCCTAGCTATGCTCACTCTTTTCCCAGAATGCACATTTCAAGAAGTGATACATTTTGCTCAATATGATCAAGCTTATGATAAAAACAAAACCAGATAGATACGTTTTTGTGCGAGAGATGTAGACAAATGAAGTAGAGGTAGCTTACCTTTCATGCTCATTAGCTGTGTTACTTGATTGTTCAGTTCATTGACTTTTCTATGACCCTCAAAGCAAAATTTATAGTAGGCCTACATGTGTGGGCTTGTTAGCTGGCTGTCGAACTGCTTTGCTGGTTTGGCTGGTTCGTTAGTTGATTGGTTGAGTTGGTTGGGTTGTTGGGGTGGGTGGGTGGGTAGTTGGTTGGCTGGTGAGTTGGTTGATTGGTTGAGTTGGTTGGGTTGTTGGGGTGGGTAGTTGGTTGGCTGGTGAGTTGGTTGATTGATTGGTTGGCTTGTTTGTTGGTTGGTTGGCTGGCTGATTAAGAACGATCATTTGAAAGAGAGGGATATTTTTTTAGCATGGAAACTTGGTTGCTTACTTTTTTTTGTTAATTGAATCACTGACTGGTTGGTTACTTTTACTATTTTCTATATTCCTGTTTAGTCTTGCTAGTTCTTCGGTGCAAATTGAAATTAAACATGCACTGAGCGAGTAGTTATGTTGTCACCTAATTAGCTGGGAGTAGTTAGTTGACCAGATTAGGATTTGAAAAATGTAGCGGAAATATTTTGCTGAGCGATTAACTAATTGGTTTAAGGACCAATTAGGAAAATGGTTAACTTCAGATATTGCCGCCATTTGTCACATGTTCCCCCTTGCCCTGACACTGCAACAAGCGAGGCAATCGCGTGCAAAATTTAAAGTGTTAGCAATTTTTACAGGTGGCGGTGGTGGTGCTTGTGGTAGTGGTGTGTTGGGGGAAGGAGGGTGTTTGGTGTGGGGGAGAGTGGGGGAGTGTGTGTGTGTGTGTGTGTGTGGAGGGGTGGAGTGGACGGGTGGGTGGATGCAAGTGTGTGTGTGTCTGTCTGTCTGTCTGTCTGTTTGTGCGTGTATGCCTGCATGCGCTTACACAAGTGTCTGCAAGCGTGTGTTTGTTGGGTGTGTGCGTGTGTGCTTGTGCGCGTGCCTGTGTATTTTGTTTTGTGTTTTTGCTTTTCCTCTGCTTGTTTTGGGAATTGAAATATTAGGGGTTAACAGCTCGCGCTGTAGAGCTATCACCTGTTTAAACACATGCACGCAAACGCAAAATATGCGGCCAAGGGGTTAAGCCCCTGCTTTGAAAGTGTGACGTCGCGGATTTTTGTTGCCCTAGGTTCTTGTACGTGCACTAAATGCGTGTTACATACACTCATTCTATCGTCCCATCCGAAAAAAGGGCTTAAGTCACCACTCACTCAAGGTCGAGTTAAAAAGGGGGAGCCTTCAGACTCATCGGAGATCGAATCCTTTTTTTTTTTCGCTTTCTGGTGGGCAAATTGCCTCTAGACCTCCGATGTTTGATTTGATTTCTTTTGATTGATTTATTCTTTTATATCGAGGATAATGGAATAAGCACTCTTGTGCTTTTTTACGTCCAGACCCCGTGTGTATGCAGTTTTGTAAATGTCATCTGCTCCCACCGGCACACGATGGCTTACTCTTACGACAAGCGGAACAGGATTTAACGTGTGCGCAAGATGTTCTGCGTGCGTTCGCACACAAGGCCTCGGTTTAAAGTCTCATGCGAAGGACTTTTGGGGAGAGTGGAGTCAGCACTGATGTTAACTCCAGGAGAAAAATCTCCTCGACCGGACTCGAACCCGGGTCGTCAAGATTGCCAGCGCAATGTTCTGGCCACTAGGCTATCCGCCCCGCCCCCCACCCCCACCCCCTGTGTGTGTGTGTGTGTGTGTGTGTGTGTGTGTGTGTGTGTGTGTGTGTGTGTGTGTGTGTGTGTGTGTGTGTGTGTGTGTGTGTGTGTGCGCGCGCGCTTTTTCAGGTGTACAAGTATCTTTTATGTGGATCTATTTGTTCCAATATGCTTACACAGGTGTATGTGAATATTCTAACCTTTATTTTCATCATCAAAACTCTTTTCATTTTAAATTTCAGATGGATTCTCATACTGGAACGATCGATGACAAAAGCAGGAGAAATCGGACTGAACACCTGAGAGCGAAAGCAGGACTTGCATACGGGCGGACACATCGCTGGACGCATTTCCCGACATGGTCTCTGTACGCGGCCCTGGGCCTTGTTGCTTGCGGAATATCTCTGTGTGATGGCGCTGAAAACATGGTACTGTTTGTAGTGACTGTTTTTGCCTATGTGTTTGTTGGTTTGTTTGCTTGTTTCTCTGTCTGTGTGTTTGTATGTTTGCTTGTTTTTAGTGTTGGTGTTGAGTATGTTGTTCTTGTTTATTTTTATTTTGTGGAGCGAGGTTCATGGTTATTGTGATGGTTTTGGTGATTGTGAGTGTAGGTCTTTTCTTGACAAGGAGGATGAAGCAGTGTTTGCTTTGATATGGCCGTTTATAGTTTAATTTGAAAGACAGCACATGACTGCATTATTAAAAAAAAAGTTTGCTCTTAGGACTGAAGCATTCTCCATCCAACCTGGTTTTAGTACATTAGAATATTTCAAGAAAGCTCCGTCCTCTTTAGAATCTGAGATTGTGTGAAATGTGGAAAAAAAATCCATTTTCCTCAAGCTGTAAATGATACATTTCTTTAAATTGTCCACCATCTTTTCGTCATGTAGAACACAATGTCATATGGATTCTTCGACCTCCCCCATTTTTCCTTCACCTTCACCTTCACCTGTTCCGTAGACCGTTGGGGGAACAACTGAAGATTCTGCAACCAGCCTCCTCCCATTTTTACGTAGTACGAAACATTTCAAGAAGTCTCTGCCATTCCTCTTTAAGGTAATTGAAGCTATCTTAGAAAATCCCGACCCTCCTTCATCTTTCGATAATGTGAAATATCTCAGCTATTCTCCATCCTCCTTGACTTTTCTCCCGTGCATCCTGGCAGTGACGAAAGGTCCAATGTTCCACCCTATGATGCCTCTCTCTCTCTCTCTCTCTCTCTCCCCTCTCTCTCTCTCTCTCTCTCTCTCTCTCTCTCTCTCTCTCCTCTCTCTCTCTCTCTCTCTCTCTCTCCCTCTCTCCCTCTCTCCCTCTCTCCCTCTCTCCTTCTCTCTCAGACTCACTCTCTCTCTCTCTGTCTCTCTCTCCTCTCTCTCTCTCTCTCTTAAGGGCCGGATGAAAAAAAGTATGTAATGCTTACTTACTCTGTTACCCTTGAAAAATAAAGATTATTCATTCATTCATTCTCTCTCTCTCTCCTCTCTCTCTCTTCTCTCTCTCTCTCTCTCTCTCTCTCTCTCTCTCTCTCTCTCTCTCTCTCTCCCCTCTCTCTCTCTCTCTCTCTCTCTCTCTCTCTCTCTCTCTCTCTCTCCCTCTCTCTCTCTCTCTCTCTCTCTCTCTCTCTCTCTCTCTCTCTCTCTCTCTCTCTCTCCTCTCTCTCTCTCTCTCTCTCTCTCTCTCTCTCTCTCTCTCTCTCTGTGTCGGGGGTGGTCACGAGAAGTGAAGCCGACAGGGCGTACATTTTCTGTGAGCAGCAGTAAAACTAGAAATTCAGTCAAAAATGCCAGTTACTGGACTTCCAGCGGCTGTTGAGAGGACCTTAGGCGCCCTGCTGACTGACAATGCAGTTTCCAGCTGGAAAGTGGCAGGAGAAGGGGACAGTGTGGTTTTTGTCTTGCGACTGAAACCAGTGGACACAGCAGTGTCAACCAACATGGCGGATCCAACAGTGAATCGCAGCACACAAGCACAGTACTACAGGAAAAAATCATTTTCTCAAAGACGACGAGATGTTGAGCGTTCTCAAAAGCATAAAGAGAAGCAGTCAAGTGTTGTGTGTGGAAAGTGACTGTGTCCTCAGTGCCTCGAGTCTGCCTGACAGTGGAGTAGAACAGGGAATGCAGCATGTGTAGATACACATGGAATAGACCTACCAACAACACACACAGGACATCAACACAAAAACATCAGTTAAGTTGCCATCATCGGTTGATTTAGAACCTCCCTGTATGTCTGATTGTAGTGACTGTGCTGATATGTGTGTTTTGCAGCCTGAGGTGAATGATGATAATATTGTTGGTGCATTCGACACAAGAAATGTCAAACAGTACGTGGCTACTCTAACTGATAGATCCGTACAGAAAAGGCTAAGAGACAGACAAAGAAATATACACTTTAGAAAATCCGTGCTACATCATTCAGATGGTGGAGATATTGTGACGTGTGTGAATCAGACGACATTGTGATCCAGTACGCATGCCAACCAAACACTGAGCCAGTATGTGTGTACTGGTTTGTCAAACAGCAAGAGAAAAACATGCTAAAAGAGGAACGTGTCAAACTCGCCAGTTTGCGGAATGGGAAGCGAATCCAGAACACACTACACACGGAGACCCTATCGTGTGCTTCAAGGGACTTAGTGACACTTAGAGAACTACT
>CM060319.1:32236369-32253869 GCA_030674155.1 Stramonita haemastoma
ATATATAGATAGAGATATATAGATATATAGATATAGATACATGCATATATATATGATATATATATGTATACATATGCGCATATAGACATACAGCTTTGGACTTCGGCGTAGCAATGCTATCATAATTTACTTTCTGTTTACGTAATGAAATCACAATGTCCAGCTAGTTCATTAACGCAAGCTATTTGCAATGTATGTAACGAAGGCCTAGCCCCACCCCCGTCCCCCACCCCCACCCTCCCAACAACAACAACACTCCCCCTTCCCACTTTATCCTCCAACACCTTCTTACCCTCCCCTCTCTTTCTGAACGCTGTATATAGCATTGTGATCAAGAAAGAATTGGGTAACCAAATAAAAAGAAAAATCACACACACACACACACACACACACACACACACACACACACACACACACACACACACACACACACACACACACACACACACACAGCAGCAACAACAAAAACTGCAAAACACAGAAAACTAATTACGGCTCTGTTAATTGCATCTCACAGAAACTTGATCCAAGGAAATGCTTGTTGCATACACATGTGAGGGTAGGCTGAGGCAGAAAAGATTAGTCATGTGTGTGTGAGAGTGGATGTGGGGATGTGGAATGTGGGGATCACGGTGGTTAGAATGTTTCCCTTGCGATTGGGCGGCCCAGGATTGAGTCTGGGTTCGAGACACAGCCAAGGCGCTGGGGGTCCGTTCAAGATGTTTTTTTTTCCCATTTAATTCTAATCCAATCTGATCATGCTGTTTATAGCCCCGCCTACCACACAGGCTATATCGGGGCTGTCACCTCGTCAAAGTTTTAATTGAAAATTCAGATTAAAGCTTTGCAACTATATAGGGATTAATAATTTACATTAGTACAGACTCCGCTTTTCCCGAGACTTCTTTGGGTGAGAAAGTAAACCAAAGCCCTGTGTGCGAACGCACACAGAACGTTGTTGTTTTTTTTAAATCTGTTCTACGAAATCAAATGGTCAACTGTGGCCGATATCATGGATGACCCGTCCCCATCCAGCATGCCTCATGCTTCCTGGAGAAGGATGGACTCCACCAAACTAAACTGGCTTACAAAACTGTCTGAAAAATTAAATGAATTATCCCAGCAGTTTCCCAAGAGGTTGAGGAGGAGAAAATCAAAACATTCACATACGAAAATGGACCCCAAAAAAAATGATCAACAAACCAGCAAAACCTGCTGGTGTTGTTATATGATCTCTTTGTTTTTTTGTTATGCTTTCACCGACACACTTGTTCCTGCACGAATAATTCATTGCATAAAAGTGCACGATTGTTTATGCATGCACGCCCACGCACTTATTTTACACAGTAATAAGGTTTGTTTGTTGGACAAAAAAAAAACCGGGTCTGCTACTTTATTGTTTCTTTTGTTTCTTTCGTATCTTTTTTTCCTAACAAGTTGCTCATGATGCCATATTTTGTATTTGATTTATTTGTTTTGAAGTTGTTTCACCCCTAGTAGTAGGAAATGGGTTTTTTTTTAAGTTGTTTTTAAAAACCAAAAATAGCAACTACTACATGAAATAAAGCCATAAACAAATAAACAAGATTAGATAGATGAAGGATTGAACAGATATAGGAGGAAGAGTGGTGGAGAGGGAAAACAATTAAGTAGCGCTTCATTTTTATATACACGACTAAAGGGTACAGTTTCTCACACTACCACCCCCCCCCCCCCTCATTATCCCCCAGCTTTTACCCCCCAATCCCTTTCCACCAATCTAACACACTTTTTCCACCCCTAGTTCTCACCCTCTTCATCCACACACACACACGTTTATAACACAACACAACACACAACACATCACAACACATCACAACACACACACAACACAATACACCACACATACACACACACACAAACACACACACACAACACACACATACACACACACACACCACAACACAACATACACACACAAACACACACACACACACACACACACACACACACAAACAAACAAAAACACACATAACCACATACACACAACACACACACATACACACACCACAACACAACACACACATACACACATATCACACACACACACACACACACACACACACACACACACACACACACACACACACACACACACACACACACACACACACATACCCAACCCCCCCCCCCCCCCCCCCACACACACACACACACACACACAATCTCCTTTCCCGAAAAGCCAGCCAACCACTCCACTTCATTCTTCTCAGGGCAATCCATTATAGCTGATAAAGATGACAGTTTTGCTGCCGATTATGGCCAGGCACAGACCGCAGATGGCCAGACGTGTGTCCTTGTGAAGAGGAGAGAGAGCTCCATCATACACTGACCGCTGGGGAGGGAGAGAAAGACAGATACAGAGAGAGAGACAGACAGAGAGACAGACAGACAGACAGACAGACAGACAGACAAAGAGACAGAGGCAGAGGCAGAGACAAAGACAGAGAGAGCGGGAGACAACTCTGAACTCTGAACGATTTTATTGTAGAAGGCCACCGGACCCATTACAATTTCACACACTCGCTATCCCCCCCCCCTTCCCCCACACATTAATTTCGTTCTCAATCCTTTCCAAGAATGCACCTGAAAACACTTCCAAGCACAACGATTATAACATTCACTTGTGGTATTAGCATACATCTGATTAGAATGTTTGCAACATTCTAATCAGAGACACACAGAGAGAGAGAGAGACAGACAGAGAGACAGAGAGACAGAGAGACAGAGAGACACAGAGAGATACAGAGAGAGACAGAGAGAGCGAGAGACAGGGACAGTGATACAGAGACACAGAGACAGAGAAGAGAGACAGACAGACATACAGAGACAGACAGACAGACAAAGACAGACAGACAGTGACAAATAGGGACAGATCCAGACATACAGACAGACAGGCAGGTAGATAGAGACACAGAGACACAGAGAAACAGAGAACACTGAACACTGAAATGGTTTAATGGTACCTTGGCCTTGGACCACAATACACCATGTGAAGGGGGGCGGGGGTGTGAGTGTAATGCAAAATGGAAGCATGAATGAATTTTACATACACTATGTCAGTGAAAAATTGAAAGCATAGATAAATTTCACACATACTATACAATGAAAAATCAAAGCATGGGAGCCCTTCATACATACTATAGCAAAGAAAAGTGAAAGCCTTGTTAAATTTCACACAGACTACCCATGCCCTGGCAGTAAGGGAAAAAAAATCCAGGACTGTTGTAGCAATGAAAAACGAAATCGGGATACATTTCACGCATGCTATAGCAATGCAAAATGAAATCACTGATAAATTTTAAATCTACTATAGCAATGAAGACTGAAAGCATGGATACATTCCACACACGCTATAACAACGGGAAATGGAAGCATTGATAAATTTCACACACACTATGGCAGTGGAAAAATGAAAGCCTGGATAACTTTCATGCCTGCCATGGCAGTGAAAAAGAAACCTTTGATACACTTCACACACACACTGCAGCAATGCAAAATGAAATCATTGATAAATTTTCACCCACTGTAGCAATGAAAACTGAAGCATGGATATATTCCACATAGACTATAGCAATGAAAAAAAAAAAAAAAAAAGCTTGTAAAAATTTCACACATGCTATAGCAATGAAAAAATCAAAGCAGAGAAACAGAGAGAGACACAGAGAGATCATTTTTTCACATCTTTCAAACTTTTGTGTGTTGCAGTTTGTTCTTTCCATACTGAAAAATATCCAAAACAGATTTTAAACGATCCATATATCCCCGAAGTGGGAATGCATCTACCTAAGTAGTGAGGGAGGGAGGGAGGGAACTTGACTGTCACATACGCAAAAAATCTCACCATTGTTGAACCATGGAGCTCTGGCCGAAAAATGAAAATGAAAAGAAGAATAAACGAAAAAAAAAACATCCATCTATCTCCGAAGATATCCGGATGCAGCTACCTGAATGTTAGTGGCAAGAAACGGTTGCGTACGCAAAATTTCACCATTGCTGGACCGTGAAGCTTTAGCCAAGAAACGAGCCCCCCTCCCCCTGCACCCCCCCCCAAAAAACAAAAAAACAAAAAAAAAACAAAAAAAAACAAACAAACAAACAAAAACAACCCAGGAACAAACACGGTCTATGTGAACCCCAAGGTTGAATAGGAAAGTGTGTCACTGACTTGAGAGAGTCTTCTAATTCTCCACACTTTCAGCAGCTATAAAAACCCAACTGCACCTTTTGTTTCTGTGGTGAAGACGTTTGATGTTAATATTACATATAGACAATCACGACAGTATACTTCGTGACATGTAGCAGTTTTGCAAAAGAGGGAAATTCGTTTTCCGATCTTTCCACAAAGGACAAAAATACCTTTAAGAAGATATTTCATGATATAACTTCTGCTAAACTCTGACAACGCTTTAAATATCTTTAAATGCTGAGACTTTAAACTCTTTGTTCTATAAAAGTACAGTTTGTTTAGTTTTGCTTG
Organism: Stramonita haemastoma; assembly: GCA_030674155.1. NCBI lineage: Eukaryota > Metazoa > Mollusca > Gastropoda > Neogastropoda > Muricidae > Stramonita > Stramonita haemastoma. Next base: position 32,240,889 of record CM060319.1, read on the forward strand.
GCCTGTTAACCAAGTTAGAGATGTTATTGTGTTCTCTCTCTCTCTCTCTCTCCTCTCTCTCTCTCTCTCCTCTCTCTCTCTCTCTCTCTCTCTCTCTCTCTCTCTCTTCTCTCTCTCTCTCTCTCTCTCTTCTCTCTCTCTCCTCTCTCTCCTCTCTCTCTCTCTCTCTCTCTCTCTCTCTCACGCGCGCGCGCGCGCGCTCATACACACACACATCACACGCACACACAGACATCCCCCAACACACATACATACACACACCTCACACACACACACACCACACACACACACACACACACACACACACACACACACACACACACACACCACACACACACACACACACACACCACACACACACACACACACACACACACACACACAACACACACACACACACACACACACACACACTCACACACACACACATATACACACACACATACAAACACATACACACACAGATTTCGAAACCTCAAGTTTTATCTCCAGTCATGGCAATGGGCAGTTTTTAAACGGAAAAAAAGGTCTGCCACGGAGAGAAAACCCAAACAAACAAAAAAACTAAATCGAAAGGGGATTATAATGACTTAAGAGACAACTGCTTGATTGCAGCTGTTGACTGTTTTGCTTCTTTATTTGCCTGTGTGGTGGGGGAGGGGGTGTTTGTTTTCACGGTGGAGAGTGTGTTGCAAAATGGGGAGAGAGAATATCAGACTGATAGCCAAGAAGCCTTGGAAACCAAAAAAAACCAAACAAACAAAAGTACAAAAAAGAGTGCTGATTAGAATCCTCCTTCCACCCCCCCCCCCCCCCCCCCCTTCTCTTTTCTTCCCTCTTCTGCCTCCCTAAGATAGAATCTTTTTGTGTGTGGTCAGAACCTTGCATTGATTGAGTCTGTTATTCTTTTTTTTCTTTTTTCTTCTTTCTCTCTTACTCGCTTTCTCTCTACCTTTTTTTTGTATCCCTTTCTATTCGTTTCTAGGTGTGTTTTTTTTCTGTGCTTGTGTCTTTGTCGTTCTCTGTCTTTCTGTCTCTATTCCTCTGTCTGTCTCTATCTCTGTCTGTCTGTCTGTCTGTCTGTCTGTCTGTCTCTGTCTCTGTCTCTGTCTCTGTCTCTCTCTCTCTCTCTCTCGCTCTCTTCTAGAGAGAGAGAGAGAGAGAGAGAGAGAGAGAGAGAGAGAGAGAGAGAGAGAGAGAGAGAGAGAGAGAGAGAGAGAGAGATGAGAAATGGTTTTTAGCAGTTTCCGTAACGCTAAAATCGCATAAACCAGTCGCAAATTGCCCTTACAAAGACCATTCACCCTTCGCTGCACACAAATAGACCTTACACATTTTGCTTTTTTTTTATCATTCATACTGCTGCCTTTTCTTCTCCAAATAGTTCAGTTTTTTATCTATAAAAACAAAGATCAAAGATATAAAAGGTAAAGGGTAAAGGTGTCCCATGACGTATGTGGTCATAGGGGAGCAAGACATCAGAGACCTCAGCTTTTCCAGAGGCAAGCATATTGAGGGCGGTGCCCATCTCCTCTCCCTCGCTGCTTTGTCTTCCCTGATTCTGAAGAGGGCAGGTACCCATTTACCGCTGGGTGAACTTGGGTGACTGTTCTGAAGCCTTGGCGCGCAAATGGTGACCCATCCACTTGGTAACTACCGTCGATAGTGCTTAACATTTGCTTGGGGAAGGCAAGTGTTCTGACCGCTAGACTGTCCCGTCCTCCAAAGATATAACATTACTCCAAATACTTAACTGAAAAAGAAAGTTCTGCAGCTGTACTTATCGACAAATAGATTGGGCTTTGGAAATTCAATTCTTATTCGACGTTTCATCTTCCTTGACTGACGTTCCATCTTACTTGACCGTTAATCTGCCTCGTAAACTGTTCCTTGTTTATACACTCAATGCATTGTTTGTTCATTGCAGCCCTGTGAAGAATGAAATGTCACACACATGCCACACAAAACACGATGATCTTCAAAAGATCAAAGGAGAATTTTCTGAAATACAATAGAATTGACACATTGAGACAGTAAATCCGGGCATCAATTGATTGCAAGAACATCTATCAGAAAACTAAGCCGAATTCTGTTGTTTTTTATACTAGAAACAAAGCCAACAAAACAACAAAAAACAACATCAACAACAACATGAACCAAAGAGATAAAACCGTAAAGAGACACTATGCCTGGTTGAATGACTGGCTAATGGACTGGCTAGCGGAATAAATGAATGGTTTACTGAATGGCTAGTTTGCTGGCTGGATGAATCGCTGACCGACCAATTGACTGACTGACTGACTGACTTGACTGACTGACTTGACTGACTGACTGGCCGACTGATTGGCTGACTGACTGATTCCCTGACTGACTGGCCGACTGATTGTCTGACTGACTGACCGACTGACCCATTGATGTAGAATGACGCTCAACAAGGTTTGTTTTTCTTTACGATATCTCTCCCACTCAAAATGACAGCAAACAAAATGTATGTTCAACACCAGACAGAAAAAAGAAATTCAGTCAGAATTGTGCTTCAATAAATCCCACACCATTTCTATGCAAACAATACAATATGCTGACACGTTATCAAAACGAACAAGAAACAGAAAGATGCAATGAACTAAGTGTAACAGAGTGGACATGTGTGATGTCTCATCTCTGCACAAACCTCGGGAACACGGCACAGTTAGTCAGTTTAGAATGTGACCTCTGAAAAGAGGTTGCATAAATATACATTTCACCGTGAAGGCGAAGTGCATGCAACGAAGGGTTTTCGACCACTACCCAAGGAATCAGAGCATCGACAATTCACAGTGTGTCTCTAAATAGAAACACGACGCTGCGAATGCGCGCTCCGTTCACATGGAGATAATCTAATTACCGCCCCATCACATAAGAAAGAAAAATAAACCAAAAATTACAGGGAACAATCAATGGTGAGGGGTAGAGTATAAAATGTTAAACAAAACAATGAGAAAAAACAGAATACAGAAAAGAAAAAAATAGTTGTGGCGATAAGATTGAAGATGATGCATGAAAGAAGGAAACAAAACAACAGTAGAAACAGAAAAATAAAACAAGAACACAAAAAAAGAAAGAAAAAGAATGAAAAGAAAACGAAAAGAAGGTGGATAGCCTAGTGGTTAGAACATTGTGCTCGTAATATGACGGCTCAGGATCAAGTCTCCACGTAGATGCCAGTTTTAGGGGATTTTTCCTTAAAGTTAACATCAGAAACTGACTCCACTCCTGAATCAAAGCCCTCTGGATGAGACTATAAGCCGAGGCCCCGAGGGCGAACGCACGCAAAACGTCTTGTGCACACGTTAAAAACCAGTTCCAGTTTTCGGAGGAATAGGCTATTCGTGCTGTTAGGAACGGATGACAGTGTTTTAAACACACGCACACAGATGTCGTATTTAGGCACCATCTCTGAAGTTAGAATGCACTGCCTTGATGGTGGGTAAAAATGATTGTATACGCAAAATCTCACTATTGGTGAATCTCACAGATCTAGCGGAGTCTGTCTATCTATCTGTCTGTCTGTCTATCTATCTATCTATCTATCTATCTATCTATCTATCTATCTATCTATCTATCTATCTATCTATCTATCTATCTATCTATCTTCTATCTATCTGTCTATCTATCTATCTATCTATCTATCTGTCTGTCTGTCTATCTATCTGTCTATTTACTATCTATCTATCTATCTATCTATCTATCTATCTATCTGTCTGTCTGTCTATCTATCTATCTATCTATCTATCTATCTATCTATCTATCTGTCTATCTATCTATCTATCTATCTAATCTACCTCGTACTTGATTAACTGGAAAAAAAACTGATAAGTGACAGGCGGAAGAATAAAATACATCAGAACTAATAATGAAAGTGATAACAGCAGAAGTGAGAACTATACAAATAAATAATGACATCACTAATTGAAAAAGCTTCAGTAAGAAAGACAAAAACTGCAGCAACAACAGCGAAAGGGTAAAATGATTATAATAAAGTGGAACAAGAGAAAAGAAAGAAAGGTTGCACAGAGATGAATTAAGAAGCAACAAGCAGGCAGGAAATGAAAGATAGATGAAAGAAAAGGATGAATCATCAAAAGAAAGACAGTAAGAATGACAGAAATACAGAAAGATAAAAATGCAGAAAGAAAGATTAAGAAAAGAAAAAATGAACAAACGAAACAGATTATTTATAGATTGTTATAGAATAAGCACAACTGCTTTCTTTTACATCTAGCCCTGTGAAAAATAGGCAAAGAAACAAACACGTGTAGCAAAGTGCTATATCATGGCAGATAGAACAGTTTACACACACACACCGCGCGCGGGTGCGCGCGCATATAAATGTAATACACACAGACATATATATATGTATATATATATATTATATATATATATTACATATAATATATATATATGTATATATATATATATAATATATATATATATATATATCTGATAAACTGAAAATATACATCAATAATCAGGAATAAGTCAAGAGAGAGAGAGAGAGAGAGAGAGAGAGAGAGAGAGAGAGAGAGAGAGAGAGAGAGAGAGAAGAGAGAGAGAAGAGAAGAAGAAGAGAGAGAGAGAGAGAGAGAAGACAGTCAGAGACGAGAGAGACAGAGATAGAGACAGAGAGATGTATATATAATAAAGAATGACAAGATAGTAATCAAGACCTGTCTTTTTCTTTAGTACTCTCAACAAAACGTTATAGTTTTATCCCTACAACGTCTTTAGTACTATCATTACAACATCTTTAGTACTATCATTACAACATCTTTAGTACTATCATTACAACATCTTCAGCACAACCAACAAAACATCTTTCGTACTATCATTACAACTTCGTTAAAACATCATTATAACATCTTTAGCGCTATCATGATAAGATCTTTAGTAATATCATTATAACATCTTTAGTACTGTCGTTACAACATCTTTAGTACCATCGTTGCATCTTTAGCGTTATCATTACAACATCTTTTGTACTATCAGCAAAACATTATAGCACCGGTACAATCATTACAACATCTTTAATACTACCACTACAATATATTTTGTACTTTCATTTTTAAAATTTTAGTACTACCAACACAGCACCTGTATAATTTTGTGGAAGGCGCTACAGAACAAAAATGACCAAAACACAATTGTTATCATCTTGTTATCATCTTGGATAGAAATAATATTAAAAAAAAACCGACATAGCCCAACTCAAGTGATGAACAACCCGACAACCAAAATAGAATAGTTCTTACAAGACAAGCCCTCTCCTCTCAACCCCACATTCATCATTCTTTTTCTTTTTCTCTTTTTTTTAGTTTTCCATTCAAATCCGGAAAGGAAAGAGGGGAGATCAGAAGGAAATCTTAACTATTGACAAATGTTTGCCTTGTCCTTCCTTAGTTTTGGGAGGGTCCAGGGGGGTTCCCTTACTGTGTGATTTGCTAGCCAAGCTAATTGGATCGTAATGATACAGTTCTCAAGCACACGTCTATACCACCAGCCAGACTGAATCAGTGGCTGGTGAAATTGTGTTGATGTTGTTGTGTCTCTTGTCTGTCTCGGTGTTTTTTTTTTATTCTCTGTTCTTTTTTTATATCTGTCTCTGTCTTTTTCTGTCTCTGTGTTATTCTTTGTTCTTTTTTATATCTGTCTCTGTCTTTTTCTGTCTCTGTGTTTTCCCTGTCTTTCTCTGTCTTTCTGTCTCTGTGTTTTTCTGTCTTTCTGTCTCTGTGTTTTGTCTGTTTTTCTGTCTGTGTTTCTCTGTCTTTCTGTCTCTGTCCTTGCCTTTTTCTGTCTTTCTGTATCTATGGGTTTTTTTTTTCTCTCTCTGTGAATTTTGTTTGATTCACGTGTCTTATTATGTATTTTTGCATTGTCTTCAACATTCCTTGCATATTAATTGAGCTTGGTATTGTGTATTTTTCTTGGATTTTTGCCCACGTTTTGATATTGTAAATTTCTCCTACGCCAACCAGTATTAATGGCCCAAGGCAGAAGTACATTAAATTTCAGAGTTCATAGTTCTCTCTTCCCCCCCCCCCCCCCTCCTCTCTCTCCTCTCTCTCTCTCTCCTTTCTCTCTCTCCACTGTCTGATGACATTAAAGTCCAATGGCCTATAGGCAATCTTTGGTCCAGTCCTTGTAATCAGATGACATGCTGACGTACCCTCCTCCCCCCCCCCTAGGAACAGACAGACCTATTGTCTGATTTTAGACTACACTGATCTCTCTCTCTCTCTCCTCTCTCTCTCTCTCTCTCTCTCTCCTCTCTCTCTCTCTCTCTCCTCTCTCTCCTCTCTCTCTCTCTCTCTCTCTCTCTCTCTCTCTCTCCTCTCTCTCTCTCTCTCTCTCTCTGTATTGCCCCTCTGACCCCATGAGATCTACAGAACATCACAAGTCAGCTCCCAGTGCTACTGCAGTTCACTCTGATTTTTTTTTGTTCTGCTTGAATGGGTGCTTGCCTGAATTAGCTAGGGGATTTTTGTTTCTTTCGGGTAAAGTGTTTTTATCTGGCTGACTGGTTGTCTGTCTGTCTGTATGTTTTGTCTGTTTGTCTTTTCCTTGGAGGCTGACAAGAAACAGCCTATGTTCTTCATGTATGTTTTCGCTTTTTTTTTCTACCAAAGACAATATCCTAAAAGTCAATGCTCAGATAATGATGAACACCATGGTTATGGTCTTTTTGAAACTTCTCTACAATAACAAAAATTTAAAAGAAAAGAAAAATAACTAGATTAGGGGGGAAAAGCAAAGCAAAGCAAAGAAAAAAATGCGGAAAAGAAAACGAAGAGGAATGCGAAGAATGCGAAGAAGAATGCGAAGAAGAGTGAAGAAGAAATAGAACAGCAAGAACAAGAACAAAAAGAACAAGAAGAATAAAAACAAGAATAAAGGATAAAATGAATGCAAAAAAAAAATTCGTAGAGGAAAGAAGAAGAAGAAGAAGAAGAAGAAGAAGAAGAAGAAGAAGAAGAAGAAGAAGAAGAAGAAGAAGAAGACACGACTTTTAGTCACTGCATATTTCTCTGTGGAAAATTGGGGCTGTTGTCGCAGAAAAGACCGCGTCGCCACAACAGCAGCGCCACCCATCTTATTTTTCCTTTCCTTGTCTGCATGTGTATTTACTTCCCTATTAATTTTGAAGGGTTTCTTTGTATCTATTCACGTTCTGCTCGCGTTTTAGAGGTCACTGTACTCCTATGACCTTTTGTTCATGTTTATATTTTTTCTGAAGCCTCCTCAAAGAGAGAACAAACGCAGATTGTGCAGCAATTTAAAAAGGAAACAAGTTGTCCAGAAACAGCCGGTTGAGAACTTGTTAAGGAAGAAGAGGGTTCCGTTTTCAAACATATCTTGCGGATACAGATATGACACATTTGAAATGGTCTTGAAAGTGGCATGCAAACACACACACACACAAATAATACTGGAGAAACACAATTGTTGTGTCACCTTAGAAAATCCCAGAATTATCCTGTCAACGGAATAGGCTGGCTGGTTTTGTAGTATGACAAATGGATTGCTCTGGGAGAATTCCTTACCATGTGTTTAGGTTTTCTTTTTCAATCTATTATTTGTTTACATCGAACTCAGTTCTGTGACTGGAAAATTTACCCAACCAAGCGAAATTGTTTCCTAAATGCTCGACAGGCTAAATTGTACAGCTAACATAGTCTCATTTCCCTTTCCTCTATAATTTCCAGATAAATTTCATTTCAGTGATTAATGAAAACAAGGGAAAAGAAGACAACCTTGAAATGACGCTTGTTGAAACTACCTACGTTGCTAAACTGATATTGGACACAAACTGTCATTTTGTATTTCAGCAAATCATGTCTCAGGTCTGATACAAGACATAAATTACCAGACTGGCAGCGTAGACAAATAAGAGAGTGTATTGTATCCAGTCATCCATTAACTTTAACGGAACGGAGTGAGGGTAGAAGGAGGATGGAGGAGGCATTAATAAAGCATTCACCAGTGCCCCTGGAGTCGGGTTAAAGGGGGGAGGGAGGGAGGGGGCATCGTTTCCTTTACTGTGTAATTTCCTGACCCCGTAAATTGGATTGCAATTACACTGTCCTCCAGCACACGTCTGCTACAGTCCAGAATTCAGTCGGGTGGAGACGAAATTGTCTAGCTTGGGTCTAAGTCTATCTGTCTGTCAGTCTGTCTTGTCGGTTTGTTTGTCTGTCTATTTTGTCTACTGTACGTCTAAGATACTTGTTGATTTTTTTTTCTTTTTTTGACTAGCTGGGTTTTTTTTTGGGGGGGGGGTTATCTTGAATTGATCTGTTTGTATTCTCTTTCCCTGTGTTTTTGTCTGTGTGTTTTTGTTTTTTTCTCGGTTGAGTGTTCTCTCTTTCTATCTCTTTCTGTATTTCTGTCTCTATCTTTCTATGTCTATCTGTCTATCTGTCTCTCTCTCTCTCGTCTCTGTCTCTGTCTCTGTCTCTGTCTCTGTCCTGTCTCTGTCTTCTTTTTCTCTTCTCTCTCTCTCTCTCTCTCTCTCTCTCTCTCTCTCTCTCTCTCTCTCTCTCTCTCTCTTCTCTCCTCTGTCTGTCTCTGACTCTGTGTGTGTGGACGTGTGTGTGTGTGTGTGTGTGTGTGTGTGTGTGTGTGTGTGTGTGTGTTTTGTGTGTGTGTGTGTGTGGTGGTGTGTGTGTGTTGTGTGGTGTGTGTGTGTAAGAAAGCTTATCTACAAGAAAACGCCTACCTTCAAAGGTAGGCCATGGAGCCACCAAGAGCAACAAGTTAATAGGCAAGATGCGCTTCCTCCTATTTTCTTTATCTCTGTCTTAACGAAATGTCTTGACAAAGATGCTGTTGCCAGACAGAAAATTGTCTTACTGTTTGATCTTAGGATAGAGTCTCTTCATGCTGTCTATGTTTGTTGTAGGGCGTTTCCACTGCTTAACACCCTGGGAATCACCTAGGATACCTGCTCTGTCTCTCTCTCTTCTTCTGAGATCTGTTGTTGAAACTGTATGTAACCACTGGATGATGAGAGAGGATGAGAGATAGAGAGAGAGAGAGAGATGGTTGTGTTGTTGTTGTGTGTGCTCGTTCTCTGTCTTTCTCTTGTTTCTTGTCTGTTCTTGTCTTTGTCTCTTTCTCTGTGTTTGTGTGGTGTTGTGTGTTGAGTGTGGGGTGTGTGTGTGTGTGTTGTGTGTGTGTGTGTGTGTGGTGGGCGTGTGTCGTGTGTGTGTGTGTGTGTGTGTGTGTGTGTGTGTGTGTGTTGTGTGTGTGTGTGTGTGTGTGTGTGTGTGTGTGTGTGTGTGTGTGTGTGTGTGTGTGTGTGTTGTGTGTGTGTGTGTGTGTGTGTGTGTGTTAAATTACCACGCCACATGGGCAGATGTACTCCAACTCAAGAGATGGTGGGGAGTCGTTCTCTTTAAAGAAGAGTATAAGTAATTATGTTATTCTACATACCAGTTCAAAACGTAACAGTATTTTTAACTAAGTCTTGGCCATTTTGCTTACATCAACATAACTGGTGGAGCTTTAGCCTGGCCCATACAGATTGTTTGAAATCTCTTTGAGAGAGGTGATGGTTTGAATGCGGGTGTGTCTATATCACCTAGTAGTGAAGGACATAAAACAAAACACAAACACACACACTCTAGGGTTAACATCAGTGCTGACTCTACTCTCCCCCAAAATCCCTCGAATGAGACTATAAACCGAGGCCCCGGGTGCGAACGCACGCAGAACATCTTGCGCACACGTTAAATCCTGTTCCGCTTTTCGTACGAGTAAGCCATCATGTGCCGGTTGGGACAGATGACATTTTACAAAACTGCATACACACAGGAACTGGCTGTACAAAAGCACAAGAGTGCTTATCCCATTATCCTCGATATAAAAGAATAAAATAAAAAGTAAAATGAATAAACACACACACACACACATACACACGCATGCATTCGCACGCGTGTTGCCACTGAGAGCATATCAAATTATCTAATATCTAAAAAGCAAGGTAAAGAGAGAGGTACATGTATGCAAGCAAAGCTCTTTTCTATGTATACGCTTGTTGTAGGCGCTAGCATGTATATTTGTGTGTACATGCATGAGTACGAGCTAATGTCCATGTGTATGCGTGTTTGTAGGGGGAGGTATGAATGTGTTGTTTCTTGTGTGTCTCTGTGTGTGTCTCTGTGTGTTTTTCTGTGTGTATATTGTGTGTAGTATGTGTGTTGTGTGTGTGTAAGTGTGTGTGTGTGTGTGTGTGTGTGTGTGTGTGTGTGGTGTGTGTGTGTGGTGTGTGTGTGTGTGTGTGTGTGTGTGTGTGTGTGTAAGTGTGTGTATGTGTGTGTGTGTGTATGTGTGTGTGTGTGTGTGTGTGTGTGTGGTAGTGTGTGTGGTGGTGTTCTTCTCCCGTGTTGCTGTGCGTGCCTACATGCATTTAAACTTTCCTGGAAGTTCTTCTTTCATTTGCATATTATGCAGAGGCGCACTTTTGTTGAAGAAAAAGTGTGTCAAATATGTAAAGCTATACAGACAGACAGACATGGATTATTCAAGAAAACTGGTATGGAGAGGACTAGAGATGACTTTTTGAAATTTGTTATGACCAAGACTACACAGCTGCTATATGTACAAAGTTCTAATATAACAAAACCTGCTATATGTACAAAGTTCTAATATAACAAAACCTGCTATATGTACAAAGTTCCAAGATGAAAACACCTGTTTTATGTACAAAGTTTAAGATAATAAAACCTGCTATGATTATGCACAAATGCTGTACAATAACAGAACCTGTTATGATATGTATAAAGTTCTACCATGACAAAACCTGCAATATTACAAAGCTCTAAGATATCAAAACCTGCATATATACAAAGCTCTACGATAACAAGCCCTGCTATATATACAAAGTTCTACAACAACAACAAAAACATGCTATAAATTATGTACAAAGTTCCAGTGTAACAAAATCTCCGACATCAACGTAACCCAGATTCCAGCTGAAATCAGAAGCCAGACCAGGAGAAGAGCAGTTGATCCCGAGGTGGCGCCTGACTTTGGCGAGTAATCTATAGTCACCTACACCCACTATGGAAGCAAGATCGGCAGACTGGTCCAAAATGGAATGAGAAGAGTGTCTAGAAGGTCTCCCTGCTCGCTGACACAAGAACACTTAAGTCTGCAGGGGCGAAGAATGGTAGGCAGAAGTTAGCATAAGACTCACAGAGCTGTCTGCTTGGTCCTGTATTTTTTTGTGGAGTGCCAGTGGTTAGTTCTGGAAGACAGGGACACTTTTGCTCTTTTCACTTTTTTGCTTCATTTTTCGTGTCTTCGTTTTGATCTATTCTTTTTGTTTGTAGGGTATCTTGTGTAGTTTATGTCCCTACAAGGTTGGGTTTTTTTTTTAATATTTTCTTTCTGGTTTTTTTTGTGTCTTGGTTCTGTTGTGCTTTGTGTACATTTCATTTCCTGTGTAGTATTTTATCGATGATTTAATTTATATCTAAGCTGGATTTTATCTTTTAAGAACAAGTTTTTTATTTTTGTTCTGCCTCTTTATGCTGGTGAATGTTGTTTCATTGAAAGGAACTTTTTATCACTGTATATCTACCTGTCTCCGTTCTTTTGCTGCATTGTTTTGTCTTTTAAGTGTTTTTTACCAATAGCTTAGATCTGCCTTATTTTACAACAATATTTTTCATATTTTAAAGTCTTTTTTAGCAGTGTTTTGTGTTTGTCCCACCTTCCTTTATTTTGTGTTTATTAAAAATTGTTCATAAAACACATCCTATATAGTTTTTATTTTCGTCAATTCTCATCGGCTTGCATCATTACCTTGTCAACTCTCAGTCTGCTTTCCTGCTGTATAACTCTCTGTCTACCTCATTTTCTGTACAGTGCTGTTGTTCTACCTCATTTCTGTGCAGCATTCTGTGTCTACCTCATTTTCTGTACAGTGCTGTGTGTCTACCTCATTTTCTGTATAACACTGTGTCTACCTCATTTTCTGTACAGCACTCTGTGTCTACCTCATTTTTTTTACAGCACTCTGTGTCTACCTCATTTTCTATACAGCACTCTGTGTCTACCTCATTTTCTGTACAGTGCTGTGTGTCTACCTTATTTTCTGTGCAGCACTCTGTGTCTCCTCATTTTCTGTACAGTGCTGTGTGTCTACCTCATTTTCTGTACAGTGCTGTGTGTCTACCTCATTTTCTGTACAGTGCTGTGTGTCTACCTCATTCTCTGTACAGTGCTGTGTGTCTACCTCCTTTTCTGTACAGTGCTCTGTGTCTACCTCATTCTCTGTACAGTGCTGTGTGTCTACCTCATTTTCTGTGCAGCACTCTGTGTCTACCTCATTTTCTGTACAGTGCTGTGTGTCTACCTCATTTTCTGTACAGTGCTGTGTGTCTACCTCATTTTCTGTACAGTGCTGTGTGTCTACCTCATTTTCTGTGCAGCACTCTGTGTCTACCTCATTTTCTGTGCAGCACTCTGTGTCTACCTCATTTTCTGTACAGCACTGTGTGTCTACCTCATTTTCTGTACAGTGTTGTGTGTCTACCTCATTTTCTGTGCAGCACTCTGTGTCTACCTCATTTTATGTACAGCACTCTGTGTCTATCCTCATTTTCTGTACAGCGCTGTGTGTCTCCCTCATTTTCTGTACAGTGCTGTGTGTCTACCTCATTTTCTGCACAGTGCTGTGTGTCTACCTTATTTTCTGTACAGCACTCTGTGTCTACCTCATTTTCTGTACAGCGCTGTGTGTCTGCCTCATTTTCTGTACAGTGCTGTGTGTCTACCTCATTTTCTGCACAGTGCTGTGTGTCTACCTCATTTTCTGCACAGTGCTGTGTGTCTACCTTATTTTCTGTACAGCGCTATGTGTTTACGTCATCTTGTTTACAGCACTGTGTATCTTCTTTATTTTTTGTACAACATTTTCTGTCTATTTTTATTTTCTGT
>CM060319.1:32277760-32280260 GCA_030674155.1 Stramonita haemastoma
GATGCGGTTTGGTGAGACGTTGTGTAGTATTGTGTGGTATTAGGCGGTGTAATGTAATTAATTTAAGGTTGCATGTGGTATGGTGAGACATGATGCGGTATAAAATGGTATAGTTTGGTGTGGTGGCGTGGTACGGTGTGATTTTGTGTGGTCTGTTGTGATGTGGTGTAGTGCGGCAGAATGAAGTATAAGGTAGATTCGGGTGAATGGGATGGGATGGGTAAGGAGAAAGGTAGTGTACATGTGTGTGCTGATGCAACTCGCCAATAAACAACAGTGTGCAATTTGAGAATTGCTGCTGCTGCTGCTGCTGCTGCTGCTGCTGCTGCTGCTGCTGCTGCTGCTGCTGCTGCTGCTGCTGCTGCTGCTGCTACTACTACTACTACTACTACTACTACTACTACTGCTGCTGCTGCTGCTGCTGCTGCTGCTGCTGACGATGATGATGATGATGATGATGATGATGATGATGATGATGATGATGATGATGATGATGATGATGATGACGACGACGACGACGACGACGACGACGACGACGACGACGACGACGACGACGACGACGACGACGACGACGACGACGGTGGTGGGGGTGGTGGTGGTGGTGGTGGTGGTGGTGGTGGTGGTGGTGGTGGTGGTGGTGGTGGTGGTGGTGGTGGTGGTGGTGATGATGATGATGATGATGATGATGATGATGATGATGATGATGATGATGATGATGATGATGATGATATCATAGCTGCTGCTACCAAGATATTGCTCCTGCTAGTGCTCCTCCTCTTGCTGTTGTTATCGCTGCTGTCGAAGATGATGCCAGCAACAACGACAGCGATTTTAATCTAGATAATGTGGCTGGTGGATTGAGGCACTGATGACATTGACGATGCCGCAGGAATTGCAAACAAGGCAGAAAACTATTACATGGAGCAAATGCCATTAATATAGAATGATAATTCTAAACAAGTTTCAATAATCGTTAGGGGTATGTTTCAGATTCGTACTGCCCGCCTCGATGGGATAGACTGATGTGTTGGCCAGAGACGCGGGCGGGCACTGTAGCTGAACAACCCTGTCCTGACTACATTGACAAGTTCAGATTGGACCGTGAGTGGTTGTGTGTGTGTGTGTGTGTGTGTGTGTGTGTGTGTGCGTGCGTGCGTGCGTGCGTGTGTCTATGTGCGTATGTGTGTTTGTTGGTTGTTTGTGTGTGTATGTGTGTGTATGCGTGTGTTTGTCTGTGTGTATATGTGTGTTTCTTGGTGGTGTGTGTGACTGTGCGTGTGTGTGCGTGCGCGTGTATGTGTGTTGCATATACGTGTGTGTGTGTGTGTGTGTGTGTGTGTGTGTGTATGTGTGTGTGAGAGTGAGGAGGGGTGCCTGCTCTGTGTGTATATGTGTGTGTGCGTCTGCACGCAGGAGTGCGCGTGCATGCGTGCGCGTCTGTGTGCGTGGGGGAGGGGGGTGCGTGCATGTATTCTGGAAAAAATTTTCTCGTGTTTTTTACATAATGAAAATATTCCCACTCATAATATATTTCTTTTGGATGTGTGAAAGTACATGCACTCCTACGTATTCGTGCACAAATCCTATGCACATACATACGCGCGTGTGTCTGCATGTCTGCATGCATGTTTGTATGTGTGTGTATGTATATGTGGCTGTGCAGAAAACGCCAGTCGGTACTGCCAGGAGAACGGCAGCTGGTTCGTGAACCCCAAGACCGATGCCGAGTGGACCAACCTGACCAGCTGTGTCAGTACCCCTCAAACCTCCGCCGTCTCCGACCTCATTCGTGTTAGTAGCCAGTCTACTGTACCACACATACACACCGTCATTGTGACCCCTGTACAGCTCTTGTCTATGTTTCTGTGTGTTTGTCTGTATGTTTGTTTGTGTGTTTGTTTGTGTCTGTTTTGTGTCTGTGTCTGAGTTTCTGTGTGTGTAGGGTTGTATTTGGGTGAATGTATTCAATCATGACCTTGTGTACGTATAGATGGATGGCTGGATCGATGTCTTCTCTCTGTCAGTCTCTGTCTGTCTCTGTCTGTCTCTGTCTATCTGTATCTCTCTCTCCTCTCTCTCTCTCTCCTCTCTCTCCTCTCTCCTCTCATCTCTCCTCTCTCCTCTCTCCTCTCTCTCTCTCTCTCTCTCTCTCTCTCTCTCTCTCTCTCTCTGTCCATACATATATATATATATATATATATATATATATATATATATATATATATATATATATATATATATATATATATATATATATATATTCATCGATCTATCGATCTATTTTTCTATCTCTATCTCTCTATCTCTGTCTTTCTTAGTATCTATCTGTCTGTCTGTCTATGTAACTATCTATCGATCGATCAATTGATCAATCGATCGAGTTATCCGTCTAGCTACCTATCTACCCATCTATCTATCTATCTGTGAAATTCTTTTCTGTTTCCTTTCTTATTGATTATCGATTGCATGTCTTTTGTTTTTTCAAAATGTTTGATGTTAA
>CM060319.1:32285260-32290260 GCA_030674155.1 Stramonita haemastoma
CTATCTTTAACTATTTATTGATTAACCATTTGTCGAGTTTCGATAATGCTGTAGTGAATGTAATGTTTCGAGGAAAGGGGGTGTGGTTGTTAGAACTGCCTAGCGTTCTATCGTCAGCAGAATGGACAATGACAGTCTAGTACTGCCAATGATCTGTCTTGCAGCAGAGACTGCAAAAAAAACCCTGTGTGCCCTGCTGACAGGCTAGGGAGACAGAGAGTGCTGTCTGTATCTGTCACAGTGACTGGTGGAGGGGAGCATCATTCCCTGCTTCTGTCCACCACATTGCAATCCTGCCACACGCTGTCAGCAGCTAAAGCCAACATTGTATGAATATATACCTTTAGTATGACTTATAAATTATCTATGTTAATGTGTCTGTATGTGTGTATGTATGTATGTCTGGCTGGCTGGCAGGCTGACTGGATGGCTGTCTGTCTCTGTCTCTGTCTCTGACTCTCTCTCATGCACATCGAATAAGATTTGAAGTCTTGTCTCTCTCATCCTCTCTCTCTCTCTCTCTCTCTCTCTCTCTCTCTCTCTCTCTCTCTCTCTCTCTCTCTCTCTCTCTCTCTCTCTCTCTCTCTCTCTCTCTCTCTCTCTCTCTCATCTCTCCTCTCTCTCTCTCTCTCTCTCTCTCCTCTCTCTCTCTCTCTCTCCTCTCTCTCTCTCTCTCTCTCTCTCTCTCTCTCTCTCTCTCTCTCTCTCTCTCTCTCTCTCTCTCTCTCTCTCTCTCTCTCTCTCTCTCTCTCTCTCTCTCTCTCTCTCTCTCTCTCTCTCTCTCTGTGTCTCTGTGTGTCTGTGTGTCTCTGTCTCTGTCTCTGTCTCTGTCTCTCTCTCTCTCTCTCTCCTCTCTCTCTCTCTCTCTCTCTCTCTTCTCTCTCTCTCTCTCCTCCTCTCTCTCTCCTCTCTCTCTCTCTCTCTCTCTCTCTCCACACACACACACACACACACACACACACACACACACACACACACACACACACACACACACACACACACACACACGCACACACACACACACGCACAAACACGGGGTAAAGCAGAGGAGACCTTATGGGCCAGAAATGGCAGGATGTTTAGACACATCCACACTGTCAATATTATGACTCTCCCTCGACCATGCCAGAGAGGTCTTCAGTACATTAGCTATTCCCATCTGGAAATTCTGTGCTAAAAAAAAAGTGTCCTCTCTTCTGTCAAATGTTTGTGTATCTTCTGTTGTAATGTTTGCCTTTCATTTCCTGTTTTGGTTTATCGTCTGCTTCACATATCTGTTCTTTAGCTCATTTTTCGGAGTAAACTTTACCATAGAAAGACTTTTGCAATTTCTCACTTTCTAGGTGGGTGTGTTAATTCTAGAACGCTGATCCACCGGTTGAACAAGAATAAGTTCTGAAACACTCTGATTAGTTAAATGTTGACTATGCGCACGAGCGTGTGTACATACACATACGCGCACGCGCGCGCAGACGCACACAGCCATGTACATATACTCAGACGCGCGCGCGCGCGCACGCAGGCAGAACCAAATAGCTTGTAGACAAACACAGACATCATAGACGATCATAGAGAGGAGAAAGAACCAGAAAGATAAACAGCCAACGAAGGTCAAAAAGACGGAGAGACAGAGAGGGAAAAAAAAAGAATAAACAAGGAGAGTAATATCACCATTATGTAGATAGCTGACACACCAATTGGTTTAAGGGCACAAAGGTCTAGTGAAGAATAACGTCAGCGCAGGAAGGGTCTTGTGAAGAATGACCTCAGCGCAGGAAAGGTCTTGTGAAGAATGACGTCAGCGCAGGAAAGGTCTTTCGCCAAAGACTTGAATTATGATCTCCGCAACGTCTACTTACCGGAATGCGGGTCAGGCGGCCGTGTTTCTCTATGTCTCCCAATCATACATCAATGTACAGATCGATGGCACAGCCCTGCAGTTACAACAATGTGCCCCTCACAGCCCAAAGGAAGCAGGACTGAGCGTTGAAGCTGAGAGGGTGGGAGTTGTCTGAGCGGCCTGAATTTAGGTGTAGTTCTCTTTTTCACCCACCTGTACTTAACTTGTAAGTGTTTTTTTTTTTTAAATTTTATACCACTTTAGGTCACAGCATATTTCTCTGCGTGAAATTCGGGCTGCTCTCCCCGGGGAGAGCGCGTCGCCACAAGTGCAGCGCCTACCCATTATTTTTTTCCCCTCAGGGATGGGGTCTAAACACGACACCTGTGTGCCTGCTGGGTTTTTTTTATAATTTTGACATCCGCTCCTACCGACACACGATGGCCTGCTCTTCCCAAAGGCGGAACGGGGTTTTAACGTGAGCGCAAGATGTTTTGTGTGCGTTCGCACACGGGGCCTCGGTTTCTAGTCTCATCCGAATGACTTTGGCATTCAGTTCGATTTTTTCTTCAAACTGGGAAGAAAGGGCGAGGCTGGGTACGAACCCAGAAACTCACGGTTTACATATTGGCAGGCGAACGTCTTAACCATCCTACCACCTTCCTTCTCCTATCTTCACCTACATCTTCACCTATCCCGTGATCTTGTAGACTGTGGGGGCACTACTGATGATATTGCAACCAGCTTCCTTCACTCCTCGCGCACAGTCCTCAACTTTCCGTGGCAAATCGTTCCACGCAAGGACTCTCTGATGTTCGTTCTCATCGTTTTCTCTGTCTGCCTCTTTGTCTCTCTCCTTGCGTTTTTTCACTAAAGTTAGTTCTCTTGATTATTTTTTGTGTTGAAATTGCTTTCAAGACTGCCACCTTATCATGTCTATAAAATTCCATACACTCCCTCCTATTTTTTATCTAGTGAAATACTAGTCTTCGACAATCTCTGCAAAAGAACTGCACTGTTGGCGATATAAAACACTGGTCATTCAATTTTGTTAAGCTACATAACACTTGGGCATGCTTAAAACAGTCGCCCGCTTACAGACAAAAAGAAAATACTTGCTATCCCTAAGGTGAAAGAAAGGTAAAGCAGCAAGATCAAAGATAGGCTTTATATTTGAAACTTGAAAGAAAAAGCTCAAGTTTCTTAACATCTTCTTTGCTATCGATTACTTAACACGCAGGGAACTTTTATGCTTACACAACACAGTTCAGGAAAAAAAATTGTTTTAATTCAACCGTCAATTGGGTTTCACTCTTTAATACGCAAGAAAATAATTCCCAACCCAAAATCCTGTTCGGCTATCATCATAGATCCGCGGTCAACTGGACATTTGTAGTGTTGGTCAGGTAATATAAGCAACACTGTCATGATGAATTGACTGTGTGGTCCCAGTCTTCCCTGCCACCCCATAACAAACTCTCAATGGGTAGAAGATGCTGTGAGTCTGAAAATCCCTCTGACTCATGCCATTCAAACCCACAGCTTTCCAAACCACAATACAAAGCATATCCACTGTAGCTTTTTTTCCATAAAGTTTTGTTCTTTCTATATGTATTGTTCATGTTAACATTTATTTCTTTGCGTGTTACGCTATTGTTTTTTCATCTTTTCTTTCTTCTTCTCAACAAAATCATCGAACATTTTCTTTATGTCAGTAAATGCCATTTCCCAGCAACCTTGCTTGTCAACCTTGAAGTGACGTGTGGCAGCGCATGACAAGATTGTAAACAAGATAACCCAGACCCCAATAGAACGATTCCGCCCCCGCTCCTGATTCCTATTGCATCCAATTCGGAAAGATAACAAACCCAGCCGGCCAGCTGAGAACAGTGGATCGTTGTGTTTGATTTGATTTTGTCTGATGTATGCACATCGTTAGTTAAAGCTTCCAAAAATGCACACAGAGCAATTTTCTAAAACAAAACACGAAAAATGTGGTCCTAGTTGTTGGAGAGGGAGGATTTAAATTAATGATTTTTTTCGTCAGTTATTTCCCTAGAATTGCTGAAGTGTTTGGGGGTGTCTACAAGTCTGTAGTAAACATGTATGGATAGACAATTTTTTTCTTGTTTGTTTCACTGTTTTTTTGGCAATATTCACATGCCCTTACAAGTTTTTGGAGGGTGATTTTTTTCTCTTGTGTCTTTGTATGAGAGAAATGAAAAAAAAATGTGTTTGGTTTATACAAAACCCCAGTAATTGGGGTTATAAAAACAACAACATAAATTGAGAGAAATATTGGACGACTTTCTAATCACAATATATCTAAGAACAGGCTAGCATTTTTACTCAAAGTTTTGTCTGTCTTGTCTTTTACCTGTTTTAACATCAATGAAACTTCCGTAGCTTAGATTTTGGGGGTGTTTTCTTGTGTTTTCTATGTGTTTTATATTATTATGTCTTTCTCTTCTTTGTTGTTTTCCTTATTCCTCTCGTGATGTGCAATTACTTTTACACTTAGTGTAGTGCATTTTGTTGACATTATTTTTCTGTAGAGTTTTGTTTTATTTTTTTTATTTTGGTGTTTTGGTTGCAGGGTGGAGAGGGGTAGTCTTTCTTCCTATTTTTTTCTGTCTATATCTGTCTATTCATTTATTTGCCAGCTTTGTTTACTTCTTTACTACCTGCTTTATTTATGGCTTGAATTTTTTTTCTAATTCTATTATCGTTTGTAACTCTCATGATATTCTCCTCTCGAGAGAGACGTAGTTTATGTTTTATGTGTGTCCCTTGTTTACATATAATGCTTAAGCAAATCCAACAAACAAAATCCACTTCAGTTTTTTATTTTATTTTATTTTTTTATATTCTGTACCCCTTTATGTCAGCGCCTACCCAATATTTTTTCCCTCAGGGATGGTGCCTAAACACGACACCTGTGTGCATGCTGGTTTTTTTTTTTAATTTTGTCATCCACTCCTACCGGCACACGATGGCCTGCTCTTCCGAAACGCGTGCGCAAGATGTTCTGCGTGCGTTCGCACACGGGACTCGGTTTACAGTCACGTCCGAATGACTTTGACGTTCAGTTCTATTTTTTCGTCAAACTGCAAAGAAAGGGCGAGGCTGGGTACGAACCCAGAAAGTCACGGTTTGCATA
>CM060319.1:32292760-32295260 GCA_030674155.1 Stramonita haemastoma
TAAAGACAAAAAAAGAGACCCAAACAAGAAAGTATAGCAACAACAATCAAGTAGAAAGCATGATGTATCATTTGGTTTATTGGCACACAACTCTTTCGAAGAATGACGTCAACACAAGAAAGGTCTTTTGCCAAAGATTTGACTCATGACCTCTGCAACGTCTACTTACCGGAATTCCTGGTCAGGCGGCCATGTTTATGTATGTCCATCAATATATCGATGTGTAGAACAGCGGCCCAGCACTGTAGATACAACTTGCTGGTCAGAGCCCATAGGAAGCTGGATTGAGCATTGTTGCTGAGAGACAAGCGATTGATTGTGTAGAGCATGATGTGGGTTTGTATTATTGTATGGTGCTGTAAGCTGTAAGCTCTCTGATGACATGTACGTGATTCATCTCTTTTCTCTGTTAGATAATGTTATCAATTGCTCAAAACCTCACAGAGTTTTCTATGTTTAGAGATAATACTGTATTTGGATCTGGCCCATAGCGAACTCAGGTCTTTGATGCTTCGCTTCCCTACGACCTCCCAGTTTTGAAACACCTTAACTTTTACAAAGCTGTATAAAAAAAATATATATATAAATTTTAAATAAAAAGTTATAAGTAAGGCCTTTTTTTTTCGTTTTCAAGTTGTTTTGTAATACCCACGTACATCCTCGAGTCTTATAAAGAAAGAGTGTCTCTCATTTTTTTTTCTTTACATGATAGAAATCATAAATGAAAATCGTGTTGGGATTGTGTATAACTCTAGTAGTATGATCCTAAAAAATGGCAACACATATCGGAAAAAATATAAACACGATTTGTGTTGGGTTTTCTTTTTTAGGATATGCAAGAAGAGGCATAACGTATTTGTACGCTCTGACTGCCATGCCTTCTCTTCTCTTTGTTTTTTCTCTTTTCCTCTCAACTCAAACATTCGATTTTCATTTTCTTTTACTTTTTTCTTGTCTTTTCTATGTTGCTTGCAATTGTAACAACTTTCTCTTCGTTTTCTTTTCTGTTTATTTTGTCTCCTAGTGATCTGCGATTTCTACTAAAATGTCTCTTTTCATTTTCCGTTCTTTATTGTTATTTCTCTAATGTTTGTCTTCTCTTTGTTTGTCTTCATTTCGTTCTTTATGTCTTTGTTTTCTTTCTTTATATGCCCATCACTGACTTTCCATGCTTTACTCTTTTCTTTATTTGCCTCTTTCGCTTTTTGTATTTATACTAATTTTCTTGCCGTTTCTAACTCTCTGATGATTTTCTATCTGAGAAGTCTTTTATGAATCTGCCTTGATTAGCACTAAAACCTAGGAAAAATTTCTCATGTATTTGTTTTGAAAGATAAATACAAAAAGGATGTATAATCAATTTCATAACTCTAATAACACTTCAACATATTGTACAAGACGCATAATGTGTGTACATATAACTGTACCTCATAACATCATCTCAAAAAACACTTACCACCAAGCATTAACACATACATGTGTGTGGGTGCTCTCGCATGTGCTCACACACAAACGCAAACAAATACATACCCCTCGCTTTTCTCACCCTCCCTTCCTCTCTCTCTCTCTCTCTCTCATCATCTCTCTCTCTCTCTCTCACTCTCGTCTCTCTCTCTCTCTCTCTCTCTCTCTCTCTCTCCTCTCTCTCTCTCCTCTCTCTCTCTCTCTCTCTGTCTCTCTGTCTCTCTGTCTGTCTCTGTCTCTGTCTCTGTCTGTCTGTCTGTCTGTCTCTGTCTCTCTCTGTCTCTCTCTGTCTCTCTGTCTCTGTCTCTGTCTCTCTCTGTCTCTCTCTCTCTCTCTCTCCCCTCACTCTTCTCTCTCCTCACCCCTCTTCTCTCTCTCTCTCTCTCTCTCTCTCTCACTCTCGAGCTTTCTCTCTAGCTCTCTCGAGCTTTTCTCTCAAAGAAAAAAAAAGGAAGGAAAAATTAAAGGCAGATAAAAACAACAAAAAAGGGAAGAAAAGACAGATAGATAGACAGACGATAACACTGATAGATAAACTGACATGAAGAGAGGCAGAAAGAGAAATATACAAAAAATATGACTTTTAAAAAAAGATAATGATCACAAGAAAGCAACAAAAAGATGGGAGGGTAAATAGAAACCTAAGAAGGGAAGACATGAGACGAAAGAGAAAATACAGGACAGAAAACCCAAAAAATCAAAAAGAAATGAAAAAAAGGAGAGAGAGAGAGAAGCCAGCGAAATCTAAAACCGTTTAAAGAACAAACAAATAAGAAAAAGAAAGAAAGACACACAGACACACAGACACACAGACACACAGAAAGAAAGAAAGAAAGAAAGAAAGAAAGAAAGAAAGAAAGAAAGAAAGAAACAAAGAAAGAAAAGAAAGAAAGAAAGAAAGAAAGAAAGAAAGAAAAAAAGATTAAAAGAAAGAAAGACAGACAGACAGACAAAGACAGAAAGACTGACAGACACAAGACAGAAAGAAAATAATTAACAGGCAAAGAAAGAAACAACCAAAAAAAAAACGGGCAAA
>CM060319.1:32300260-32307760 GCA_030674155.1 Stramonita haemastoma
GAAGACATGTTTTTTTGGGGGAGGGGATTTGGAGAGGGGGCTGAAATAAGATATTATGATTATTAAGTGTAGTTAAGCATGCAGCGGATTCTGTGTATGAGTAGATACACTGTGGGAATGAAAATTCTGATGTATCTTTCCACACACGATTTATTATGACTTGTTGTAGTGGTTGTGGTGTTAGTGGTGGTGATTGCTATAGTGTGTGTGTATGTGTGTGTATGTGTGTGCGTGTGAGTGAGCGTGTGTGTGTGTGCGTATGTCTGTGTGTGCGTGTGCGTCTCTGTGTGTGTGCGTGTGTGAGTGTGTGTGTGTGTGTGTGTGTGTGTGTGTGTGTGTGTGTGTGTGTGTGTGTGTGTGTGTGTGTGTGTGTGTGTGTGTGTGTGTGCGCCTGCGTGCACACTTGTGCCGAAACAATCAGTACATCAGGCAAAATGATCAATGTGTCAAACAGAAATATGCATAACAAATACTATTGAATCAATCATGCAAGACTTACAGTAATGAGATCATTTGAAAACAAAGAAAGATACAGCAGAAAATGAGATGCATAACAATTATGCTGTAATACATTCGTGTTAAACAAAAAATGCATGCATGTATACCGTGTGTGTGTGTGTGTGTGTGTGTGTGTGTGTGTGTGTGTGTGTGTGTGTGTGTGTGTGTGTGTGTGTGTGTGTGTGTTTATGCATATATCGTGTGTGTGGAGTGTGTGTGTGCATGTGTGAGCGTGTATACGTGCGCGTGCACGTGCGCGCGCGTGTGTGTGTAGTATATATCCACGTGTGTGTCTGTAAAACGAACAGATAGACAAAACATATGTTTCTATATCTATATATGCATCTCTGTATCTCTATTCTCCTCAATGTACTCAGGAACGGAAGGAAGCAGAGATCGACAAAGCAAAACGGAGCTTTACACTTGCTGAAGCAACGTTCTTTCTCAACAGACACTTCTCCATTAGCATTCACAGCACAGACTGCGCAATCCCTCAGGGCGAAGCGCAGAGTTCCGTGTGCTTAGCAGGCATCACGATTAAGAGTGCAATGTCAATCTGTGGCCAGCATCACAATTCCCTCCCACGACACACATACACGCACACTCATATGCACTGACACACATACATACATACATACACACACATACGCACGCACACTCATACAGTGTGCACGCACGCACGCACACATACACACAAAGTATGCACACGCATGCAATAACAAGCACACGCACACACACACACGCACGCACACACGCATGTATGCACGCATGCACGCACACAGCCCATTTTCTTCTCTTCTTTCTGTTTGTCTATCTGTCTCTGTCTCTGTCTGTCTGTCTGTCTGTCTGTCTGTCTGTCTGTCTGTCTGTCTGTCTGTCTGTCTGTCTCTCTCTCTCTCTCTCTCTCTCTCTCTCTCTCTCTCTCTCTCTCTCTCTCTCTCTCTCTCTCTCTCACTCACACACACACACACACACACACACACACACACACACACACACACACACACACACACACACACGCACACACACACACATACACACACGCACACACACGCACACACACGCACACACACATACACACTTGACTTGATGACACACGATGACTTGTGTAAAATCACTTTTTAGTGGATAGACGTTAAAATGAAGACACACACCAGATAAAAATCCAGACAGAGATATCAGGGCAGACAAAACAGATAGATAGATCCCTTAGTAGTCAATGGCACAGAGACTTGTGTGGTCAGGCCAGGGATAGACATTGTACTCCAAGATGCTGTACAGAAGACAGGAGACATTGTGACACCCTCCTCCCATCAGTCAATGGGCTAGCCAGCACATGACAACGAAGATTCAGTAACTTGGCTTGATGTCACATCTCCTCCCTTAACCCCTTTCAGAGTTGTCTGGAGTTCTGCAGTGCTGCACTGATGAATGTTTCATGAGGTGTGTCATGAGCAAAATAATCGTTTCTTGGGGATGCTGAGGGGGGTGGGGGGGTTGTCAATATCAGTCGCATCCCCACCTTCTTGAAATTCGGTGCTTGGATTTCCCTCCGTTCTTTCCCTCTCTTTGTTTCTTCCTTAAAACTCTCAAAGGACGGCTGTCCGCTATAGCGGATCAGTGTAGAGCAACGGTTTTGGACGGCCGTCGGCTATAGCGGATTTGTTGAGCCTGACCAAAGTCGAATGCAGAGTGTTGTTGGGTAATGCTGTATGTTCCAAACTCTTATGGTTGTAGAAAGTAGCTGACACGGAGTAGTGACAAGGAGTACAAACTTCGGAGTACTTTCTTTCTGCTAGTCAAAGCTCAAATATTAAAGTGAGAGCTTTTATCTTTCGGTAATTATATACTAACCCAGCATGTTATTCAAAAGTTCAGAAAATTTCATTTTCTTACTATGTGTTTTTGCATTTTTTATGATTTTTTTTTACTAATCATTACCGATGGGCCGTCAGTGGAGGTAAAGCAAGGGAGAGAACTGGCCGTTCCAAGTGAGTTTTAATTTTATCATTCTCACCATTGTCACGGTGCGAACGCACGCAGAACGTCTTGCACACACGTTAAATCCTGTTCCGCTTTTCGTAAGAGTAGGCCATTGTGTGCCGGTGGGAACAGATGACGATATTTACACAACTGCATACACACGGGAACTGGATGGAAAAAAAAAGCACATGAGTGCTCTCTCCTCGATATAAAAGAATAAGATATAAAAAATAAAAATGTAAATAAATATAAATAAAACACGGGTGGTGGGTGTGCTGTGCTGTATGTGTTGCAGACGTCTGCACTGTCCCCGGAACACCATCCACCTGAATCTGTTCGGGTCGTTCATCCTGCGGGCATCCATCTCCTTCATGAAGGAAAACCTCCTGGTGGAGGGGCTGGGATTCCCCTCTGACGTCATAGAGACCCCGGATGGCGTCGTCTTCAAAGAAAATGACACGGTACGTTGACTGACTGCCTGCCTGCATTGTGTGCCAGTGTAGTGGCAACAGGTGACAAGATTTACAAAACTGCATACACACGGGGGCTGGATGTAAAATAAAAAAGCACGTGAGTGCTTGTTCCATTGTCCTCGATATAAAAGAATAAATAAATGAATATATCAATAAATAAAAAGGTAAAAGTGTCCTCATAAGCAATACGTAGGCGAGTGAGATGTCAGAGACCTCAGCTTTTCTAGGGACCAGTATATTGAGATCGGCGTCCATCTCTTCTCCTTTGCTCCTTTACTTTTCCTATCCTTAAAGAGGTCTGGTACCAATTGATTTTAACAGCTGTGTGAACTGGTGGAATGTACTGAAGTTAGGGCACACGAACGGTCACCCATCTGCAAGGGAGAGAATAAGGAGGAGAACTGGGGGGGTTGGGTCATGAAAAGAAAAACGCTATTATTCTAGGATAAAGTCTTCTCACCTTGGGGATGAGTAATGAGTGGTTTGAACCATTCCCAGATGGACCGTCTCTTCTTTCTCTAGTAGACTGTGTTTTCGGGTTGGTGGGTAACTTTGGTATGTAAGATGTAAACTGGAGGTCATGTACAGCGTACATTCAACACACGTAAAGGAACCACAACAGTCACAGAGCTGTCTCTTTCAAAGTTATGTGGACAAATATATTTAATACTGTTGTTGCTTCGACTTTTGCTTCTGTTGCTGCTGCTGCTGCTGCTGCTCCTGCCTTGATTACAACTTTTTAAAAAAACATTATGACGATGATGGTAGTGGTGGTGACGGTGGTGGTGGAGGATGCTTGTGTTAATAGGGGTAGTGGTGATGGTGGTGATGACAGATGATTATATTAAGATGTTATAGTAGCGGAGGTTGGTCTTGTTCAATGGTGGTGGTGGTGGTGGTGGTGGTGGTGGTGGTGGTGGTGGTGGTGGTGGTGGTGGTGGTGGTGGTGGTGGTGGTGGTGGTAAAAAAATATGATAATAAGGAAAAGAAATGGGAGAGGAGGAGAAGGAGAAGGAGGAGGATAATGGTATGGGAAAGAAGGAGGAGGAGGATAACGAAGAGGATAATGACCGCAGCCCCCTTATTTCAGCCAGAGATCTTAACACTACGAAGTTTCTGTTCTCTGCAACTCACATCCATCCTGTCCAAGAAACACTCGAGCGAACACTGCACGCTTTCAGAACTGATCTGAAAACTGTTTCGGGAGAGCTGTATCATTAGTCTGTTAACGTTTTGCGAAAAGGCACTTGATTGTTCATCTGTCATCGTGTAAAGGTGCTTGACGTGTGTGTGTGTGTGTGTGTGTGTGTGTGTGTGTGTGTGTGTGTGTGTGTGTGTGTGTGTGTGTGTGTGTGTGTGTGTATAAATAGGTGGGTGAATGGGTGCGTGCGTGTGGGTGCACGTGTGTGTGTGTGTGTGTACACGTGTTTATATGTATGTGTGTGCACTTGCGTCTGGTTTAGTTTAACCTACTGTTACAGACCTATTGCGCAATACAGAACGAATAAGTAGCAGTAGTATCAGCAGAAGTAGTAGTATTCCTGGTCGTTGTTGTTGTTGTTGTTGTGAGAATAGTAGTGGTGTAGCTGTTATCATCATCACCATCATAATGATCATTGTTACTATCCTTGTTCTTATTTCTTTTGTTGTTATTGCTGCAATATATCTTGCTGTTTCTTGTCGTACTTAATAATGTTGTTGTTGTTCTTGTCATTACTCTCGTTGTTCTAAAATTATCATCACTACAAATCCTTATCATTAAAGTAAAGTCGCCCGTCACAGACGTGTGAATGAAAATGATGACACAGAACTATGATTCAAGTGCACTCGTTGTCCTGTCAAGGTTATAATACTGGTGTTTTTTCTGACACACTTTCTAGAATAAAAATTCTGATCAAACCAAGCTATGACACTATCAGTATCACCTTGTCTTCAGCACTGGGAGTGTAAGCTGTTCTTCACCACCTTTCACTATGTGCTGGGGGCCAACTACATGTGGATCCTGGTGGAGGCCCTGTACCTCAACATGCTCATCACCGTGGCCGTCTTCTCCGAACGCTCCGGCATCAAGTACTACATCACCTTTGGCTGGGGTTAGTCAGTCTGCCTCTGTCATATAATGTGTGTGTGTGTGTGTGTGTGTGTGCGTGTGTTGGGGGGGGGGGGGTGTTTGTGTGTGGGTGTGTGGGGGTGTGGTGTGTGGGGGTGTTTGTGTGTGGGGGTGTACGTGTGTGTGTTGTGTTTGTGTGTGTGTGTTTGTGTGTGTGTGTGTGTGTGTGTTTTGTGTGTGTGTGTGTGTGTGTGTGTGTTTGTATGTGTTTGTGGGGAGGTGTGTGTGGTGGTAGGGTCTAGGAGTGGTTGTGTTGTGTGTGGGGGAGGTCTGTGTATGTTGTATGGGGGGTATGAGCGTGTTGGGGGATATGTGTGTGTGCATGGGGGGGGGGGGCGTATAAGTTTGTGCACGATTGTATATGAACAAGTATATCTATGAGCAAGTTTGCGACTGTAACTACTATCATGAACTCTGAATCAGTGCGTGAACACATATGGTAGCAAACGACATCAATTTCATCCTGCTTAAAGATTGCTTTTATGTAGAACTGACTGTCTGTCTATCTTTCTGTCCCTTTTGTCATTTTGTCTTTTATCACTTGCCATACCTTTAGTTTGATCGTATCAGAGTCCCTGCAGAGCTATCCGATCTAGCAAATGTACCATAAACCATAAACTCATACCTGGCAGAGATAACAATGAAATTTTCTCCAACTGTACAAAAACAGCCTTTAATGGAAGACTAAAGCCACACACAGACAAATGAACAAACTCATATAAAAGCTGTATTCCAAAGAACTTCGCATAGACAAAACAGTCTTTCGGATGAGATGATAAACCGAGGTCCCGTGTATTACACATCATTATTTAGCGCACGTAAAAGAACCCAAGGCAACAAGAGGGTTGTGCCTGGCAACATTCTGTAGAAAAAAGCCACTCTGGTAGGGAAACAAATACAGTTGCAGACAGGAAAAAGAAAAAAAATGGGTGGCGCTGCGCTTGTGGTGACGCGCTGTCCCTGGGGAGAGCATCCCGAATTTCACGCAGAGAAATCTGCTGTGACATACAGTGGTATAAAATAAAATTTTAAAAATCAAAACGACCAAACAATGACAAATTAAAAGTACACACTAAGCAACACTCTTCACCACCCTTCCATAGTTCTGTAGACAGTGGGAGCACCCCTGAAGATTTTGCAACCAGCACACACACACATGCGCGCACCAACAAAACGAACAAAGCCAATATGGAAACTATCTTCTTAAAAACCACGCACAAACACAAAACAAACAATCAAACACAAGTTTAGATTTCTTTCACGAACTCACATAATTATGACTCATAACAAAAGCATTCATAAAGGGTGGAGACAATGCATGCATACATCGTATAAAACGGCCTACTTTTAACGCCCTTAAAGAATTTGGAGAGAGAAAAAAAAAAAAAACCTCTTGTAGAAACACTCTGTCCTGGTGTTTTCCTTAGTTTGGGTCTGTTTTCTGTTATTCTAAACAGTTATGTAACCATGTGCTTGCTTACCTTACATACAGTTAATGGCCTCCTCCATGTATCAACCTGTCATTTTTTCCCCTGTATATCGCTGCTTTATTTCTTTTGAACAACGAAGAGTTGGGTGCCAGCATATTATCATTTTTGCTGTTAAGTTCGCTTCATCATGATAAGCACTTGGAAAAGTGGGTTTATGCAAAAACTAAGTCTGTCATTTGTTTTGCGAGTGGAAAAGATAGGGAGAAAAAAATTTAAAATAGAAAGACATGCATTGTTCCTCCATTCCCTCAACCTTATCTATTTCTCGCTCTTTCAGTCCGTCTGTCTGTCTGTCTCTGTATGTCTGTTTGTCTATGTCTCTGTCTCGCTCCCTCTGTCTGTATGTCTGTTTGTCTGTGTTTCTGTCTGTCTCTGTCTCTGTCTCTCTTTCTCTCTCTGTCTCTGTCTCTGTCTGTCTGTCTGTCTCTCTGTCTATGTCTCTGTCTCTGTCTCTGTCTCTCTGTCTCTGTCTCTGTCTCTGTCTCTCTCTCTCTCTCTCTCTCTCTCTTCTCTCCCCTCTCCTCTCTCTCTCTCTCCTCCTCTCTCCTCCTCTCTCTCTCTCTCTCTCTCTCTCTTGCCTTGCTCTGTCAAGAAAAAATGTGTGTTTGTGTGTGTTTGTGTGTGTGTGTGTGTGTGTGTGTGTGTGTGTGTGTGTGTGTGTGTGTGTTGTGTGTGTGTGTGTATATCTGTCTGTTTCTGTATGCCTGCCTGTCTTTCTGTCGCCGTATGCATCTGTGTCCTTGTATGTTTATGTTTGTTTGTCTATTTGTCTGTCTATCAGCTTGTGTGTCTATCCGTCAATATGTGTATGCTTTGACTATGTAATAGTCTGTCTAAATGTGTGTCGGGCGTGTGCATGTGTTCGTGCATATGTCTCAAATGTGCAGGTAAAATTGTACAAGGAGGCCTCTGCTATTATAGCCAGCACCATCAGCTCTGTTTGACA
>CM060319.1:32312760-32337760 GCA_030674155.1 Stramonita haemastoma
CCCCCCCCACGTACCTTCTTCTGCCTCCGTTCTTCACCATCATTCACCGGCTACCACTACCACTATCATTACGACCACTTCTATTACCTTTGCAGGCCGCAGTCTTGTTTTCTCAAATTTTACCAGCTCTCTTCTATTAAGTCCTGTAACATTCAAGAAATCGTGCGACTTTTTCTAATCCACTGGTTCAAAAATATGATTTTTTTAAAGGTAGCATTCAGTACAGGATATCTCCCTATACCCTAACTGATGACTCATTTCTTTGACAGGACAGTTTTCTTGAGAGAGAGAGAGAGAGAGAGAGAGAGAGAGAGAGAGAGAGAGAGAGAGAGAGAGAAGGAGAGAGAGAGAGAGAGAGAGAGAGAGAGAGCTGCTCAAGTCACTATTATCTTTAGACTGCAAAGATCACGCTGCCATATTCTATTCCATCTCTATCTGCGCCGTCTGAGAATATCCCACACTGACCAGCGCATTTAAGACGCAGGTCCACAACCCCCTGACTCTCCCCGCTTCACCCTACTAGAAGAAGAAGAAGAAAAAGAAGAAGGAGGAAGAAGAAGAAGAAGAAGAAGAAGAAGAAGAAGAAGAAGAAG
The DNA here is from genome assembly GCA_030674155.1 of Stramonita haemastoma. Classification (NCBI taxonomy): domain Eukaryota; kingdom Metazoa; phylum Mollusca; class Gastropoda; order Neogastropoda; family Muricidae; genus Stramonita; species Stramonita haemastoma. The sequence goes on from CM060319.1 coordinate 32,313,354, forward strand.
AAGAAGAAGAAGAAGAAGAAGAAGAAGAAGAAGAACAACAACAACAACAACAACAACAACAACAACAACAACTACAACAACAACAACAACAACAACAAGAGGATGATGACGATGATGACGATGATGACGGTGATGACGGTGATGATAGTGATGATGATGATGACGATGTTGATGATGACGATGACGAAAATGAAGAACAACAACAACAACAACAACAACAACAACAACAACAACAACAATTCTCCAATACCACTCCACAGCCATAGACTAAAGCTGGAGTGTGGCCTCAACACACAGTCTCTGCGCTCTCTTTAAAAAAAAATTTCCGCTAACTGCCTTCCGTTACAATCATCTCCCTTTAATCTGATCCCACCCCCACCCTCTCTCCCCTTTTTCCTCTCATACCTTTTCCTCTACCCTCATCTCACCCCCTACTGTGTATACTAACCTAGATCTGGATCCACAACCTCATTTTTCAGCCCTGAACGGGCACGCTTGGATGTTGAATTTTTTTCTAGATTAATTTTGGAGCGTACAATGTCTGTTTTGTGTTTTTTGTCATGATTGTTTTTCTTTTTCTAAATTTCTGTGTAATATTTGCCAGTCCGCTTGACTTGTCTCATCCAATGAGAGATGATTTTTGTTGTGTGGTGTGTGTGTGTGTGTGTGTGTGTGTGTGTGTGTGTGTTTATTTTATTGTGGGGTAGTGAGTTAAATCGGTATTATATGCACGCCCACTTGACAGCATGCACGCGTGTGCACGTGTACACAGACACACACGCACACACGGACGCATACACACACACATACGCACGCAGGCACATACACACACGCGCGTGCGCATGCGTGCTTGCACATACTCTCTCACACACACACTCACTACTTAAGTTCTTTCTTCGTTTTTCGTGTGTGTGTGTGTGTGTGTGTGTGTGTGTGTGTGTGTGTGTGTGGTTGTGTGTGTGTGTGTGTGTGTGTGTGTGTGTGTGTGTGTTCTTAGAGTTTAGTTTTTCTACATCCCCTTGCCAGAGGTAACTCTTTTATCGCCATTGCATACAGGTTCTTTTTAATGCTTAAAATTCATATGCCCACGTGACTCCGGCTTATTGTCTGATCCAAAAGACTAACACCCAGACCATCAATCGTGGTCTGGTGGATTAGGGGGCGGGGGGGGGGGGTTGGAGAAATCAACTTTAGACATTGATTCCACCTGCAACCTCTCATATTTAAACGATTATATTATCAAATTAATGACCACCAATCTACCATATTCATTTCCTGCTTTCTGTTTCTTGTTTATCGCCTTAATTATCAGGTTCGGTTTTTAATCACCTTAGTGATCGTGTTAGTATTCACTGCTTCAAAGAAAGAAGCACACAGTGATTCAAGGGCTATACATAGAAGATTACCCTTTTAAAAAGAAAAAAACACTGCAACATGGCAAAAAAAACATGGCTACCTATATGTAGCAAGGTACTTTTTTTTTATAAAAATATTCATACTGGCAAACTTATCATCCAGTGTGTACTTATGGTCTTACAGTGATTCCCAGGTGGGATGAGTGAGGCACAGTGCATATTCTGAATGACCTCTCAAGATGTAACGTTAGGACAGCGCACAACACTACCACCACCACCACCACCACCACCACTAACAACAACAACAGGAGACTGCCATTTCCTGACTTTTCTGACACAGGATATGTCTAATCCATTTAGCCATGGGGCTCTATAAAGCGCCAGATTTGCATGTGCCAAGCAAAAACGGAAAGAGAAGAGAAGTCATCAGAAACATCCAGACCGGATCATCGATATTGAAAAGAAAACATCAGGTGCAGGAAACGATGTGATGTGTCTTCTCCATTATATACACCACATCATCTGATCTGTATTCGTTTGGGGGAAATAAAAGTGAAATGGCTCACACATGTTGTGAAAGGTCTGAAAGGTGTGGGATGAGGGTGGAGATTTGTTGTAGATTACGGGTCATGTTTGTACATTGAAAGGGGGTGGAGATAGGGAGTAGACGATTTAGGAGCACACACACGCGCGCGCGCACACACAGACATAGACACACACAGACACACAGACACACAGACACACAGACGCACACACAGACACAGACACAGACACACAGACACAGACACAGACACAGACACACACACACACACACACACACACACACACACACACCACACACACACACACACACACACACACCACACACACAGAAACCAGGAAATCAGCTCAGGAACTGCAGGACTAAATCACTGATACTGAAAAGTAGACAGGATGAACAGGAAAAAACATCTCAGCTGGCTTGTTATTGTTGTTTGAAAGTTTAAAAAAAAAAAACAGCTAACTTTGGAAAGGCTGCAGTGACCTTTTTACGTGACGTGAAGTTTCTTCTAGAGCGTGGAAATAATAAGAGTGTCTTGCCGAAGATGATCTGACCTCATGCGAATTACATCCCTTTCCATTTGAAAAGAGGTAGTTTGTTCCTTTTTTTTTTTGACAGAAAGAATCATACATACAACGGTAAAACTTTTGCCTCCTGTTACCATTCTTCCGAGCTATTAGCCTTTAAGAAGCCAATAACCAGTTAGGCAGAAACCACATGTTTATTTAAACGTTGCCATGGAAGCAGTTAGACTAGTAAGAAAAAAACTTGGCTGTATTAATTTGTGGTGACTTTTTTCTAGCTTTCCTAAACGCGCAGCTTCTGGTGCAAAAAAAAAAGATAGATTTCTTCTATCCAAAACAAATTTTTAAGTGTTGAATTAATGTGAAACTGTGTTATTCTTTTAAAGACACCACAAAATTATGTTCATTTTTTGTAATCGACTTCATCTTTTAAAGAAAACTTTGTTGTTTCCAATTCTACCGATGAGACATTCTTTTCAGCTTACAGCTGGTACGAAAAAAATATCTTGGGATATCCAAACAACAAGAATGTTACAATTTTACCCTAGTAAAACTCCAAATATATAATAAAAGAAAGAGGACAAGAAGGAAATCGAGATACAATCCCACACAGACGCAGTACAAATCGTGTCGTCCAAGGGCAAAACTCCTGCAAACCAACAGCTATCATCCAAAGAAGAGAAAAGTCAGAAAAGGGCCTCAGACTGAGAGGCAGCAGGCCCTGAGGAACACCAGAGATCATTGCCTGATCACTGCACACCAGCACGTGTCTGATCCTTTCTCCGTGTTGGGGTCTCTCACAGCACACACCGCTTCCTGAAGAATCCATCCGCAGAAACAAGATACGTTCTTTAAGGAAAGAAACTCGGGAACTGTAGGACTGGGTTGACGAAGAGACATGGTTTACAGGAAACGATATCAGGTGGCTTGTTGTTGAGATGTAAAAAAAAAAAAAAAATCTTACACTGTTTAGAATGAAGTTCTCTCTCTCTCTCTCTCTCTCTCTCTCTCTCTCTCTCTCTCTCTCTCTCTCTCTCTCTCTCTCTCTCTCTCTCTCTCTCTCTCTCTCTCTCTCTCTCTCTCTCTCTGTCGTGAAGGGATAGGGATGTGTTGGAGGAGACCATGTAAGGCCTAGGAAATCCCAGAAGTAAAACAGTCATGAAGAAACAAGCACCAAAGACAGAATAAGAGTGCCTTGCAAAACTGTCCTGGCAGATGCGCCCCCCCCCCACCCCCACCCCCTCGGTTTTTGTCTCTTCACAGCTTGAATAGCAGCTTGACCTATTCTTCTGTCAGACTGTGTATCATTTTTCCCAGTTCTACAGTCAAAGTCCAGTGATCACACCCCTACAGTTTCACTGGTGAGAAAGCTGGACCTTGACTTTAGAACTGGAACAGAGAATCAGAGCCTTCGAAATGAAATCATTTAAAAGGATTCTACACGTCTGGCAGGGAGCACATAACTCATAAGTCTTATGTGGTTAGGGGTGATTATGAAAGCTTAGTCACAGGGAAACCCTTTCTGGGTGTTCTTAAGAGGAGGAAGCTAGCGCGGTTTTGTCACGTGACGATTCATAAAGTTTATCTCGCCAGGACAGGGAACACTTGCGGGAGGAAGATGCAAGGGCAGACAAATTAAAAAACTGGATGCAGAAAATCAGAGATTGGACCGGTTTTGACATGTTGCTGTTGTTGCAAAAGGCTGAAAACAGACAGACCCGCATGGAGAAAACTGTTGACCAGCTTGTCCACGCGTCCCTGTGGTGACCATCTTGGTCAAGGAAATGCTGATGCTGATATCATTTTTCTGGTTCTTTTCACTGGAGTTACCGATGCTTTTCCTTTGTTTTTGTTGGTTTTCTGCGCGCATTAATTGCATACTGCATACGAGATCTTGGTATAGTGTCTCATTCGAAATATGGCACCCAGATAAACACCTGACTTAATGGATGGGGAAGGAATCTAACTTTGCACAGGATTCGAACCCGGTACATCTCGGTTCTAAACAGTGGTGTCTCAACAATCAATAAAATTGGCTATCACTTCTTTAATTTTAAAAAGTATATCTACATACTCAACAACATTCAAAATTGTCTTACGAAATGGCAAAGGTGAACACTGCCAATGAAAAGATATTGGTGTTGTCAAGGAAAACAAAAACACACCCTTCACCTCTAGCTCCTGCACAGAAAATGGCATCAGCTAATAAGTCTTTTGAAAACTCTTTTTCTCTGGAAGAAAGAGAAAAACAGCTAAGCAAACTCTTTGCAGCGTTTAGAAAGGCCCAACTTGCATCATGTACGGACACATACACACAGACACACACAGAGAGACACACAAAGACACACAGACACACAGACACACAGACACACAGACACACAGACACACACACACACACACACACACACACACACACACACACACACACACACACACACACACACACACACACGCATACATACATACAAACCAACAAACAAACAAACAAACAAAGGAGACACATACAAAGAAAGACATGCTCACTAATAAAACTACATTCAACGAAGACAACAAAGAAATACACAGAGAAAAATGGAAGGGGCATGGCAGGGAATTGAAAATGTTCCAGCACTAAGTATGTTCAAAGGGTCAACAGAACACAGCAGCAGCTTTGCTCAAGGAAATGAGCTCTGCTTCCACGTGAAGTGGCCACCCTGCCAGGAACCTGCCTGCTCCTGCTGTAAGAGAGCATCAACTCATGTCATTCTTGACGTTCTCCACATCAGGGACTGTTGCCTCCGATCCTCTGCATCACCTCTGTCATTCCCCCCCTCCACACACACACACACACACACACACACACACACACACACACACACACACACACACACACACACACACACACACACACACACACTTCTCATCGTATCGCTCCGGATCCTTTATTTCAATCGTGCGTTTCGTGTGTGGTTTTTTTTTGTGTGTGGTCTGACTTTTCAAGTTACCAACAGCTATGAATAGATTTTGATTGGCTGATTCCAAGAAAACAGTTTTGATGAACTGGAGTACGTACGCGTGTAAAGGTTCTCCGGTCCCTAAATCTGATATCTTCGCTGGGACGTTAATTTACTCACAACAACAAATTAGAGGTTCTTCTCAAAGGACACGCAGAAGTTGAACACTTTGATTTTCTGGATTGGTTTTCTCCACTGGCTTCCAGTCGCACAAAACATTAATCAAATAAAAGAACCAGCGCCCTCTGTAATAAATGTATCCCCCCCAAAACTAGAGTTTGGATCCCTGTGACAGTCTGCATGTTTACACTCCATCCCAGTCTCTTAGATCAGCTTGTAGTTGCACAGCACTTGTATGGTTGCAGGTTCAGACAATTCACTGTTGATTATCACTCCTTTTCTGTCTCTGGTCCATCTACCTGGAATGCTCTTCCTCTCTCCTTTCACCAGAAAGCCCACATTTGGCAGCTTCCAACCAGACTTTAAGGTTAATCTCTTTTCATAAGTTTATGATCGGTCTTTCATTTTACTTCTCATGCTCACCTGTGTCACCTTCCATATCTTTAGACACATGTATTTGTTGTCATATTATCTTTTAAAAAAAGAAAAAAGGAAGGTGGCCGGATGGTTAAGACGTTCGCCTGCCAACAAGTAAACCGTGAGGTGCTAGGCTCGATTCCCAGCCTCGCCCTTTCTTCCCAGTTTGACTAAAATCGGACTGAATGTCAGTCAATCGGATATTAACCGAGGTTTCATGTGCGAACGCACTCATAACGTCTTCAGCACACGTTTAAAACCCGTTCCGCCTTTCGGAAGACTAGACCACTGTGTGCCGGTAGAAGCGGATGACAACAAAAAATTATTTAAAAAACCAGCATGCATAAAGGTGTCGTGTTTAGACACTATCCCTGAGGAAATATCGAGGAGTTGGAGTCCCCGGGGCAGTTCGGGGCTGTATATGGCAACGTTCTGGTGGCTCCTGCGACGGCACTGGAACCATGCGCATAGGCGATTGCCTTTCCAATGGACCACTCCAGCTATGTGGAAAGGAGGGTCTGCTGCATGGGTAACAGCTTGCCCTTCTTGCTTACTTACCTAGGCTGTGCGCTCTAGAGCCTAGAGCGCAACTCCACATCTTCAGAGACTGACGGATACCTAAAAAGAAAAAAGAAATAAGAAAAAAACATCTGGACTATTTCAAGTCTATTACGTCTTTCAAATTTTAATGCGGGAGTGTGTAACATGGTTATTGCCTGCGGTAAAGGTAAAGGTGTCCCATAACCTATGTGGTCGTAGGGGAGCGAGGCATCATAGACCTCAGCTTCTCTAGGGGCCAGCATATTGAGGGCGGCGCCCATCTCCTCTCCCTCGCTGCTTTACCTTCCCGGACCCTGAAGATGGCAGGTACCCACTTACTGATGCGTGAACTTGGGGAGTGTACTGAATCCAAGGCGTGCAAACGGTCACCCATCCAAACTGGTAACCAAATACGCTCGATGCTGCTTAACTTTGACTTGGGGAAAGCGAGTACTCTCACCACTGAACTACCCGACCCCCAGTTAGTGTCTACTTTGCGTAATATGCGTGTCAATGTTTTGTAGGGGAGTTCTTAGATTTGTGACGCTCCACCACGAAATGAGTCGCTTAGCACATTACCTAATTTTGCGCTAGGAGCCATTAAAGGCAGGTGGAGGTCAAGTTGTCAATTTTGAGATTTTGATCGATTATTAAACCATATCCGTTATTCTACCTTGCGGTGAAATACCAAGACATGATTTGTATTCCTTTTGCTTTTAAATGTGTTTTGAAAATACCCAAACCCTCATTCTGACAACCTGTTACGAAAATAAACTTGCCCGTTTCTCATTTTGTCACATCCTGCAGTCTATCATTTCAATTTGTGATAACTTTGCACAGAATTGTCCGATTTTCAAACTTTTTTGCATTGAATAGCCTTTTCATTGCAGATTAATAACATGTCAATAACTAAAAATTGACCTCTGGTGCAATGCAACTCTTGTGTGGTGGAGACGTCACATTTGGTTCTTTCTAAGAGTTAGCAGTGAGAATTACAAATATTACCATAATAACTATTGCTTTTTTTTTTTATCTAGGATTACGTATATTATCTTCATTGCTATTCCTTTCTTTCTAGGAGGAGTGATTATCGCACACATTGTCTGGTTAGCTGGGTTGGTCATTTTCTTCATTTTTTTGTACACACAAGTACGTTTCATAGGCAGGCATGCACAGACCTGCCCAATAGTGTGTGGAGTCGGAAAATAGGGAGTGAAAGAAGCAGAGGAGGGAGAGAACTTACAAGACTGTATTGTATTGTTTTTTGTATGTTCGTGGTGCAGTATTATTGTGTTGCATGTGTTGGAATGTGTGTGTATTGTGTTGTGTTTTGTGTGTGTTGTATTGTGTTGTTTTGTTTTTACCTTTTCTTTCTTGTCCTGTTTTGGTTGTCCTGTCTTGTTTTGTTTGTATTGTATTGTATTGTACTGTATTGCTTTTGTATTGTATTGTATTTCTTTTCTTGTAAGTATCGTTGAATACTGTATTGTATTGTACTATATTCTGTTGTATCGTATAGTATTGTATTTTCCTTTCTTGTAACGTATCGTTTTACATTGTATTGCATGTATTGTGTTACATCACACAGAGCAGCGCCACCTTTTGTTTTCCTTTCTATCGGATGTGTAATTGTTTCTTTGTCGGGGTGGGTGGATTTTCTACAGAACTTTGCCAGGGACAACTTCTTGTGATGAATTAATCGTGTTTTCTGTACACGATGGAGTTTTCGTATTCTGTTGGTATGAGTTCTTTATTTGCGTGAATGGGTGTCACTCGCACATGAACTCGGCTTATTGCCTCATCCGAAAAACTAGCACCCAGACCAACACTCAAGGTCTAAGTGGATGATGTATGGAAGAGTCTTGGATACAAACAGAAATCGAATCCACACTTATCGCTATCTAGACAAGCGTGTTATCTTTACACTACCATCCATCATGCATAAGTATATGCTTTCGCGCGTATTTGCTATTTATGCCTGCATGTCTGTAACTCAAAAATATATGTCGTACGATTATGTGCACACACGAACCACCCATTTGGAAAGGATTTTCTAGTGGGCGGAATAATTCCTATGCTGTTTTTTCACTGACATAATGTCCATGTATAGGGTCAGTAAATAAGAGATTTCGTAAGGTCCAAGGGGGGTCAGGAGGGACACGTTAGTTTCCAGTGTCTAAGCAAATGTAGAGATATGTGTGTGTGTGTCGCAGCCTGTGTTTTAACACGGGCTGCTGCAGGGGAAATGATCATCGGGGTGCTTCATGATTGATATCATAATATCATCTTTCGTGTGGCTTATTTCTATAGTTTTCATGTCACTCTGGGTGTTGGCTGTGTCTGTATGTGTGTGTGTGTGCGTGTGTGTGGTGGGGGCAGGAGGGATATATGTGTGTGTGTAGTGTAGGTGTAGGGGGGTATGTGTGTGTGTGTGTTGTGTATGTGTGTGTGTGTGTGGTGGGTGGGGCGGGGAGAGGGATGTGTGTGTGTGTGTGTAGGGGTGGTGCGCGCGCGTGTGTGTGTGTGTGTGTGTGTGTGGTGTGTGTGTGTGTGTGGGGTGATGTGTGTGTGTGTGTGTTGTGTGGTGTGTGTGTGTGTGTGTGTGTGTGTGTGTGTGGGGGGGGGGGGAGGGGGGGGTATGTGTATGTGTGTATGTGTGTATGGGTGTATGTAAGGTGTGTGTGTGTGTGTTTATTCTGTATTCTTTCCTTTTATTTCGATGATAAGGCAATAAGCACTCGTGTGAGTGTAGAGGGGGGGTATACCTTAGTCCCTGTGTGTAGGCAGTTTTCATTGCACGCAGAGTTGGTCTTTGTGTACTCTAAAGGATTAGAATCGTTATATAATATCAGTCAGTCAGTCAGTCAGTCATATGTCTCTGTCTGTCTGTCTGTCTGTCTGTCTGTCTGTCTGTCTGTCTGTTCTGCTCTGTCTGTCTGTTGTCTGTTGGCTTGTCTCTGTCTCTGCTCTGTCTGTCTGTCTGTCTGTCTCTGTCTGTCTTCTGTCTTCTCTCTCTCTCTCTCTCTCTCTCTCTCTCTCTCTCTCTCTCTCTCTCTCTCTCTCTCTCTCTCTCTCTCTCTCTCTCTCTCTCTCTCTCTCTCTCTCTCTCGTCAATTGTCTATCTGTCTGTCTGTCTGTCTGTCTGTCTGTCTTTTCTGTCTCTCTGTCTCTCTGCTCGTCTGCACTGCGTCCCCTTGCCTCAATCATGCTTTCACATGAAGTTTTCTCTATATTTCTCTGTATTCTCCTCGTGTTGACATTGGCATGGCGCACTCGCTGATTTTGCATTATCTGATCAATCACTTTGCCCTTCACTTAGCTTGGGATTTTCTGTGTATATGGATGAGGGGTGGGGGTGTATGTTATGTTTGTGTGTGTGTGATAGGGTGGGGCTGGGGTTGGGGGATGGGGTGATTGTGTGGGGGGGGGGGGAGGGTTGGTGTGTATAGTTTTGTGTGTGTTCTTTACTTTTCTTTTTTTTTAAATGGAATAAGTGTGTGTGTGTGTATTGGTATGTGTGTGTGTGTGTGTTTGTGGTGTGTGTGTGTGTGTGTGTGTGCTGTGTTTGTGTGTGTGTGTGTGTGGTGTGTGGGTGCGTGCGTGCGTATGCGCACATGTTTGTGTGTTATGTATGCGTGTAGCGTATTGTGTGTGTGCGTGCATATGTGTGTACGTGTTGCAGGCGCACGTGCTTTGTGTGTGTGTGCATGCATTCGTACTTACATGCATAGTGTATACGTGCGTGAGCGTATATAAGTGAGTGTTCGTATGTGCGCTTGTGTGTGTGTGTGTGTGTGCGTATGCGTGTTTGAATTTTTTCGGAAAGGGGGGGGGGAGAGAAGAGGCGCTTGTTTAAAGGGTGGGGGGTATGGTTGACTCTCTCTGGGGTTGACTCATTTTCTTATTGATTTTTTTCTTTATTCTGTCCTTCAGCATTTCCACTGACGTTCGTCATACCTTGGGTCATTGTTCGGTCACCAGTGAAAACGTCCTGTAAGTAAAACAACATTGTACAATCCATCTCTCTCTCTCTCTCTCTCGTCTTCTCTTCTGTCTCTCTTCTGTCTCTGTCTCTCTCTCTGTCTCTCTCCTCTGCTCTCTCTCTCTCTGTCTTCTCTCTGTCTCTTCTCTCTTCTCTCTTCTCTGTCTCTCCCCTTCTGTCTCTCTCTCTTCTCTTCTTCTCTCTCTCTCTCTCTTCTCTCTCTCTCTCTCTCTCTCTCTTATTTGTCTCTCTCTCTCTCTTCTTCGTCTCTCTTCTCTCTCTCTCTCTCTCTCTCTCTTCTACTCTCTTCTCTCTTCTCTCTTCTCTCATCGTCTCTTCATTTTTTGTCTATTGTCATTTCATCTATCGTATGTTGTATGTATGTATGTATGTATGTATGTATGTATGTATGTATGTATGTATGTATGTATGTATGTATGTATGTATGTATGTTGTATGTATGTATGTGTGAATGATGTATATGTATGTATGTGTGTGTTATGTGTTGTTAGTTGTGTGGGGTTGTGTGTGTATGCGTGTGTGTAGGCGTGTAAGTACCATGTGTTTTTGTATGTGTGTGTGTGTAAAACCAAAATTTTCTGCTATAGCGGTTGACAACGGTATCGTGACATAACTGTTGAAGTTTCCTGCAGAAAGAAAGGCTTTAAGTTGAATGGTGATGATTTCTGTGATGATTCCTTTTGCTGTGCAGATGTTGGAACACTCACCCGAAGGAGGGCTACTTCTGGATTATGAAGGGGACCCATTGTTCTCTCCATTCTGGTGAGATGATTATGGCATACACCATGTGTGGCCCTGGGAGAGAGAGAGAGACAGGTGAGAGAGAGAGAGAGAGAGGAAGCAGAAGAGAGAGGACAGAAGACAGGAGACAGATAGACAGAGAGAGAGACAACACCAGTAGAGAGCACAGAGAGACAGACGAAGTAGAAGAGACAGATAGACAGACAGACAAACAGTAGACAACAGTACGTGCAGTGCGTGCGTGCGTGCGTGCTGCGTGTGTGCGTGTGTGCTGCGTGTTGCGTGTGTGGTGTGTGTGTGTGTGTGTGTTGTGTGTGTGTGTGTGTGTGTGTGTGTGTGTGGTGTGGTGTGATAGCGTTTTTTTTTCCACTCCAGATCAATCTTGTCCTTTTTATAAGACTTTTTTCACTTTTTCAGAGCAACTTTTACATGTTTTCTGGTCTGTTTTCTTTACCTTTGAAATAAACTTTTGCTAGATTTCTAAAAAAAAAAACAAAAAAAAAAAAAAGAAAACGACAACCAAACAAACATTTTTTTTTTACATTTTCTGATCGATGTTGTCAAGTTGTTTGGGTTTTTTTTTCTTACAAAACTTTTCAAAGCAAGTTTGTCGTAATTTTGATGTTTCTCATATTTCAGAGAAAAAAATGTATTTTCAGATAAAGTTATGTATACTGCTGAAGAGAAAAGAATATATTTTCAGACTCTTTTTTTTTTTAGATTTCTTCGAGGTTTTTTCTGTATTTAGATCATATACTGTTATATTCCGCTATCTTTGTTTTCATTTTTGGGATCACTTTCCATCATATTTCTTGGGTAAAAAAAGAATTTCATATATCATTCGTAGATCAACTATGTCAAATTTCTAAACTTTCTAATAATTTTCCTAGATTAACTTCGTCATTTTTCTGGGAAAAAAAACAAATCTTAGATTGCAATCAACCTCGTCATACTTCTCTTCTATAGTTATTAGACCTCCTGACATACCTTTGAGGTTTTTTGTTTTCAATTTTCAGATCAACTTCGTCATCTTTTTGAATATTATCCGAGTGCTGTTCGTCAAGCTGAATGCTGTCAATTCACCTGAAGCAAAAAAGTTCAGGTACAGGTAAGCTTGTTCGCTGAGTGGGCTTCCTAGGCGGTGTCGTAGACTGGAATTACCCCTTGTCATTCTTCTTCCCCCGGTAAGAAAATTCTCTGCATTTTTTTTTTGGTTTATTTTGATCAAGTGATCTACTGAATTATTGATGAAGTCATAATTTGTTGAATCGATTTGAGATAGATAGTATAAAACATAGTAAAAGGAGTTATTGAAAACAGATAGTAAATGAATCTAATGGAGTGAGGAATAGATATGAAAATAAAGAAAGAAAAAAAAGGAAAGAATAGAAGTCACGGTACAAATGAATGAATAAGTAAAAGAATAAGTTTCATAAGTAAGTAAAAAAAAAAAAAAAAAAAGACAGGATGGAACAAAAGTAACAAAAAGATCATCAGTCAATCCATAATGTTACGACTATTTTCTATTTTTAAAAACCTTCATTTTGTCTCTTTCCTCTAACATCAAGGTTATCTTTGCAAACACTGTCCAGATTTAGCTATCAAAACACACAGAATAGATAATTTCATCATCAAAATGGTAATGCTATTTGCGTCTTCAAATATCTTTTGACCTGCTGCGATGTTTTAGACTCCGAAAAAAAACCACTATCAGATTATGCAAATGGGAGGCTAGTAAAAGAGAGGGAAATGATTATGAAAGGGGTATTTGAGAGGGGGGCATTACGACCACTTCCAAAACAAAAACCAGGAAGAAATGAAAATTTACTGGGCTTTAAATCGTTTTAGCGGCCATTTTAACTTGAATAATTGAAAATGCAGACGTAAAACAGCAATTTTTTTTTTTTGATGAAGCGACCGAGATTCACACATGTGGTAAACTCGTTTGAGTTTTTGTAAATTGGTAACCGAATTGGAATAATGAGTTCTGGGATTTTCTTTTCTTTTTTTTTTTTTGCTTTTTGGAGGGTATGGGTGGTATGCTTAACTGAATATTAGAAAAGATACATAACAAAGGGATCTAGATAAGACAAGAATGGTATTTTAATGCCTACTTGCATCTCAGACATTTCATCAGAAAAGACAGAAAAAGTGTCAATGATATCATAGCTTTTTTTATACCTGCTTAAAACTGAACATTTCATCACGAAACATAGAGACAAGGGTGGTTGAACTGAAACCATATAGACATGCTAGGGACTTAGACATTGCATTAAGAAACGATAGGACAAGGGTGGTTGAACTGAAATCTTTAAGACTTGCTAGGACTTAGACATTGCAATAAGAAACGTATAGGACAAGGGTGTTGAACGAACATTAAGAATGCTAGGGACTTAGACATTGCATTAAGAAACGTATAGGACAAGGGTGGTAATGCCTTACTGCTACTAGACATTGCATTAGAAACGTATAGGAAAGGGTGTATGAATGCATAGCCTTTAGACTGCTAGGGACTTAGACTTTTCATTACGAAACGTATAGGACAAGGTGGTTGTACTGAAACCATACAGACATGCTAGGGACTTAGACATTGCATTAAGAAACGATAGGACAAGGGTGGTTGAACTGAAATCGTTTTTTTCATATACCTGCTTAATACGTAAACTTACATATTTCGCTAAGAAGTGTTAGGACAAGTAAAGCGTGATAGTGACAGAGGGTAATTCTAGTAGTGTGCATGCTGGTGTATGGGTTCATGTGCATTGGCGCTTTTTGCTGCTGCTGCTGACTGTGATGTTATCTTCCATTGTTACCGTATTATCGTCCTGCTTAGAATATGAGCAAAGCTTTTCTGCTGTCCTGTGTACCATCCGAGAATGGATTATTTTGTTTATTCCCTTTCTGTTTTTATCTCTTTCTGTTTCTCTATCTCTTGTCTGTTTCATGTGTGTGTGTTGTGTGTGTGTGTGTGTGTGTGTGTGTGTGTGTGTGTTGTGTGTGTGTGTGTGTGTGTTGTGGGTGTGTGTCGTGTCGTTTGGTGTAGTGTGTGTGTTTCTCTCTTCTTCTCTTCTCGTCTCTCTCGTCTCTTCATGTCTCTCTCTGTCTCTCTCTCTCTTGTCTCTCTCTCTGTCTCTCTCTCTCTCTCTTCTCTTCTGTTTTCTCTGTCTCTCCTCTCTCTCTGTCTCTTCTCTCTCTCTCTGTCTTCTGTCTTCTGCTTCTGTCTGTCTTCTCTCTGTCTCTCTTCTCTCTCTCTCTCTCTCTCTCTCTCTCTCTCTCTCTCTCTCTCTCTCTCTCTCTCATCTCTCTCTTTTTATTCAACCATTTTGCCACAGTTGTTTTTGTCTTCAAACTATGATATATTTTTTTTTTTTTCTTCTACCGCAACTTTCTCTCCCACTCTTTCCACCCCCTTCCTTGTCCTCGCTGTTGTCGTCCTCCTCATTTCTCCCTCATCATCCCTCCTCCGCCTTCTCCTCTTCCATCGCCCTTTTTCTCTTTATTTTTCTTCCTATTCTCTCTTTCTTTCTACACCTCATTATCTTACGTTAACCCTTCTCTTCTCCGGTGTCTTTTTTTTTTATCCAATCTTGTTTAATTTGAATCGATTTGATTTCACAAAACTTTAAATGCTTGGAGATTTTTTGGTTAGATTTTTTTTTTAGCTGTTTGTAGTAATGATTCTGCTAAATCCAATTTAATTTTTTGTTCTTTTCTCTCTATTTTGGGGGAATGGGTGGAGTGGGTGAATTTGTTTAGAAATCTTGGCAGAAAGAAAGGATATTCCAACCGTCGTTTGTATTCAAACTCGTCTCCTGTGTTTGCACGAGAAAAAGTCTATCAATCACGAACTCATTTCGTCTATTTGTGACAAATTTTTTCTTCGTGGTTTGGCATGAGAACTTGTCTGAGCTGTACGAACAGTCAGACAGACATGTAGACATGTGTGTGTGTGTGTGTGTGTGTGTGTTTGTGTGTGTGTGTGTGTGTGTTGTGTGTGTGTTGTGTGTGTGTGTGTGTTTATCTTTATTTATTTATTCTATCCTTTTACTTTCGAGGATAATGGAATAAACACTCGTGTGCTTTTTTTTTACATCCATTCCCTGTGTGTATGTGGTTTTGTAAATTTGGTTGTGTGTGTGTTTATGTGTGTGTGAGTGTGTGTATGTGTGTGGTGTGTGTGTTGTGTGACGAGTGAGAATAATTATGTGCGTGATGTGTGTGTGCGCGGCGCACGCGCACGCGTGTGTGTGGTGCGTATCTGTGTGCGTCTATCTGTGTCTGTGTTTGTATCTGTGTATGTGTCTGTGTCTGCGTCTGTGCATGCAGTCAACGCTGATATTGTGAATTTGCTTCTGAGGTAACCGTGCTTTGCTTCTGTGTTAACCCGTAACATGCTGGTATACCCGTGCTACCTTGTAGCTTGATTGGTTGGTCACTGTTTGTGCTGTGTACATCGTTTTCAGTTTTTGTCCCCTTTTTTTAGCTATTGCTTTATATGTTAGTATGTGTAAACGATTTTGTTTGCGTGTGTGTGCGTGCGTTCGTGTGTGCGTCAAGTCAAGTCCAAATTATCTTTATTGATGGTGAAAGATTAAGTTTACACAACGTACAACGTTTTTGACCTCCCCCACAACAACAAATAATAATAAAATGTTTACTTATAAAAACATTCAAAAGACCAATCTCTGTGAAAAGAACAAAAATAAATGAGGATGTTATTTTATAAACCAGACCTCATAATACAAGAGAAAACAAACACAAGACAGTACAACATAAGCTCGTCATACAGACTTAATATAGTGATACAAAATAACAAAGGTAAGAATAACAACAAAGAATGTGTGTGCATGTGTGTGGGCGTGCGTGTTTGTGTGTGTGTGTGTGTGTGTGTGTGTGTGTCGTGTGCGTGCTGTGCGTGTGTGTGTGTGTTGTTTGTGTGTATGGGTATGTGTGTGTGTGTGTGTAAATGCGTGAATGTGCATGATTGTATATGCATGCATGTATTAAGATTCATGTCTGGGAGCATGAGCGCGCGTTCTTACGTGTCTATGTGTCGTGAATGCATGCGCATCTGCATGATGGGTGCATACCTACATGCATGCATACTAATATATGCACACATGAGCGCGCCTTTGAAAAATCGATGGATACTTGAAAATGCATTCATTTTATATGAGAATCAATCGGCTGATGATTTGATTAAGATCAATGCAGATGTAACAGTAGAAGACAGAGCACTGTCAATGTAGCTCTGCGTAAACAAGATTTCCAGACAAAGATCCTTTTAACAGGGTTATCAGAATGTCAGTAAATATTGTTGCTGACTACAGGAGGTCTTGAATGTCATAAAATGTTGCTAGTTAAATATCAGAGTGCCTTAAATGTGTTTTAAATGTTGTTGACAAATTCTGCAGTTCTTAAAATGGTGTCAAATGTTGTTATTAGATATTACAGTGATCAAATGGTATCAAATATTATTGTAAAAATACTGAAGTCATTGACATGCTGTGACAGAGGTTTTTTGCTGTTTTTTGTGTGTTTGTGGGTGTGTTTGTTGCTAGCTGCGTTTGGGAGGTGGAAACACTCTTAACTATCAAAAATAATCAATAGCTGTTGTGTTGCGTTTTTGTATCAAACGATACAAGATGAATAAAAAGTTCATTTTGTAACTTGACTAACAAAGATTTACCTTGCATTTGAGGTAAAATGAATTAATAAAAAAATATATTCTTTTAAGCTGCAAGTTATTCGTGATATCTTGATTGTGAAAAATGACCAGTGGGTTATACCTGCGCCCTCCTTTAAACGGGGACTATTTTGACTGTGCGGCGAGGTACTTGAAGAGTTGAGTGTGGCTGCCTCACAAGTGGGTGACCGTCTGTACACCTTGGCAGCAGTACAGTCCCCCAGTTCACCCAGCTGTAAATTATGGGTGCCTACCCTCTTTGGGGTCAGGGAAGGTAAAGCAGCGAGGGAGAGGAGATGGGTATCGCCCTCAAGATGCTGGACACTAGAGAAATTGAGGCCTCTAACACTTCGTTCCACAATGAGCGCATAGGTTATGGGACTCTTTTTCTTTATTTTAACAATCATCGATGATGGGTGGAATCTGTCCGCGGCCATTGATAAAAGACATTCAGACTCAAACCCATGATCTTTCAATGGATATTCTACCACACTACGCACTGAAATGTCTGAAAAAAAAAGTGTTTTTGTCCAAAATGGGGGATGGGGTGATAGCAGAGGTAGGTTAATGACTCAGGTAATGATAGGGAACCTTTGATTATCAGTTAAACTGTGGAAGCAAAAATCAAAAAGTGCAAAAGAGAAAAAAGGAGGCAAAGTAAAAAGCACGCAAGAAAGATGCCCGAAAAACAAGGACAACAAAACCGCTGAATGAAGACAGAAAGAAAGGAATGAAGAAAAGCATGGGATTGATCACTGTGAATTGATTTGCATTGGATGGAGGCTTCGAAGTTTGAAACTCTTTGGCACATTTGTTTTTCTCTGATGTGGAGGGAGTTTATTTTTAAATGACATTTGGTTCAAAGCTTCTGTTTTCTGTCTTTATCTTGCTCTTGTCTTTTCTTTTTCATGTTTCCTTTTTTTTTCTTTCATTTTCACTCTTTATCTCTTTTCATTGCCTTTGTTGATTTTTTTTTTCTTTTCCTTCATTTTCTTTTCTTTATTCTTTGTATTCTTTTATTCTTTTTTTTTTTCATTTTTCTTTATCTTTTCGTTTCCTTCACTTTTTCCTTTTCTTTTTTCTGCCTTCTTTTCTTATTCTATATTGTCAGTACAGATCGCCAGTGCTATGACTAGGAGTTGACAACTGATATGTCATTTCATATCGTGTTGGATTCTTGTTCTGCTGTCTGTTTATGGTCATCATTATTATTCTTGTTGTCTCCTTCACGTTACCGCTGTTTTCGCTATTGCAGTTCTTGAGTGGTCAACATTTTCCGTTTTTGCGCCAAGTGGTCAAGGGCAGGCACTTCTTCATAGCCTACGCAAGGTAAAGCTGATGAACCCTATTGAGTCTGACGTTAAAGGTAAACCGGTGCACTAGACAAAAATGCTCCCCCTTCAAGAAGCAGCCCGGACCAAAGTCATGTCCTCCTCCCCCATTCTCAGACCTCCCCACGGGTATTGAACACACAGACTTTTAACTTTTACTTTCGCTACTTCGCCCCGACTTTTTACTTTACTTTTGGCGACTTGACTGCAGACTTCACTCTAAGCTCACTTTAAGTCACTGCCGGGGAATATTGGTTTTGAATTCACTGTGCTTACTGAAGAGACCAAAACGAGAACTGAAAATGGACAGACTGATAGACGAGAAGAGACAGAGAGAGGGGAGAGTAGAGAGAGAGAGAGAGAGAGAGAGGAGAGATAGAGAGAGAGAGAGAGAGAGAGAGAGAGAGACAGACAGAGACAGACAGACAGACAGACAGAGACAGACAGACAGACAGACAGAGAGAGACAGAGAGAGACAGAGAGAGACAGAGAGAGACAGGAAGAGAGAGACAGAGAAGAGAGAGAGAGAGATTGAGAGAGACTGAGAGAGACAGAGAGAGAGAGGGACTGAGAGAGACGAGAGAGACAATGAGAGAGAGAGAGAGAGGAGAGAGAGAGAGAGAGAGAGAGAGAGAGAGAGAGAGAGAGAGAGAGAGAGAGAGAGAGAGAGAGAGAGAGACAGAGGAGAGATGAGAGAGAGAATGATGAAGAGGAGAGAGGAGAGAGAAAGAAATAGAGACAGAGAGAGACGCCCACACATAGAGAGAGAGACCAGAGAACAGAGAGAAACAGAGACAGAGAAATGAACTTTGATGCTTATTCTCTTAACTGGTCTGGCAAATGGCGTGATGTGACAGTCAACGCACTAACACGAAAAAGGCAAAGTCTGGGCAAGAGTTGGACAGGTCTTGAAGAGCTTGTTTGGCACAGTTTAAGTTGATTTTTTGAGTGAGGTTTATATACAGTTAGGCAATTTTGCCAGAAGGAGGAGGTGGAAGTGTTTGAAATAGAGAAAGAAATAGAGATAGACAGATCGGTGGTTTAGAGTTTACTACCTGCCTATAAAGCGAAAAGTCTGGGTCGGAAGTGTGCGATGGTTTGATCCCCGTTTGGGCCAAAAATTTCCCCTATCCATTAGACCAGGAGTGGTAATCTGGGTGCTAGTCTTTTGGATGAATCGATCAACTGGGATCCTGTGTGCTACAAAAAATTTTAAGTGCCGTAAAAGAACCCACTGCAACAAGAGAGTTGTCCCTAGCAAAATTTTGTAGGAAAAAGCCACTCTTATAGGGAAACAAATACAGTTGCAGACATGAAAAGAAAAAATGGGTGGCGCTGCTCTTGTGGCGACGCACTCTCCTCGTGGAGAGCAGTCCGAATTTCACGCAGAGAAATCTGCGTGATTTAAAGTGGTGTAAATGTAAAAGTAAAAAGTAAAAGTAAAGAGAAAAAAAACAGACTCAAAGAATCAGAGAGTTAGAGACGTACACACAGATTCAAAGCAGCACATACAGAAACAGAGACAAAAAAGAGATGGGGTAAAAACATAGACAGAGAAGATACAGGGAGACAGAGACACAGAAAGAAAGAGACACAGACAGACAGACATTGAAACACACACAAGTACACCACACACACAACAACAACAACAACAACAACAACAACAACAACAACAACAACCACCACACATCCACCAACAGACAAACAGACAGAAGGAGAGAATGATTGTGTGCGTGAATATACGCATGCATGCATGTGGACATGCCTGATTGCATGCAGTATGTGATCGTACACGCATGTATATATTTGATCATAGGTGTGTGGAAAGGACAGATAGAAAACAGACAGAACAAACAGACAAACAGACAAACATACAGACAGACAAACAGACAACAGACAAACAGACAGACAGACAACAAACAGACAGACAAACGGACAGAGATACAACACCCAGACGGCCACCTGGCCCTGACGTGAAGAACTGATCGCAGTCATGGAGGAGGAGTCATCAGACCCCACTTCCCCAACATACTGACAGGGACCAGAGGAAATTGCGTTAGTCGACTTCAATACTGCTTCATTCAAAACTCCAATGTGACGTGAAGATCCATCCAGACAGCCTGCCTGCTTTTTTGTGCTTTTTTTTCTTCTTTTTTTTGGGGGGGCTGACTTAAGTAACAACAGTCTGACCTTGTGACAAGAAAACTGTCTGGTTGAATTATGGGGGGGTTTTGTGTGTGGTTTGATGAAACAATTTTGTATCTTCTAAGAATGTCTTTCGTGTGGTATTATGACGCAACTTTGTATCTTGTGAATCATGTCTTTTGTGTGGTCTTATGACAAAACTTTGTATCTGTAAGTCGTGTCTTTTGTGTGGTTTAGTGACAAAACTTTGTCATTTGTGAGTCATGTCTTTTGTGTGGTCTAATGACAAAACTTTGAATCTTGAATGTCATGTCTTTTTATTGCGGTTTTCATGAAAAAAGCTGTGTATCTTGCCACACACTGACTTCGTATTAGGACGAGAGTGTCACGTGTGAATGATAGGATGACGTTTGTTACTTGTGATGACAAGACGAGAGTGTGACTTGGGGACCATTGGACGAAAGTGTTGCTTGTGACTATATGACAAGGTTGTCACTTGTGATGATAAGACAAGGGCGTCACTTGTCACGAAATGACGAGGATGCCACTTGTGACAAAAGGACAAAGGTGTCACTTGTGGTATAGTTTATGAGAGAATATAGAAAGTATGTGGTATCTCTATGTGTGCAAATATAACTTTAGTTTCCCTAGCTTCATCCGGCTACATATGCTTGTTTCTGTATAACATCAAAATAATATGGCAATGATAGCCTTTATTCACTTTCACTGTAGGGGTTATTTTCTGCGGAGACTCGTCATTACTCTTGTCGCGGAGACTCTCGCCATAATCTAGCGCTACTGATTTGTCCATGGTCTGCATATAGGCTTTTTTGTCTGTGAAAGTGAAAGTTTCATTGTTCACCTGTGAAAGTGGAGTTTCCATAATTTTGTTGTGGAGACAACTCTTTCATCTGCTGCTCTTTTGCTCGTGCAAGACACCTACAGGCACGGAATCTTTATTCTGCATTCACAAGACTTACCCCAGACCTAGACACATCTGACTGTGTCATAGATGTGGTAAGTTTATGCCTTGAATGGTTTCTAGCTTTTTATAAATTTTCAACTGGCACTCATTTTTTTTATTATTTATTCTTTTATATCGAGGACAATGAAATAAGTACTCGTGTGCTTTTTTACATCCATTCCCATGTGTTTCGCGGATTTGTAAATTTTGTCATGTGTTCCCACCGGCACACAATGGCCTACTCTTCCGAAAAGTGGAATAGAAGTACATCAAACACGTGGTTTCTAGCTCTTGCAATATACACATCAAATGCATGCGCAAGGTATTCTTATTTACTATCAGCCCACCCACTCTCTCTCTCTCTCTCTCTCTCTCTCTCTCTCTCTCTCTCTCTCTCCTCCTCTCTCTCTCTCTCTCTCTCTCTCTCTCTCTCTCTCTCTCTCTGTCACTATCTATATATCTATTTATCTATATATTTGTCTATCTATTTGTCTATCTATCTATCTGTTCCAAATCATAGAGATAGAGACAGACAGAGGCAGAGACAGAGAGAGAGAGAATACTGAACACATTTTTTAACACTGAACATAGAGACAGAACACAGAGAGAAACAGAGAGAGAGAGAGAGAGAGAGAGAGAGAGAGAGAGAGAGAGAGAGAGAGAGAGAGAGAGAGAGAGAGAGAGAGAGAGAGAGAGAGAGAGAGAGAAGACAGAGAGACAGAGAGAGTGAGGTCGCCTGCTTGGAATTGAAGTATCCATCAGTCCATGGCAATGGAAGAGGACAGACAGACAGAATCGTTTTGTGGACAGAACACTGACAGCCACACAGGAAGGAACCAGCCGGTCTGGGACAGTCCTCTCTGCTTTCACAAAATGAGAGGTGACATGACGAATCGACATGGCTGCAGACAGCATTACTGATTGATGTCTGATTTTCTCCCACTAAAAAAACTGTCGGGAGGGTCAGATTTTTTTTGGCAACTTCCTGATGGCATGTGTCGGGATGGTCATAGATTTTTTTTTGCAACCTCTTGATGGCGTTCTGTACTTTCGCACCAGCTGCTTTGGCGAGAGGGATAAAAACAGGAACAATACCTGGCAAGGTGTAGGGTTGATTTTCAACTTAATGGTGTGAATGTGTGTGACTTTTTTCAAGCCCGCTACTCTTTTAGAGTTCAGTGTGTCTGTTTTAACAATATACCCACCATTCTTGTTTGTCTTCTTCCACTCCCCTAGAACTGAAGAAAAGATCAACACATCACTTATTCCTTTATCACTACTATTACCATCACATTGCATGTTATTTATATTTCTTTTTGAGTGTTGTTGTTGTTGCTGTGGTTCCTCAGCTTAACACTCTGGGGGTCACCCAGAATTTACGCTCTTTACTCACTCATCCCACCTGGGAATCACTGTGAGATTGAAATTGCACACTGAATGAAAAGTTTGTGAGTATGACTTTTTATGTACCTCGCGACACAGGCAGCCGTACTCCGACTTAAGAGGAATTTTTCCTATAAAGAGAGAGCAGATTGTTATGTCAAGAACTTGTCATGGCTGAAGGCAATTTCAACATAGCATCTTACAACATAACATTTTAGTGTAGGCCTTGGCAATTAGCTGACATCGATAACTGACACAGCTTTTGGTCTGGGCCATTTTCTTTTTGAGTGAATTCTTATGTAAACCAAAGAGATCAACTGTATCCACTTTTTGCCATGGTGTTATCATTTCCTCTGTCAACCTTTTCTCCTGTGTCCCTGATCCAGTGCTTTCCTTCTTATCTTTGCAATACAAGACACAATCTTTGTGATGTGAATTACCTAGCTTTCATTTCTCATGTTTTCCCAACAAGTTTGTATCTGCAGGGTCTCGTTTCTTGTGCGTGAGTTTGCTGTCATGGCATATGCTTTACTGGGGTTACTAGGACATCACAAAATTAGTATTAAGATTTTAACAATCAGAGTAATGTAGATACATTTTTCAATGGTAAAGGCATGGTTTGCTCTAAATTAAAAGTGGATTTAAAATTTATCAGGCATTTTTGCAAAAAGTCCATACTTAGAAAGAACAAAATCCTTTGTCATAAATACTCAACGTTGTCTACAGTAGTGACTACCTTCCCTAAATTCTGGATATTTTGTGTTTATCTGATTCTGTAAGGACACACTAATTAAACACTAAGTTTATGTACTGCTTGTAACCCAATGAAATTCTCTATTTGTGAGATAAAAATAAAAACTTTGAATTGTGAATTGTAAAAGAGTAACAGTCCAAGTATCAATTAAAAAAAACCCATTTGTTCACAAAAAAGAAACCCGGAGCTAGACTGAGCATTTGGATTTGTCTGTAGTTGTGACACAGCTAAAGGGAGTCACCTTACTGTCTGCTGACAGTGTCTGAGGCAGGCAGGCCATGGCGGTGTGTCTGGTGCCGCCCTGTCCCTTTCCCTGACAGCTTCTCTGTTGTTCCAGACTCTGGTATCGATGGAGAGATCAGTACTTTATCAAATATCCGCCACCCACATCTCCCCGTCTGTCTCTGTATCTCTGTTTGTCTGTCTTTGTCTTTCTATATGTCTGTTTGATGTCTGTCTACTGTCTGTCTGTCTGTCTGTCTGTCTGCCTATATGTCTGTCTGTCTGTCTGTGTGTCTGTGTGTCTGTGTGTCTGTGTGTCTGTGTGTCTGTCTGTCTGTCTGTCTGTCTGTCTGTCTTCTGTCTCTCTCTCTCTCTCTCTCTCTCTCTCTCTCTCTCTCTCTCTCTCTCTCTCTCTCTCTCTCTCTCTCTCTCTCTCTCTCTCTCTCTCTCTCCTCTCTTGCCTTGCCTTGCCTTGCCTTGCCTTGCCTTGCCTTGCCTTGCCTTGCCTTGCCTCTCTGGATCCTTTCCCACCACGCATGAAGGCCCACTCTTTCGAAAAGCAGAACAGGTTTTAACGTGTGCGCAATAATTTATGTTCTGCATGCGTTCTTACAGAGGTTCTCGGTTTATAGTCTTATCCGAAGGATTTTTGGAGGAAGTGTAGTTGGCACTGATGTGAACTCCAGGG
>CM060319.1:32340260-32357760 GCA_030674155.1 Stramonita haemastoma
TCTTCCTGTTAACCGCTTTCTTGTCTGATTTTTGCCATCTGGGTCCATTCTCCTGCCTTTTTTCCCCAAATGACAAAAAGAGATAATTTTCTTCTACGCCGAAGTCGGATGTGCTGGGCCTGACCTGTCAGTGGCTTAATGGCAACGCAAACACATTTTTCTCATAGACAGCGAAAGTTGCTGTCTGAGTGTTTGAAGAAGAAGAAGAAGAAGAAGAAGAAGAAGAAGAAGAAGAAGAAGAAGAAGAAGAAGAAGAAGAAGAAGAAGAAGAAGAAGAAGAAGAGATTATCTGATTTGGGTGCTAAAACCAGAACTACGCTTGAAAACAACGGCTGAAAAAAATTGCTTTTTTCGAAAGAAGCAGTCCCATCTTTATACTTGAGTACTACTATCACGTTTAATCTAATTACACATCGATTTGTTATTTCAATAATTGGTCGATAAAAGAATCCTACAATTACGACCCACTGGTCAAGAAGATTGAACATAAAAACAAAGAGCAAAAGTAATGAGCTTTTTTTTCTAGAGGCAAAACACAGACTGTGGACTGACTGTCTCGTCTGCATTGTGTGTTGCTGTCTAAGAGCGGAAGTTTCTCTGACAGGTTACATGGGGTGGTGGTGGGCGGTGGTGGTGATGGTGATGGTGGTGATGGTGGTGGTGTGGTGTGGTGTGGTGTTGGTTGTAGTAGTGTTGGTGCCAAGTCACCTGTCTTTCTACCAGCCTGTAACTGTGTTGATCCTGAATGTCAGTGTCTGTCAGCAGACCAGCACTCAGACTTGCAGACAACTCTCTCTCTCTCTCTCTCTCTCTCTCTCTCTCTCTCTCTCTCTCTCTCTCTCTCTCTCTCTCTTCTCTCTCTCTCTCTCTCTCTCTCTCTCTGACTCATAACCAATAAAGTACATTCTGATTTACCTAAACATTAATTCATAACAATTCTAATTTCAATGACCGATTATTACGTTGAGATATCAGCATTGTCTGTTTACGTATGTTGGGTCTGAGGTTGTCTTCATGTCTGTCTGTATCTGTGTCGTGTTGCAGTGTGTTGTGGGCTGGTAATATAATGGATTGGATGATGTGTATGTGCGTGCATCTGTGTGTATTGTGTCTGTCTGTAGTTCTGTATCTGTCTGTCCATCTGTCTGTCGTCTTTGTCTGTCTGTCTGTCTGTCTGTCTGTCTGTCTGTCGTCTATTTTTACGTATGCCCATGTGCATGCACACGGGAAGATTTCAAAAGAGACTGTATCAAACTACAGAGATGTGGCCATGCTTACATCGATAACAATACTTACCGACTCGTCAAACATCCATTCCTTGGTGTCTGCTTGTTTTATTTCATGAGCTCTCTGTTGGACTTTGTACAGGGGGGGGGGGTGGGAAGAGAGGATAACACTCTGACTTTACATCACAGTAACAAAGAAGGGCAAAGGCTGTGTCAGATTGAATGAATGGCTCCCTGGAACGGGAGCGTTATAGATACACTGTGCTTAAAGACAAAAGATAAACAAGTGAGGAACAAGGCTGATCAAGAGTAATAGGAAGAACAACAGAAATTCGTGTGTTAGTAGTGTGTTACTGACTTGTAAGACTGGCTATTAAAAAATCGGTTTTTTGCATTTTCTTCTCTTCTCCCATAATTCCTTGAGGAGTGGTTGGGGAAGTGCATTGAATTTTTCTGGAAGCAAAAAAATAAGATACGAGTGAATGATAGTCTCAAACATTTGAGTATTGCCTTACATTACTAGAGTCAAGTCTGGATGAAAATATAATTTAGAGTACAAAGCACGCTCATGTGTAACGTTACTCTAACAAAGTGGTTTTGGTGCATGGCTTTATTGACAAATTGCCTGATCAAGAAGCAGCAGCATCCCAAATCTTTCTGTTTCATGCCCCACACTTCTTCCTTTACAAGGACCAACAGTGTGGACACCATGCTCACATAGCAATGAATAGCATTTCCCTTTTTTCTCCTGGAGGTAGATGAGGTGCAGATAACAAAACAATTTTCCTTTGCATGCTTTTTGCTTTTACATGCAAATGACCCCATGGCTGCAAGACCATATTTCTCTGTAATCCATGAAATGGTTGGTGGCTACAGTTACCTATGAAGGACAAGGCTATATATGCAGATACGCATATGTATGACTTGTTGCCCGATAAGACAGCAACCGAATTACATATCAAACAATTTCTTTGAATGTTGATATTATATTATGTGAATCTGAATATCGCCTTACACATCAGGCACTGTAAAATGAATGGCCTACAATGCGCTCAGGAAGATGTATCATGTCTCCTCAAGAGGAAGACACAACTGAGTTACAGACAGACATTTTATGACAAACGTTGTAATATGTGGGATTTTATTAATGAATAGTACAACAGGCATTGCTGAGTGACTCTGTACATACTGCCATTTTTTTATGGAAAAGGATTCTTTTATGTTTGCTGACTGTCTGCAAAATTTGAGTGTTCACAGAAACTGATGCATCACTGTTGTGTAAAAACGCTTTTTTTTCTAGGAGCAAAAAGGCACATACGTGTGTGTGTGTGGTGTGTGTATGTGTGTGTGCATGTATGCATGTGCATGTGTGTGCATATGTGTGTCTGTCTGTGTGCCATATGTATGTGTGTATAACTATGTTTCTGTCTATCTGTATCTCTCTGTGTGTCTATCTGTCTCTTGTCTGTTCAATCCATTCCTTTGTCTGTGTCTATGTACAGTGCCCATATACCTACCTACAATTAACAGTATGTGTACACACTGAAAACGATAGGAGCTAGACAAAACTCGTTACCTTCATCCTCCTTTTTTTCCTGGAAAGACTATCAAAAGACACTACATGTCCTCTTCCATTTCCTACAGACTCCCCTCATACCCTTGTTTTTTCTGACACTTCCACTAAGCTGGACTGATGAATGGCCACAGAGAGTACAAAGCAGAGGAGAAGCTGGTGAGAATGACTAGTAGTATAGCAAAGTAAAGAGGGAAATGACAGCATCTTACATCGACACAACGGTCTTAGTTGATAGACGGAGGAGAGTAAATACACTGTGCCCATGGTAGGCCAGCTAAGTGGGGGGAAATTGGACTGGCTGTGTGGAGTGCTGCTTCATTTTGGACAACAGAGCGCGGTAGACACATCAGTGGAGACTTGTCACTCTGTCGCTAGCTCCCTTAACTTGGTAACTACGTTTTTGGGGGTGTGAAGAGAGTCTGGGGCGGCATCAAATGTTTGTGTTCTGTATAGCTTCATGTGGGGCTTGAGTGATATAGGAAGACTTTTTGGATAGATCCTCTGTGTGTGTGTGTCTGTCTCTGTCTGTCTCTGTCTTTCTTTTTCTGTTTGTCTGTCTGTCTGTGATAACATTAAAGATAATGACCATAATAACTATATATATCAAAAGTAATAGTAATAATATTATCATCATTGTAGCTATGATAATACTGATGACAAATAGAAGAAGAAGAAGAAAAATAATCATAACGTTTATGATAATACTTCCTTTTTTTTTCTTGTATTTGTCAGTCAGTTTTTTGTATCTTTTGCATCAATCACACAGGCTAACTGGCAAATGGAGCAATTACCACAGACGTAGTACTGCTGACACCAATAACCATACTTAGAACTCCCTCATCATCCATTACCTTGGTGCCTGCCTGCTTTGTTTCACAAATTCTCTGTTGACCTTTGTACAGGGGTGGGTGGGAAGAGAGGGCAGCAGTCTCACTTGAAAACAGCAGAAACAAAGAGGGACAAGGAATGTGTCAGGTTGAATGAATGACTTCCTGAAATGGGGGCAGTACAGATACACTGTGCTTACAGAAGGCAAGGTAAACAAGTGAGGAATTTGGCTGATCAGGAGTAGTAGGAGTAGCAAGGGAGGGTTTCTGTGTTAGTGTGTCACTGGCTTGCAAGACTGCCTGTTTAAAGGTATCTGAAATAAGATTCATAATGTATCTCTTCTTCTTCAATCTCTTCTGCCCTAGCTCTCTTAGGAGTGGTTGGGGCACTAAATTGAAGTTTTTAGCAGCAAAAGTGAAACTTGAGTGATCGAGAATTATCAGAACATTGAGTGGTGTCTTTACATTACTAGAATCAAGAGATAGTTGGAAATGCCCTTTAAAAACCAGCATATCACGTGAAACCTTTGTTCGTGAAAGTGGTTTGGTGTCTTTGCTTCGTGGACAAATTGCCTGATCAAGAAGCAGCAACATCCCTAATTTATTTGTTTCATTCCCCCTGCCCTCTCCCCCTAACTTCTTCCTGCACAATAGCCCCCAGTGTGGATGCCATGCTCACATAGGAATGATTGGCATTTTGCTTTTTTCAATGAAGGTGGATAGGGTCCAGATAAGGAAAACAATTTTCCTTTGTATGTTTTTTGCTTTTACATGCAAATGATCCCATGGCTGCAAGACCAGTTTTTCTCTGTAATCCATAGAATAGTGGGGGACCACAGTTACCTATGAAGGATGCAGCTATGTTTGTAGATACGCATATTATGTATGACTGGTTGCCGATAGGACAGCAGCTGAATTACGTATGAACAATTTCTTTTCATGCCAATGTTATGCCAGGTCAATCTGAATATCACCGTTTACATCACACACTGTGAAATGAATGGTCTACAATGCAGCCCAGAAGTGATGTTATGTCTGCTGAAGGAGATAGACACATTTGACAAGACAGATTATGACAGAAGATGTACATATAGCAAGAATTTATGATACAACCTACTTTGATGAGAGGCTCTGTACACACTGTCTTTTCTTGGTAGCAATGGATTCTTTCATGTGGGCAGACTGTCTGCTACATTAGCTGATCCTTTCCTCTGATAGCAGCACTTTCCAGTTCTGACTGCTGACAGAACTTGATAGTGGGATAATCACTGAACAGGGTGTTTTTCTCCTAAGACCCGAAATGCACAGCCATGTGTGTGTGTGTGTGTGTGTGTGTGTGTGTGTGTGTGTGTGTGTGTGTGTGTGTGTGTGTGTGTGTGTTTTATTTGATTATTTTATATTGAGAATAATGGGATAAGTACTCATGTGCTTTTTTCATCCAGTCCCCATGTGTATGCAGTTTTGTAAGAGTCATCTGTTCCCACTGGCACACAATAGTCCTACTCTTACGAAAAACAGAACAGGATTTAACTGTGCGGAAGATGTTCTGCATTCGTTCGCACATGGAGCCTTGGTTTATAGTCTCATCTGAAGGACTTTGGGGAGAGTGGGAGTTCGGTACTAATGTTAACTCCAGGAGAAAAATCTCCTCACTTGGAATCGAAACCTGGGTCATCAAATTTGCGAGCGCAATATTCTGACCACTAGGCTATCCTGTCCCCCAGCTCTGTGGCTGTGTGTGTCTGTGCCTGTGCCTTTTTCTGTGTATTTCTATGTGTGTCTCTTGCTTTCCATGTCTATGTACACATGCCCATTTACCTACTTATATATCACATGTGTAAACACTGAAAAATGATAGGTGCTAAACGAATGCTCCCACATTTATCCCCCTATTTCCTTGAAAGACTATCAAAAGACTCTGATGTCCTCTTCCATTTCCTATAGACTCTCTTCCTCACCTTGTTTCTGCCACTCTCCACTAAGCTGGCTGATGAATGACTGCAAACATCACAGACCAGAAGGAAGGCTGATGGGAAGACAGGCAGCAGCAAAGTAGAGAAGTAAATGACAGCATCTTACATCGACACAACGGCCTTAGTTGATAGACGGAGGAGAGTCAATACACTGTGCCCATGGTAGGCCAGCTAAGTGGGAGGGAAATTGGACTGGCTGTGTGGAGTGCTGCTTCATTCTTGGACAACAGAGCGGCGGTAGACACATCAGTGGAGACTTGTCAGTCTGTCGCTAGCTCCGTTAACTTGGTAACTACGTTTTTTGGGGTGTGGAGAGAGTCTGGGGTGCCATCAACTGTTCGCTCCGGGGGGGGGGCTTGAGTGATGAAGAAGACTTTTTAGACATTGTATACTCAAGGGAGGTCAACAGAAAAACAGGAAAGTGGATTTCATTATCTTTGGCATCATTTATTGCACACAATGTACAAAAAGGGCTCAGATCACTATGATTTCTATAGCACTGATAATAAAGAGAAAGATCAAATATCCCAAATCTAAAGTTAGTCAGTATATATTCTAGATACTGATCCATTTTTCTTGATAAGCAAACAGGAACACTGTCTGTAGAGATGAACACTAAGAACAACAAAGGCAATAAGAAAAACTGCGGTGTCATATTATGCTGAATACATAAAATACTCACTGTTCTCCACACACACAAACTAAATGGATTTGATTCCCTGTTAGGATACTGGGGGCCTGTCAATATAAATTATATACCCACCTTCTGGACATTATTTGCTAAAAAAAAAAAAAAAAACTCTTTTCCATCCCTCTCTTAGTTCTGCCTTGTTCCTTTTTCTGCTTGTCACCTCTTTTTCATCTATTTTCTGCCTTCTTAGTCCATTCTCCAGCTTCTTTTCCAGAAACACTTACAAGATTTTCTCTCCCATGCCAAAGGTGGATGCACTGGTCCTTACTTGACAGGCATTTCATGCAGCACAATGTATTTTCACTCATATGACAGAAAACAGTAGTTGCTGTCTGAGAGCATTTGACGAAGAAGAACTGATCTGATCGACTTGAGCGCTGCTCCATCATAGGACAAGAGTGTTGATATAGGCCCCTGAGTGGAGATTTGTCAGTATAGTGCTGGCTTTGGTGACTTGGTTACTGGGTTTGGACGTGAAGAGGGAGTCTGAGGAAGAGGACAGACATGTTTCCTCTATATCTTTGCTGTCAGCAAGGGAGCCTGGTGCTGTGAGATCTTGTGATATACATTTGCATCTGGCTTTGTCTGTGACTGGCAGTCTGTGTTGGCTGAGTGGTTCTCTTCGTCTCTATCCATCACAGTCTGTCTGTGTGGTCTGTCTGTCTGTCTATCTGTCCGTCCTGTCTCTTCTCTGTCTATCTGTCTGTCTGTCTGTCTGTCTGTCTGTCTCTCTCTTCTCTCTGTCTCTCTTCTCTTCTCGTCTCTCTCTCTCTCTCTCTCTCTCTCTCTCTCTCTCTCTCTCTCTTCGTCTCTGTGCGTGGTGTGTGGTGTGGTGGGGTGTGGGGTGTTGTGTGGTGTGTACTCAGCTCAGTCAACCGGATAGACTGAAAAGTCACACAGTAACAAAGAACGACAGCAGCAGAGTGGCAAACAGTCTCCCTTTTAGACTGCATGAATGAACAACTCCTACTGATGGGCACTCGCACGGTAAATGCATAGTGCTGACGGTACACAAACTAGATGATTCGGAAATTGGGATAGCTATCTTAAGTATTTGACAGAGAGTACTGGTAGGAGCATAAGTGGAGACTTGTTAGTACGTTTTCGGCTTCATTTCCTTAGCAGCTTGAGTAAGGGATGAACAGAAGTTAGGTCAAGACTTCACTGTGTGCTTTCTGTTTTGTTATATCATTCTAATGGGAAAGACAAATACTTTAAGAGTTCTTGTTGAATTCTCTTTGTCTCTCTCACAAGCACTGTATGTGTTTTTATCTATCTGTCTCTGTCTCTTTGACTCTCTGTCTCTCGCTGCCTCTGTGATTTTCTGTCTCTGTCTCTGTCTGCCTGCCTGTATCTCTGTCTCTGTTTACCTTTGTCTCTTTCTCAGTATGTTTCGGTGTCTCTGTGTCTGCTTCTCCCTGTCTCTGTCTGTCTCTGTCTCTGTCTGTCTCTGTCTATCTGTCTGCCTCTCTCTCTCTCTGTACTTTTCTCTTTTCTCCTACCTGTCCTGTTTGCCATTCCTTTTCTACTTTCTTACTCCGTTTGTGAACTGCAAGATATATATAATACATATACACGAGAGAGAGAGAGACAGAGAGACAGGCATATGACAGACAGAGACAGAAAGACTGATACAAACACAAAATATCTTCTTCATGTCTATAGGCGCATATACATGCATAACGTAACTTCCCTGTCCTGGCATTCCATAAATTGTGTCACACTAATTGAACGACATCGTTTTTTCCTGGAAAAAAAAAAAGGATTAAGATGGTGAGGGGGGGGGGGGGGTAGGCGGCTCTTGTTTGGAAGCAAGGTCAGTTCAGATCAATGCCCTCATTCATCATTGCATTATCACTCACCTGCAAATAATCATCGCCTCAGTGCCTTCATTCGATTTAAGGCATGGCGGAGAAGAGGGGCCTCCAGCGTTGTGTCCTCACCCTCAACAGATGGAATAGCGGGTTTGGTGGTCTGGAGGAAATGCACATACATAGAAAGTGAGAAGTCGGGATTCGATCCCTGTTTGACCCCGAAACATGTTCCCCTTCCGCTAGACCTTGAGAGGTGGTATGGTCATAGTCTTTATGATGAGACGATAAACTGATGTTCGTGCGCCTTGACTTCAGTACAGTCCCCCAGTTTACACAGCTGTACATGGGTACCTGCCTCTTTAGGGTCAGGGAGGGCAAAGCAACGAGAGAAAGGAGATAGGCGCTGTCCTTAAGATGCTGGTCCCTAGGGAAGACTAGGTCTCTGATACTTTGCTGCCTACGACCACCTAGGAAACATTTCTACGTTTTTATTTCAAAATTTAGGGTCATCTCACTGGAGACTGAAACCAGCAGCCTCTGTTAAAAACAGATGAGGAGCTTTATGTTCTAACCAGTAATCTATCCTGCCTCCAGTGAGATAAAAAAAAATAGATAACAACAAAACAAAAACAGTGTGTGTAACAAATGGTGAACATGATTGACAATGGTGTGGGCGGAACTTTAGATAAGAACCAAAAACATCGACAGGGTAGGGGGATAGTGATGGTTCGAATTTTCCATTCACAAAAACAAAACATTTTGTATATCAAGTTCTTTGTGAAAAGGATCACTCTGGGGGGTGTTCACATTAGCAATGGGCATCAGATTGAATCAGTGGTGTAGTAAGACTCAAACACAAACAAACAAACAAACACACGCAGCTAATTTTCATAGTCTTCTCTTGAACTTTTAATAATGCTACCTGTAACTTAACGCTAATGATAACCATATTAATACTGTAATAACAACAACGCCAATAGATAACAGGATGTCATCATGCTAAACTGTGGAGAATGCCTGTGCAGAAAACTGGCCAAGTCCACCCTGGTGCTGATCCCGCTGTTCGGGGTGCACTACATCGTCTTCCTGGGGCTGCCTAAAGAGGTGGACGAACGCACAGAGCTGGTCAAGCTGTACTTCGAGATGTTCTTCAACTCTATTCAGGTTCTGCCAGTGTTGTCTGTCTGTCTGGCTGGCTGGCTGGCTAGCTGGCTGGCTGGTTGGCTGGCTGCTGGCTGTCTGTCTGTCCGTCCGTCCGTCAGTCTGTCTGTCTTGTCTGTCTGGTCTGTCTGTTTGTCTGTCTGTCTGTACTGTCGGTCAGTCTGTCTGTGTATGTGTTAGTCTCTGGCTGGATGGTTGGATAGATGGATGAATGGATTTAATGGTTGAATGGATGGATGGATGGATGGATGGATGGATGGATGGATGGATGGATGGATGGATGGATGGATGGATGGATTGTCCTGCCTGTGTGGTGTGTGTGTGTTTGTGTGTGTTTGTGTGTGTGTGCTTGTGTGTGTGTGTGCTTGTGTGCTTGTGTGCGTGTGTATGCGCGCGTGCGGGTCATGTTGCGGTGTGCTGTTTACACCTGTCATGTCGCAGTGTTCTGTTCACACCTGTCATGTCACAGTAGTGTTTTATTTACGCCTGTCATGTCGCAGTAGTGGTCTATTATTTACACCTGTCATGTCGCAGTATTCCATGCCAGTAACAGGTATCCATTTTCTGTCTGCGTGCAGGGGTTCTTTGTGGCTCTCCTCTTCTGTTTCTTCAACGGAGAGGTAATCTTTCTTCATGTCTTCTGTGTGTGTATGTGTGCGCGTGTGGTGGGGGGGGGTATTGTAAGTGGGTGGGTATGGGAGTGTGGGTGTGTGTCTGTAGGGGGAGGGGGGGGCGGGGGAGTGCATGTTTGTGTACGTGTGTGTGTGTCTGTGTCTGTGTGTGTCTATGTGTGTGAATGTGTGCGCGCGCGTGTGTGTGTGTGTGTGTGTGTGTGTGTGTGCGTTGTGTGTATGTGTGTGTATATGTGTGTGTGTGTGTCTGTCTGTCTATCTATCTTTCTGTCTGTATCTGACTGACCCTCTCTCATCTCCCCCATCTCTCTCTCTCTCTCCTCTCTCTCTCTCTCTCTCCTCTCTCTCTCTCTCTCTCTCTCTCTCTCTCTCTCTCTCTCTCTCTCTCTCTCTCTCTCTCTCTCTCTCTCTCAGTTATATATATATATATATATATATATATATATATATATATATATATATATATATATATATATATATTATATATATATATATATATATATGTATGTATGTATAACTAAGAACTAACTACAGAATCTGGTATTGTCCTCGTATGAAATTAGTGCAAGATTGATGAATAGAATGCATTCCAAAATGAAGACATCACATTTCAAACGTATTTCTTGTTCACGTAAACTAGAAATTTTAATGTATAAACTGAGGTTGAATGCATGGAATACCAAATATTCTAAAAACGTGTCATGTTGCTGTTCTCAACTTCTTTCAATCCACCACTTATTGTTTGATTGTCCAATTCTTTTTGACCTTTTTAAAAGGAGAGGATTAGATATTAAAAAAAGAGATGCCACTGTTCAAGAAGTTTTGTATGACTCTCAGCAGTTCATAACATCAGTTGCTGAGGTTATATATTCTTCCCCAGTAAGATCTCTTCTGTAGTTAACACTTTGGACTCCTAGCCTAGGGGTGCGGGTTCAAATCCCATCACAAAGAGTTTGGGGGACTCTGGCCGGCTCCTACTCAGAGCCAGTGTGTTATGGATTCACTTTGGAAGACCAGGACTACATCAGTCGAGTGTCATTCACTTCATAGACGTCGTGTTGAGAGTGTTATTCAGATTACCTGACGAACACTGCACTTGTCTCTGTCTCTCCGACCCGGTGGATGCTTGGATATAATGATTATTAAGTCTCCAATAAGTCTCTAAGCATTTGTGCTGTCATAGCAGTAGTAGAAGTAGTAGTAGTAGTAGTAGTAGTAGTAGTAGTAGTAGTAGTAGTAGTAGTAGTGGTAGTGGTAGTAGTAGCAGAAGAAGAAGAAGAAGAAGAACAAGAAGAACAAGAAGAACAAGAAGAACATCCTCATCATCCTCATTACCATACGTTAAAAAGAAGTTGTCTCTGATTCGATAGGCCCTGTTGCTCTGATCTCAAGATGACCTCAGTTCTCTTTTTTCCCCACACACTTCCATGCCTACATAAGTAAGTGTCCAAGCTTAAGGGGTGGGAGACGTATGAGAGAAAATCGTTAGAGAGTCATTGTGGTGGTCACCACACCAGGTGGCCGACTCAGTCAGTCTGGCTTCGCGCGACTACGCTATGACTGTCGTCAGTATAGGGATTAGCAGGTGGTGTCTTTTGTACTTTGGCTCATAACAGCCATTGCTGAAGTGACCCAGCAGCAATGCAGGGAGGGCCCTTCTGTTGGTGATCCGATTGCAGCCTGACCATTGATAAGTTCCCTGTGGATTTCTGCCCCTAAGGAAGCGAGATGGTGAGCCATGGGTATGGCTAGGGTACAGACATTGGAATGAGTGGTGTAGGAAGAGCAGGGCAAAAATATCACAGAAGATGAAGCAGCAAAATTGATCCTTATAGTATCACAAAACTCTATAAGTCAACCCTTTAAAAGATCCCATTTTGACCTCATTTCAAGCTGCCACTACCACACTTTACTTCACTTTTTGGTGGTTTTAAGCACGTGCATTTCAAACCTCAATTCATAAGCGATTTTGGTATTGATTTTTTTTCTTTTCACTGGAAACTTTTCACATGTACACCACCTCTGCCTGTCTCTTCACCAGGTACAAAGCGAGATGCGCAAAACCTGGGCCAGGTTCCGCCTGAACCACCAGAAGAGCTTCAGCCGAGAAAGCTGCCGTAGCAGGACTGCAGGGGGCAGCACCTACACCAGCTACCTGTCACGCGCCCGGGAGTCTATCGGCTCTTTCCAGCACGTGCAGGATCTCCGCGGGAAGCCTGACGGCCGGCCCTGCAGCTATTCCGCCATGGTGGATGAGACTCCTCTCACCTCCCTGTGCGAGCCTGCCGAGCGCCAGCCTGTGCCCAATGGGAAGAGCGCTCACCTCACGGGGCTGGAGGTGCAGCCAATGCTCAACCACGTCTCATCCGCCAACGAGGCGGAGGGCGTTGAAGAGGGCGCGAACGGTGAGGCTGGAGACGCCAACCGTGTGATGTGATTCAGGGAGCATTTCCTTTCAAAAAAGAATAAAAACAAGAGAGGGGTTTGAAAGGTGTGGTGGCTGTACCCTTGTCCAAAAGACATTTCAGAAAACTTTGGCATCACTTTGACTACAGCTGAGCACAGCAGGACAGTACAGCAGTCTTTAAGACGAACGAGGAGCACTGTGCTGGAATCAACGATGCTCGTGTGAAATCATATTATGAACTGGGTGTACTGACAGATAGATACTAGTGAAGAAAATCTCTCGGAATCCATATCTTGTCTGTGATGAAAGTGTAGTTACTGCTTTAAAAAAGAAATTCAGAACTGCTGATGTGCACTACATCTTCATAAAACAGTGGGTGAAACGTTTGAAAGAGACCACATCATCATTCCAGCTAGTATGTCATGTGAACTAATCTAAGAACAAAAAAAAATGTTGTTCTTATGTTCACTTCTGTCTCAAATACACACGTGTGCTCTTGATGGGTTCAGACCTGTGGTTGAGTTATTATCATAATTGTTGAAGAAATTGGTCAACGTGACAGTGGAGTGATTTGGACGTGTAAATTGCTAAAGTGTGATAAGTAATAGCAGCTTTGGATCATAGCTATCTACGAAATCGAAATGCGGCTACCTTAATGGTGAGCAAAAACGGTGGCATACACAAAAATCTCGCCATTGGTAAAACCTCGGAGTTAAAGCCGAGGAACAAAAGAAAGACAAAGAAAGAGAAGGAAATCATATCAAAATGTATGAAGTATAACCAGTGTGTAGTTTATATCCTTCTTGGAGAAAAAACATGCACAGCTGTTGTATTTCTGGTCCTGTTTGTATTTTGTAAGCTGCTGCAGGGTAAATAGTCTCCCCTAATTCAACACACATTCTTTCCCCTGCCCTGTCTCACAGGGCAACATTGATGTCATGACAACGCCAAAGCTCTTACTCTGATCAGGAGAAATTTCTCTGCCATTTCCATATCGTCAACTTCAGCTTCATGGCTAGCCAATGCACCGGACGTGACAAGGGGTGGGATCTACTGGGCATGCGCATGGGAGGTTCGGTGTCTCGCGGTACAAACTCTTGTGTGCAGAAGATTGTAATAGTTATCTTACAACTACGAATTAGTAAAAGTGGAGGAAAGTGGAAAGAGGTGAAGATGTCGCCGGATATAACTAACAGCTGTGTGTTCTCTACATACGCATTGACTATGTGTTTTGTCAGTGTTTGAGTTCCTTCTGTGATGAGACTTGCAGTTAACTGATGTTGCGTTACCTGTGATGAGTACCTGCCTGTGTGTGGTGTGTTACAGCTGATTGTACATTCATTATTTTATGTGCATTCATTATTTTAGCTTTTTGTGCCTGACTCAACAAATCATGGAAATCAGCTGGTATTGGTACAGTGGTTAGTGCAGTGGGCTTCTGGCCAAGAGTTACTTAGGTCAATCTGATGCATGTCCTGTTTTGGGTTTGTTGTTGTTGTTGCTACTGCTATTCTTCTTCCTCAGATATATTTTTGGTTGGGTTGGTTCTTTTTTTTTGGGGGGGGGTGGGGGGATCAACCTGGTTCGACTTTGCTCAACTTTGCTGATACTCAGAGCTCTGTATTCTATGGATTTGATAGAGAGTCAGGTATCATCTACTTTACAGACACAAAATAATCTGTACTTGAGAAATGCTCAAAACACCTAACCTGGAATATAGATATATATATACAGTTCTCAGATGTGGCTGACACCGGCAAAAAATTATGACAGAAGGTTAACAATAATCTAACAGAGATAGTATCACAAGCTAAAAGGATCTCAAAAGTCACGTTGGTATCATCTTCATCCACATCAGTCCTCGTGCAATAAAGAAGAAATCTGTCTCGGATTCTGTGAACTCCTGTACCTGGTGACCTCAGCTTTGGTTTCTGGCCCACTTCCTTGCATACACTGAGTTCCCTTACAGTCTGCAAACTCATGTGGCATCAGTGTAGGGTATGCATAATGATGGTGACCTCATCTGATGGATGCCTTTGTTTGGCTCTGTGACTGAGCTGTTTCTATTGTCAACAAAAAGTTCAGAGGCTGGTATCAGTGTAGGCACCATTGAACATCATTAAAGTCAATCAGCAAAGAACAGTGCCTGTCCATGTTTGGTCTCTTGAAGATTTCTTTTTTTAAGTAATAGCTCCATGTGGGTGACTGCTTCAAGGGTGTCACATAATGACCCAAAGTATGACTGAATAAGTGATATTAAGATGAGCACCGCGAGAATAGCAGCACTCTGACACGATCAGATGTAAGGTGGCAAAAGAAATATGTGCCTAACAGTAAATTATAGAAGTAATGTCAAAACAATCAAAGACTCACTAAGAGACTCCCAGAACATATTCAAAACATACATCCACTTGAAAATTGCCCGCAAATTGATCTGAGGAGACAGTCTTTCATCCATAATGTAGGTGCAAATCTTGCATGAAACTGAAAAATAACATGGAAGAAATGGACGTTTCTATGCGTGGATATCCATTTGGATCCAAGGGCATATACTTGAGTTCCATCAGAGGGTTTGTAGGGGGTTTTGCTCGTTTGTTTTTGGTT
Organism: Stramonita haemastoma; assembly: GCA_030674155.1. NCBI lineage: Eukaryota > Metazoa > Mollusca > Gastropoda > Neogastropoda > Muricidae > Stramonita > Stramonita haemastoma. The sequence goes on from CM060319.1 coordinate 32,355,172, forward strand.
TGTTGTTGTTTGGGTTTGTTTTGTTAGGGTGATTGCAGTTGCCTCCTTCCCAGGGTTGAATGCTGTTTGGAATCAGCAAAAAGATTGGAACCAGATAAATGAGATAATCATAAGACAATTACCAATTTTCCAGATACAAGTTCCAAGGTTTGATGGAAGTGTTCCTATTGTGCTGAATCGTTTACGTCATGATATATTACGAAAAAAGCACAGACTTCCATGGATCTTCTAAATCTCAAATTTGCTTCTATAACGTCACGTTTATTATCCCTATCCTCACTGAACAAGTTTTTCATCTCTTTCTATTGAGAAACATCGTTATTCCTTGTAGAACAGTGCCCTCACAAGTCTGGGTTTCTTTTTCTCTATCATGCTGCGGTCAGTTGTGAAAAAGTCAAAGTGAAGGTGGATTGTCGTTTGAAGACACCACAGATGGTCACTCACTAGTGTTGTATCTCATCCATCCTGATTCTGCAAGGAAGCTTCCTTTTTCATTCATATGAAGCTCAGACGCAGTATTCTGACAATCATTAGATCAGAACCAGCCAAGCCCTACTTACTGCTGAGAAAGGCTCAGCAGGGGTGAAGGGCCAGCCTCTTATTCCTGGTGCTGGTGCATACAGCTCCAGTTAGGATCCCTCTCCATCACACTGCTGGCTCTGCAGGTTTGATGAACACAACACCCCTGGATGATAATTATGGCTGTGTGTGGTGAGATCGTAATGAACGCTGTGACAGCATGTTCTGGTTTCTTAGTGAAGCTGAAAAGGCAGGACAAAGTGAGGGAGGGGAAAGAATGATGGGGGTTCAGTTGAATGATGTTAATCAAGCTGCATTTGCTTTTTCTGAACAACTGATTTCAGTCTGAAAATCACAATAATTCCCAAAGTTTGGGGGGAAGGGAATTATGATTAAAAAAAAAGATTCTTTTTTCATCGCAAGGACACATGCACGCGTGTATTTTTGTGTATGTTGGTCTACTTTTATTCATGGAGAGCTATTTCAGGTACGAAGTGCTCTTGACTGATTTCTTTGCTGAATGGATTGATTGTCAATTAAGATCATCTGTGTTGATTATAAACTCAAATATGACAAGATTTTCCCCAAAAATCTAGTGAAACATTTTGTGATAGGCTACAACAGCTGTTCAGATTGACTGGAAAGACATTGTAAATATAGGAGTGTGTGTGTGTGTGTTCTAGATGTTGTTCACTCCTGGAAGCTTCACAGTGTCAGTGTGGAGTCAGGTTGTTTTAAAGTCGGATTTTGTCATCACTGTGCTGCTTAACTGTGGTTGTAATTCTTTTTTTTCTCATAAAAATTGGAGAGGAAAGGAGTATAAAAACTTGTAATATAAATGAAAAAAGTATGTTCGCGTGTGTCCTTGGTATCTGCAACAAGGGTCATCATCTTTGCATTGTCACCGTCAACCTTTATATTGCTCTTTTATTTAGTGATGTCACCCGTCATTGGTATTGAACATAACGTTTTGCTGTGCAAAGTCCTCGTTTAGGAAAAGGTTTATCAAAAAAAAAAGTTTTGTTTCTCGCTTGTTGTTTTAAATTTGCTATCAAAAAACTGCAAATTTCCAAACAAGACTCTTATGAATCGATGATATACACAGCTAACATTCTCGTGCGTTTGAACCTTTTCTCCAGTGACGCAAGTACTTATACCATGAGGGTGGGAAATGGAGCTATCAGAATCCAGAAATGTTACACGGATAATAACTGTATGTTGATGAAACAAAGACCCTGAGACCCCTTACCCAAGGCGTCGGTGATGGAGAATGCCACCCTGTTCAGACCTGCTTGGTCAGTGGGGTTAGTCCTTTGTGGATACGCAGCAGCAAACCTGGAACTATACCTCTGTAATCAAAGGCATTTCATGCGTGCTTGTGCTTTTCCTGTTCGAAAATACACTGATAAGCCATGACAATCAATGATTGATTTGTTGCTGGAATCAACAAAAAGATGTGTGTGCCTGTGTTAGACATCTGCATGAGTTTACGTTATTGACAAATTGCAGATAAAAAGGTTTGTGTGTGTGAATGAATTTGGTTAACTACAGTTTGGATTTTTGTGCTCACTGTGAAGTTGTTTCTTTTGTATGTAAACTTCGATAGTGTATGTGCATAAAATGTGATGGTAACACTTGCTTTACATTGAAGACTTGTCTGTTTTTCGTGTTTCTTTGTGGGATTTTTTTTTCTTTTCTTGTTGAGATGGGGGAGTGTGTTTTTCGAATGACAAGGTTCATCTCTACCTATATCTACTAGTACTGTGTTTGAACTTTAAGGCATGTCATGCTTAACTGACAGACAAGATCACAGCAATGTTGATGTACGATAATATTTTGTTCAAACTGAGTGTGTATGTGAGCTACATTGTAAAGGAGCCTGAGAAATACTTTGAACAGTGAATTGCAGAAAACCTGCTGTAGTATATCTGACACTGTGTGCTTTTTGTGTAGGACACTATGTGTGTGTTGTAAAAAAAACAAAAACAAAAAAACAGTATTGGCGTCTCCGTCTGCCGGTGTGTTACGTACGTGCATGTGTGCGTTTGCATACGTGTACCCGGGCTTCTT
>CM060319.1:32362109-32369609 GCA_030674155.1 Stramonita haemastoma
GGGAGAGGAGATGGGCGCCGCCCTCAATATGCTGGCCCCTAGAGAAGCTGAGGTCTGTAATGCCTCGCTCCCCTACGACCACATAGGTTATGGGACACCTTTAGCTTTACCATAGGCAATAACCATGTTACACACTCCCGCGTTAAAAATTGAAAGACGTAATAGACTTGAAATATTCCAGACGTTTTTTTTCTGATTTCTTTTTTCTTTTTAGGTATCCGTCAGTCTCTGAAGATGTGGAGTTAGCTCTAGGCTCTAGAGTGCAAAGCCTGGGTAAGTAAGTAAGAAGGGCAAGCTGTCATCCATGCAGCAGACCCTCCTCTCCACATAGCTGGAATGGTCCATTGGAAACGCAATCGCCTATGCGCATGGTTCCAGTGCCGTCGAAGGAGCCACCAGAACGTTGCCATATACAGCCCCGAACTGCCCAGGGGACTCCAACTCCCCGATTTTTCCTCAGCGATAGTGTCTAAACACGACACCTGTATGCATGCTGTTTTTTATATTTTGTTGTCATCCACTTCTACCGGCACACAGTGGTCTAGTCTTCCGAAATGCGGAACGGGTTTTAAACGTGTGCTGTAGACGTTCTGCGTGCGTTCGCACATGAAGCCTCGGTTAATATCCGATTGACTGACATTCAGTCCGATTTTAGTCAAACTGGGAAGAAAGGGCGAGGCTGGGAATCGAGCCTTGCACCTCACGGTTTACTTGTTGGCAGGCGAACGTCTTAACCATCCGGCCACCTTCCTTTTTTAAAAGACAATATGACAACAAATACATGTGTCTAAAGATATGGAAAGTGACACAGGTGAGCATGAGAAGTAAAATGAAAGACCGATCATGAAATTATAACAAGAGATTAGCCTTAAAGTCTGGTTGGAAGCTGCCAAATGTAGGCTTTCTGGTGAAAGGAGAGAGAGGAAGGCATTCCAGGTAGATGGACCAGGGACAGAAAAGGAGTGACAATCAACAGTGAATGGTTTGAACCTGGAACCATACAAGTGCTGTGCAACTACAAGCTGATCTAAGAGACTGGGATGGAGTGTAAACATGCAGACTGTCACAGGGATCCAAACTCCATTTTTTAGGGATACATTTATTACAGAGGGCGCTGGTTTTTTTTATTTGATTAATGTTTTGTGCAACTGGAAGCCAGTGGAAAAACCAAGCCAGAAAATCAAAGTGTTCAACACCTGCCAGTCCTTTGAGAAGAACGTCTAATTTGTTGTTGTGAGTAAATTAACGTCCCAGCGGAGATATCAGATTTAGGGACCGGAGAACCTTTACACGCGTACGTACTCCAGTTCATCAAAACTGTTTTCTTGGAATCAACCAATCAAAATCTATTCAAAGCTGTTGGTAACTTGAAAAGTCAGACCACACACAAAAAAAACACACACACGAAACGCACGATTGAAATAAAGGATCCGGAGCGATACGATGAGAAGTTGTGGTGTGTGTGTGTGTGTGTGTGTGTGTGTGTGTGTGTGTGTGTGTGTGTGTGTGTGTGTGTGTGTTTGTGCGTGTGTGTGTGTGTGTATGTGTGTGTATGTATGTGTGTGTGTGTGTGTGTGTGTGTGTGTGTGTGTGTGTGTGTGTGTGTGTGTGTGTGTGTGTGTTGAGGGGGGAATGACAGAGGTGATGCAGAGGAGGCAACAGTCCCTGATGTGGAGAACGTCAAGAATGACATGAGTTGATGCTCTCTTACAGCAAGAGCAGGCAGGTTCCTGGCAGGGTGGCCACTTCACGTGGAAGCAGAGCTCATTTCCTTGAGCAAAGCTGCCGCTGTGTTCTGTTGACCCTTTGAACATACTTAGTGCTGGAACATTTTCAATTCCCTGCCATGCCCCTTCCATTTTTCTCTGTGTATTTCTTTGTTGTCTTCGTTGAATGTCTAGTTTTATTAGTGAGCATGTCTTTCTTTGTATGTGTCTCCTTTGTTTGTTTGTTTGTTGGTTTGTTTGTTTGTATGTGTGTGTGTGGTGTGTGTGTGGTGTGTGTGTGTGTGTGTGTGTGTGTGTGTGTGTGTGTGTGTGTGTGTGTGTGTGTGTGTGTGTGTGTGTGTGTCTTTGTGTGTCTGTGTGTGTGTCTGTGTCTGTACATGATGCAAGTTGGCCCTTTCTAAACGCTGCAAAAAGTTTGCTTAGCTGTTTTTTCTCTTTCTTCCAGAGAAAAAGAGTTTTTAAAAGGCTTATTAGCTGATGCCATTTTCTGTGCAGGAGCTAGAGGTAAAGGGTATGTTTTTGTTTTCCTTGACAACACCAATATCTTTTCATTGGCAGTGTTCAGCTTTGCCATTTCGTAAGAAAAGTTTGAATATTGTTGAGTATGTAGATATATTTTTTAAAATTTAAAAAAGTGATAGCCAATTTCATTGATTGTTGAGACACCACTGTTCAGAACGCGAGCTGTAAAGGGTTCGAATCCTGCGCAAAGTTAGATTCCTTCCCCATCCATTAAGTCAGGTATATATCTGGGTGCCAGATTTCGAATGAGACACTATACCAAGATCTCGCGCGCAGTATGCATTTAATACGCGTAAACAACAACCGGAAACACGGGAAACGCCTCGCTAACTCCGGTGAAAAGAACCTAACTTTCACAGAAAAATAATATCATCATCAGCATCAGCATTTCCTTGACCAACATGGTCACCACGGTACGGGGACACGTGAGACAAGTTGGTCGACAGTTTTCTCCAGGCTGGTCTGTCTGTCTGTCTGTCTGTCTGTCTGTCTGTCTGTCTGTCTGTCTGTCTGTCAATCTTCAGCCTTTAGCAGCAACAGCACCGTGTTAAAGCCGGTCCATTCTTTGATGTTCTGCATCCAGTTCTTCATCTGTCTGCCCTTGTATCTTCCTCCCTCAAGTGTTCCCGGTCTTGGCGAGATAAACTTTATGAATCGTCACGTGACAAAACCGCGCTAGCTTCCTCCTCTTAAGAACACCCAGAAAGGGTTTCCCTGTGGCTAAGCTTTCAAGATGACCTCTTGCCACATAGACTCATGAGTTCTGTGGTCCCTGCCAGACGTGTAGAATCCTTCTAAATGATTTCATTTCGAAGGCTCTGATTCTCTGTTCCAGTTCTAAAGTCAAGGTCCAGCTTTCTCACCAGTTAAACTGTAGGGGTGTGATCACTGGACTTTGACTGTAGAACTGGGAAAAATGATACAGTCTGACAGAAGAACAGGTAAAGCTGCTATTGACATTGTGAAGAGACAAAAACCGAAGTGGTATGGGTATGTCTCTTGACCGGGGATGGGGGTGGGGGTGGGGTTGGGGGTGGGGGGCTGCCAGGACAGTTTTGAAAGGCACTCTTATTCTGTCTTTGGTGCTTGTTTCTTTGCTCAGAAAGTGGAAGTAAATGAGCTTCTGTATAAGTTTTTAATGTACTGGCATGAATGGGCACTCCTAGCGCTATTTTAATTGCTTTGCTATCCACACTTTGCAACTTTTTTAAGAGATAATTTGGAGCAGAAAAATACACTTCTTGACCAGAAATGAGTTTAGATCGAATTAATGAAACAGCAAGATGCATGAGTGTTTTAGTATCCTGACTCCACGGCTGAGCACTCACAATCTTTAAGAAGAGCAAAGAATGTTATCTGTCTCTAAATATGTCATTCGAAGTCTTGCTATTTCAAATTCTGTTCGCGATGAAATATTTATTAATCAAAAGGATTATCCCAAAAGAGCTAGGAATATCTCTTTTTTGCAGCCCATAAGAAATTATACTGAAGACCTTTTGAAGGAAAACAATATCGATATATACAAACGTACTAGTTTTACCAGTAGTTCCCCAGATTCCACTATGGGAACATAAGTATGCAAATTTTGATATTGAATACACAGAAACAAAAAAGGACACTAATCAAAACCTACTCAAAACTGAGGTTCAAAATCATATAAATTGTCAGTATTTAAACCACTTGAAAGTATACACGGACGGATCTGTCTTAGAATCGGGCATGTGTGGGGCTGCATTCGTTATACCCGACTTAAAAGTAAAAAGACCTTTTTGTATTGGAAAAGGTTTTACAATATTCACTTCTGAATTGTTCGCAATTCTTATGGCGCTAAATTATATTTCAAATATTTCTCTTGCGATTTACAATGTCCTTTTTTGTGTTGATTCAAAATCAGTTTTACTGGCTTTAAAACATTGGGACTCTAAACTGAGAAATGATGTTATTTTTGAAATCAAGTTCCTTGTGCATTCTCTTGTTTCTAAAGGTATTGGGATAACATTTTGCTGGGTACCATCACATTGCGGTCTTTACTGGAACGAATTGGCAGATTCTCTGGCAAAACGCGGTGCTTCAGAATGTACAAGTGACATAATGATTAATAGTATAGGTCTACGTTTATCTTCATTTGAAATTATTTCAATTCTTGCAAACTCTGTATATTCAAAGTTTTTTAGATTTCACTTAAATCGTTTGTGTTGCCCACGAAATATAGAAATTATAACTCATAAATTACGTCTAAATGCTTGGAAAACTAAATATTCAAAAACTGTTTTCTGCACTTGTTCTGCTATTATATCAGTCCACCATATACTGTTTGATTGCCCTGTGCTCATTGCCTCGTATAAAAGCAAAGGGATAGATCTAAGGGAAAAATACGGAAATTTCCAAAGTGTTCTGTATGATTCCGAGTCGCATGTCCTAATATCAGTTGCAGCAAGTATTTGCCAGTCACCAGTAGGTCAGTTACTATAAATGAAATTGTATAAACTTATCATCATCCATTATATTCTTTATCCTTTCACTTTTTTCCCTCATCCCCTTTTCAGTGCATTCTTAACGTGAATGTACCATTGTCTAAATCACCTTGTAGTGAACGGACATTAAACCAATGAGAAGAAGAAGAAGAAGAAGTGCTTGTTTCTTCATGACAGCTTTACTTCTGGGATTTCCTAGGCCTTACATGGTCTCCTCCAACACATTACTATCCCTTCAACAACAGAGAGAGAGAGAGGAGAGGAGAGAGAGAGAGAGGAGAGAGAGAGAGAGAGAGAGAGAGAGAGAGAGAGAGAGAGAGAGAGAGAAGGAGAGAGAGAGAGAGAGAGAGAGAGAGAGAGAGAGAGAGAGAGAGAGGAGAGAGAGAACTTCATTCTAAACAGTGTAAGATTGTTTTCTTTTTACATCTCAACAACAAGCCCCCTGATATCGTTTCCTGTAAACCATGTCTCTTCGTCAAACCAGTCCTACAGTTCCCATGCTTCTTTTCTTAAAGAACGTATCTGGTTTCTGTGGAAAGATTCTTCAGGAAGCGGTGTGTGCTGTGAGAGACCCCTACAGGAAGAAAGAATCAGACACGTGCTGGTGTGCAGTGATCAGGCAATGATCCCTGGTGTTCCCCAGGGCCTGCTGCCTCTCAGTCTGAGGCACTGAAGTCATTCACTGCAGGAACCCAGTGAATCAGAATCTCTCTTTTTTTTGACATTTCTCTTCTTTGGATGATAGCTGTTGGCTTGCGGGAGTTTTGCCCTTGGACGACACGATTTGTACTGCATCTGTGTGGGATTGTATCTCGATTTCCTTTTCCCCCTCTTTCTTTCAATATGTGGTAATAATTTTGCAAGGGTAAAATTGAAACATTCTTGTTGTACGGATATCCCAAGATATTTTTTTTTGTAGCGGCTGTAAGCTGAAAAGAATGTATTATCGGTAGAATTGGAAACAACAAAGTTTTCTTTAAAAGATGAAGTCGATTACAAAAAGTGAACACAATTTTGGGGTGTCTTTAAAAGAACAACACAGTTTCACATTAATTCAACACTTCAAAAATTTGTTTTGCATAGAAATCTCTCTTTTTTGGCACCAGAAGCTGCGCTTTTAGGAAAGCTAGAAAAAAGTCACCACAACTACATCCAAGTGCTTTTCTTACTAGTGTAACTGCTTCCATGGCAACGTTTAAATAAACATGTGGTTTCTGCCTAACTGGTTACTGGCTTCTTAAAGGCTAATAGCTCGGAAGAATGGTAACAGGAGGAAAAAGTTTTACCGTTGTATGTATGATTCTTTCTGTCCAAAAAAAGGGAACAAACTACCTCTTTTCAAATGGAAAGAGATGTAATTCGCATGCAGTCAGATCATCTTCAGCAAGACACTCTCAGTATTTCCACGCTCTAGTAGAAACTTCACGTCACGTATAAAGGTCACCGCAGCCTTTCCAAAGTTAGCTGTTTTTTTTTTTGAAACTTTCAAACAACAATAACAAGCAAGCTGAGATATTATTTTCTGTTCATCCTGTCTACTTTTCAGCATCCGAGATTCAGTCTTGCAGTTCTTGAGCTGATTTCCTGATGAAGAATGCATCTTGGTTTCTGCATTGCGGCAGAGATGCTCTGGAGGCAGTGTGTGTGTGTGTGTGTGTGTGTGTGTGTGTGTGTGTGTGTGTGTGTGTGTGTGTGTGTGTGTGTGTGTGTGTGTGTGTGTCGTGTGTGTGTGTGTGAGTGTGTGTGTGCGTGTGTGAGTGTGTGTGTGTGTCTGTGTGTGTGTGTGAGTGTGTGTGTGCATGCGTGTGTGTGTGAGTGTGTGTGTGTGTGTGTCTGTGTGTGTGTGTGTGTGTGTGTGTGTGTGTGGCGCGCGCGTGTGTGTGTGTGCTCCTAAATCGTATACTCTCTATCTCCACCCCTTTCAATGTACAAACATGACCCATAATCTACAACAAATCTCCACCCTCATCCCACACCTTTCAGACCTTTCACAACATGTGTGAGCCATTTCACTTTTATTTCCCCCAAACGAATACAGATCAGATGATGTCGTGCATATAATGGAGAAGACACATCACATCGTTTCCTGCACATGATGTTTTCTTTTCAATATCGATGATCCGGTCTGGATGTTTCTGATGACTTCTCTTCTCTTTCCCGTTTTTGCTGGGCACATGCAAATCTGGCACTTTATAGAGCCCCATGGCTAAAATGGATGAGACATATCCTGTGTCAGAAAAGTCAGGAAATGGCAGTCTCCTATGTCTTCTGTTGTTGTTGTTGTTGTTAGTGGTGGTGGTAGTGGTGGTGGTGGTGGTGGTAGTGTTGTGCGTTGCCTAACGTTACATCTTGAGAGGTCATTCAGAATATGCACTGTGTCTCACTCATCCCACTGGGAATCACTGTAAGACCAGAAGTACACACTGGATGATAAGTTTGCCAGTATGAATATTTAAAAAGAAAAAGTACCTTGCTACATATAGGTGGCCATGTTCTGACTTTTGATGTGTTTTTTCCCCCTCTTTTTAAAAGGGTAATCTTCTATGTATAGCCCTTGAATCACTGTGTGCTTCTTTCTTTGAAGTAGTGACTACTAACACGATCACTAAGGTGATTAAAAACCGAACCTGATAATTAAGGTGATAAACAGGCAACAGAAAGCAGGAAATGAATATGGTAGATTGGTGGTCATTTGATAATAATTATAATCGTTTAAACATGAGAGGTTGCAGGTGGAATCAATGTCCAAAGTTGATTTCTCCAATCCCCCCCCCCCG
>CM060319.1:32377109-32382109 GCA_030674155.1 Stramonita haemastoma
CAGACAGGGAGCGAGACAGAGACAAAGACAAACAGACATACAGAGATAGATAGACACACAGACAGACGGACTGAAAGAGCGAGAAACAGATAAGGTTGAGGGAATGGAGGAACAGTGCATGTCTTTCTATTTTAAATTTGTTCTCCCTATCTTTTCCACTCGCAAAACAAATGACAGACTGAGTTTTTGCATAAACCCACTTTTCCAAGTCCTTATCATGATGAAGCGAACTTAACAGCAAAAATGATAATATGCTGGCACCCAACTCTTCGTTGTTCAAAAGAAATGAAAGCAGCGATATACAGGGAAAAAAATGACAGGTTGATACATGGAGGAGGCCATTAACTGTATGTAAGGTAAGCAAGCACATGGTTACATAACTGTTTAGAATAACAGAAAACAGACCCAAACTAATGAAAACACCCGGACAGAGTGTTTCTACAAGAGTTCTTTTTTTTTTTCCTCTCCAAATTCTTTAAGGGCGTTAAAAGTAGGCCGTTTTATACTATGTATGCATGCATTGTCTCCACCCTTTATGAATGCTTTTGTTATGACTAGTTTATGAGTTCGTGAAAGAAATCTAAACTTGTGTTTGATTGTTTGTTTTGTTTGTGCGTGGTTTTTAAGAAGATAGTTTCCATAATGGCTTTGTTCGTTTTGTTTGTGCGCGCATGTGTGTGTGTGCTGGTTGCAGAATCTTCAGTGGTGCTCCTACTGTCTACAGGACTATGGGAGGGTGGTGAAGAGTGTTGCTTAGTGTGTACTTTTAATTTGTCTTTGTTTGTTCTTTTTGATTTTTAAAATTTTATTTTATACCACTGTATGTCACAGCAGATTTCTCTGCGTGAAATTCAGGATGCTCTCCCCAGGGACAGCGTGTCGCCCCAAGCGCAGCGCCACCCTTTTTTTCTGTTTCCTGTCTGCAACTGTATTTGTTTCCCTATCAGAGTGGCTTTTTTCTACAGAATGTTGCTATTCACAACCCTCTTGTTGCCGTGGGCTCTTTTACGTGCGCTAAATAATGATGTGCAATACACGCGACCTCAGTTTATCGTCTCATCCGACAGATTGTTTTGATTGTGTGATGTTCTTTAGAATATAGCTTTTACATGACTTTGTTCAGTTTGTTTGTGTGTGGCTTTAGTCTTCCCTTATAGGATGGTTTTGTACATTTAGGGAAACTTTTCTAGTTCTCTCTACCAGGTATGGGTTTACAAACGGAAGGTATAGCTAAAAGGAAATGGTTGGTTGATGGTACAGTTGCTAGATCGGATAACTCCGCTGGGACTCTAAGACAATGAAACTAAAGATGTAGCGAATGGCAAAGAGGATAAAAAGAAAGACAATCAGCACTACATAAAAGCAATCATTTGGTACGGTTGATTAGGTGTCTTTTGCGAACATATGTGCTTACACACTCATTCGTAGTTCATGGTAGTACTTACACTCGCAAACTTACTCATAGATATACTTATTCATATGCAGTTGCACACAGACTCATATGCTTACCTCCCCCCCCCCCCGAAACATACATACATATACACACCATACCACCCACTGACCAACAAACACATACCCCCCATTACATACACAGACCCCCCTCCACACACACAGCACAACCACTCCCACCCCACCCACAGACACACACAAATACCTCCTCAAAACACACCCACATACACCCACCCACACACACACACACACACACACACACACACACACACCCACACCCCCACACCCCACACACAAACACACACACACACACACACCCAAACACACACACACACACACACACACACACACACACCCCCACACACACACCCCCCACACACACAATCACACCATCGTGTGCCGGTGGGAACAGATGACAATATTTACAAAACTGCATACACACGGGGACCGGATGAAAAAAAGCACACTATTGCTTATTCTGTTATCCTCGATATACAAAAATAAATAAATAAATAATAAAATAAAAACAACACACCACACACACACACACACACACACACACACACACACACACACACACACACACACACACACACACACACACACACCACCCCCACCCACACCCAAACACACAAACACAAACACCAAACACCCCCCCCCCCACATACACACATTATATGACAGAGGCAGACTGACTAACCCCAGCCAAAGGTGATGTAGTACTTGATGCCGGAGCGTTCGGAGAAGACGGCCACGGTGATGAGCATATTGAGGTACAGGGCCTCCACCAGAATCCACATGTAGTTGGCCCCCAGCACATAGTGGAAGGTGGTGAAGAACAGCTTACACTCCCAGTGCTGAAGACAAGGTGATACTGATAGTGTCATAGCTTGGTTTGATCAGAATTTTTATTCTAGAAAGTGTGTCAGAAAAAAACACCAATATTATAACCTTGGCAGTACAACGAGTGCACTTAATCATAGTCCTGTGTCATCATTTTCATTCACACGTCTGTGACGGGCGACTTTACTTTAATGATAAGGATTTGTAGTGATGATAATTTTAGAACAACGAGAGTAATGACAAGAACAACAACAACATTATTAAGTACGACAAGAAACAGCAAGACATCTTGCAGCAATAACAACAAAAGAAATAAGAACAAGGAGAGTAACAAGGATCATTATGATGGTGATGATGATAACAGCTACACCACTACTATTCTCACAACAACAACAACAACAACCAGGAATACTACTACTTCTGCTGATACTACTGCTACTTATTCGTTCTGTATTGCGCAATAGGTCTGTAACAGTAGGTTAAACTAAACCAGACGCAAGTGCACACACATACACATACACACGTGTACACACACACACACACACACACACACACACACACACACACACACACACACACACACACACACACGTGCACCCACACGCACGCACCCATTCACCCACCTAATTATACACACACACACACACACACACACACACACACACACACACACACACACACACACACACACACACACACACACACACGCGGACACACACACACACACACGTGCACACACACACAGACATAAACACACACGTACAACCACACACACACACACACACACACACACACACACACACACACACACACACACACACACACACACACACACACACCACACGCACACACACACACACACACACACGTCAAGCACCTTTACGCGATGACAGATGAACAATCAAGTGCCTTTTAGCAAAACGTTAACAGACTAAAGATACAGCTCTCCCGAAACAGTTTTCAGATCACTTCTGAAAGCGTGCAGTGTTCGAGTTGTTTCTTGGACAGGATGGATGTGAGTTCCAGAGAACAGAAGCTTCGTAGTGTTAAGATCTCTGGCTGAGAAATAAGGTGATTGCGGTCATTATCCTCTTCGTTATCCTCCTCCTCCTCCTCCTTCCCCATACCATTATCCTCCTCCTTCTCCTTCTCCTCCTCTTCCCCCTTTTGCTTTTCCTTATTATCACTTTTTTTTTTACCACCACCACTACCACTGAACAAGACCAGCTACCGCTACTATAACATTTTAATATAATCATCCGTCATCACCACCATCACCACTACCACCATTAACACAAGCATCCACCACCACCACCGCCACCACTACTACCATCATCGTCGTAAGGTTAAAAAAAAAGTTGTAATCAGGGCGGCAACAGCAGCAGCAGCAGCAGCAGCAGCAGCAGCAGCAGCAGCAGCAGCAGCAGCAGCAGCAGCAGCAGCAGCAGCAGCAGCGCGGCAGCAGCAAAAGTCAAAGCACCAACGGTGTTGTATAGATTTATCTACAGAAATGTGCAAGACACAGCTCTGTAACTGTTTTGGTTTCTTTACGTGTGTTGAATGCACGCTGTACATGACCTCCAGTTTACATCTTACATACCAAAGTTACCCACCAACCCGAAAACACAGTCTACTAGAGAAAGACGAGACAGTCCATCTGGGAATGATTCAAACCACTCATTACTCATCCCTAAGGTGAGAACACTTTATCCTAGAATAATGGCGTTTTTCGTTTCATAACCCAACACCCCCGTTCTCCTCCTTATTCTCTCCCTTGCAGATGGGTGACCGTTCGTGTGCCCTAACTTCAGTACATTCCACCAGTTCACACAGCTGTTAAAATCAATAGGTACCAGACCTCTTTAAGGACAGGAAAAGTAAAGGAGCAAAGGAGAAGAGATGGACACCGATCTCAATATACTGGTCCCTAGAAAAGCTGAGGTCTCTGACATCTCACTCGCCTACGTATTGCTTATGAGGAACACCATTACCTTTTTATTTATTGATATATTCATTTATTTAGTCTTCTACATCGAGGACAATGGAACAAGCACTCACGTGCTTTTTTATTTTACATCCAGCCCCCGTGTGTGTGCAGTTTTGTAAATCTTGTCACCCGTTGCCACTACACTGGCACACAATGCAGGCAGGCAGTCAGTCAACGTACCGTGTCATTTTCTTTGAAGACGACGCCATCCGGGGTCTCTATGACGTCAGAGGGGAATCCCAGCCCCTCCACCAGGAGGTTTTCCTTCATGAAGGAGATGGAGGCCCGCAGGATGAACGACCCGAACAGGTTCAGGTGGATGGTGTTTCGGGGACAGTGCAGACGTCTGCAACACACACAGCACAGCACACCCACCACCCGTGTTTTATTTATATTTATTTACATTTTTATTTTTTATATCTTATTCTTTTATATCGAGGAGAGAGCACTCATGTGCTTTTTTTTTCATCCAGTTCCCGTGTGTATGCAGTTGTGTAAATATCGTCATCTGTTCCCACCGGCACACAATGGCCTACTCTTACGAAAAGCGGAACAGGATTTAACGTGTGTGCAAGACGTTCTGCGTGCGTTCGCACCGTGACAATGGTGAGAATGATAAAATTAAAACTCACTTGGAACGGCCAGTTCTCTCCCTTGCTTTACCCCCACTGACGACCCATCTGTAATGATTAGTAAAAAAAAAATCATAAAAAATGCAAAA
>CM060319.1:32404815-32406456 GCA_030674155.1 Stramonita haemastoma
TGGTCAATATTTAGAGATTATACCTTGGCTCATCAGGAACACCTGTACATTACTGTAAGACCATGAGTGCGCACCGCATAAGGAGTTTGCGTGGGTAGCTGTTTTAATGTTTTTTCGTTCCTTGGCAAGAGCTGTGAGATTCACCAATGGTGATATTTATTCGTATGCGACCGTTTATTTTAAATTTTTTATAAACCCATCATTCAGGTGGCCGCATTCCACTTAGGGAGTGTTTTTTAATAAATCGTCGTATTGTGATATAAGGTGGTATAAAAAATATAGGTAGTCATACTCCAACTTCAGAGGTTTTATTCTCCTTTAACAGACTGCAGGCTGTACTGCTAAGAGCTTGTTCTGGGTGAAGACATCCATAATCATAAGTCTTATATATATATATATTAAGAGAGAGAGAGAGAGAGAGAGAGAGGAGAGAGAGAGAGAGAGAGAGAGAGAGAGGAGAGAGAGAGAGAGATGAGAGAGAGAGAGAGAGAGAGAGAGAGAGAGAGAGAGACAGACAGACAGACAGAAGAGACAGACAGAGACAGACAGACAGAGAGAGAGACAAAAGAGAGCAGACAGAGAGCAGAGAGAAGACAGAGAGACAGAGAGAGAGAGACAGAGAGACAGAAGAGAGACAGAGAGCAGACAGAAGAGAGACAGAGAGGAGAGACAGCAGAGAAGAGACAAAAGAGAGACAGAGAGACAGAGAGACAGAGAGACAGAGAGACGGGAGAGAGAGACAGAGACAGAGAGACACAGAGAGAGAGAGAGAAATGATAGCAGAATATTATAAGCATATTAACGCAGTCTCATACTACACAACACACAAGACAGACAGATAGAAAGACAGACAGAGAGACAGAACAGACAGACAGAAAGACAAACAAACAGACAAACAAACAAATAGAGGAGGACAGAGACAGAGAGATACAGCATCAAAAAGGGGGGCAGGCGAAGCCTCATCAATACAAGCGAGGTGTCAACTTTACGTCAAGTCTGACCAAAAATAAGATTCAGTCAGCACACACCTTTGCTTATAATCATCACCATGCCTGTAACCTCTTCTCTTTTTTCTTCTCCTCCTCCTCGTCTTTTTTCTGTATTATTTTAACAGAGAGCATTTTACCCAACCTGATTTTTTTTCTGATATACCTTTATGTGTATTTTCTTGTTTCGTTCCTTTTTTTTTGTCTTCTGTTTTTCTTCTGAAATGTGTCGTGCTTTTTTTTTTTTAACAAAATATAATTGGGGAAAAGCCTTTATTAATTTTTTTAAAGAAGTTAAAAAACAATAATAAAAGACCCCACAGTTGTCATTATTCAAAAGTAAACTTGAAAGGTGAAGCCAACACCACAGCATGCTTTTTCATTAGTTATGATAATTGTTTGGTCCATTTTGTTGTTGTTGTTGTTATTATTATTATAATGACGTTGTGGTTGTGGTTGTAGTGGTGGTCCGTTTCTGTTTACTTATTTCTTTAGGTTTGTCTAAGAAACAATTATGACTGGAAGGCTATAGAACATAGCACTGCACACCAGGTGCACAAATATAAGACACATCACTCACATGTCATTGCTTATTTACACAGATTTTTACCCACGTTTCTCTCTCTATCTCTGTCTGGCTACCGTGGGGGCACCC
>CM060319.1:32414056-32431556 GCA_030674155.1 Stramonita haemastoma
CAGTCAGACAGATATACAGACAGAGACAAGAGACATTGAAAGAGCGAGAGATAGTAGATATCAGACGACAGAAGACAGACAGACAGATAGATAGATAGATAGATAGATGATAGATAGATAGATAGATAGATATAGATAGACAGACAGATAGATAGATAGATAGATAGATAGATAGATAGATAGATAGATAGATAGATAGATAGAATAGATAGATAGATAGATAGATATAGATAGAAGATAGATAGATAGAGAGACAGACAGACAGACAGAGACATCGACAGACAGCGACAGAGACAGAATAGAGAGACGGACATACAGACAGACAGAGGACATTGAAAGAACGAGAGATAGATAGATAGATAGAGATAGATAGATAGATAGAAGATAGAGAGAGAGAGAGAGAGAGAGAGAGAGAGAGAGAGAGAGAGAGAGAGAGAGAGAGAGGAGAGAGAGAGAGAGAGAGAGAGAGAGAGAGAGAGAGAGAAGAGAGAGATAGAGAGAGAGAGAGAGAGAGAGAGAGAGAGAGAAAGACAGACATAGATAGAGACGGAGACAGAGACAGAGACAGAGATAGAGATAGAGACAGAGAGAAGGACAGAAACAGATACAGAGACAGAGAGACACAGAGACCGAGAAAGAGGCAAAGACAGAGACAGAGACAGAGTCAGAGACAGAGAGATGAAGTGTGATGGAGGTGGTGATAAGGCACCGCTGTGCTCATCTCTCTGGCACTATGACATGTCAGTGTTAAGGTGTCTGGTGACCCTGTCAGAGCTGTGAGCAGCGTATTGCCTGCTTCTTCTTGTTCTTGTTCTTGTTCTTGTTCTTGTTCTTCTTGTTCTTGTTCTTCTTGTTCTTGTTCTTGTTCTTCTTCTTCTTCTTCTTCTTCTTCTTCTTCTTCTTCTTCTTCTTCTTCTTCTTCTTCTTCTTCTTTTCTTCTCTCTCGTTCTCCTTCCTCTTCATTCTTCTTCTTCTTCTTCTTCTTCTTCTTCTTCTTCTTCTTCTTCTTTCTTCTTCTTCTTCTTCTTCTTCTTCTTCTTCTCTTCTTCTTCTTCTTCTTCTTCGTCGTCGTCGTCGTCGTCGTCGTCGTCGTCGTCGTCGTCGCAATTTTTCTTCTTCGCAATTCTTTCTTCGCAATTCCTTTTCTTCGCAATTCTTCTTCTTCGCAATTCTTCTTCTTTGCAATCCATCTTTTTCGGAATTCTTCTTCTTAAAACACACTCCGCCTTTCTGAAAAGTTTTGCATTGCTTGAAGATAGGAACGGGTGACAAAGTTTTGCTTCTTTATTCTTTTTTTTATTACGAGGATAATGGAATACGCACTCGTGTGCATTTTACATCCAGTCCCCGTGTGTATGCAGTTTTGTAAATCTTGTCTTCTGTTCCCACCGGCACAGAATGGCCTACTCTTATGGAAAAAAAATGCAAAGAGAGCATGCACACTGGTGTCGTATTAAGACATCAACCCTAAACTCAGAATCCCTCTACCTTCATGGTGGGCAAAAACAATGGCTTATGCAAAATCTCACACATTGGTAAGCATCAGAGCTGTGTAGCCGAGGAAAAGAAAACCAAATCTCTTTTCAACAACCGAACGTTACTTTCAAAAGACTGGAGGTACTGGGCATTAGTTTGTTTCTCTCTCTCTCTCTCTCTCTCTCTCTCTCTCTCTCTCTCTTCTCTCTCTCTCTCTCTCTCTCTCTCTCTCTCTCTCTCTCTCCTCTCTCTCTCTCTTCTCTCTCTCTTTTCATCTATAATCAAATCATTTTATTGTGACTTCTGATTTTCGTCTTCTGAATGAGTGCATTTTTATTACCTTATTATATATAATGTTCTTATTTCTTTATGTTGTTTGGTACTGCATATAGTTTTACTGTTTAGTATCTTTTTATCTTGATGTTATCCCTGAAAAGGGCGGGGACTGGATGTAAAAAAGCACATGAGTGCTTATCTATTATCCTGCGAATAAAAGAATTTGGTCTTGCTTCCTTGTCTCCTCTCTCTCTCTCTTCTCTCATCTCTCTCTCGTCTCTCTCTCTCTCTCTCTTCTCTCTCTTCTCTCTCTCTCTCTCTCTCTCTCTCTCTCTCTCTCTCTCTCTCTCTCTCTCTCTCTCTCTCTCTCTCTCTCTCTCTCTCTCTCTCTCTCTCTCTCTCTCTCTCTCTCTCTATTTCAAGGAGTGATGCTGTCAAAGAGAGTACAAGCTATGCTCAGATGCGCGGACAGGATGGGGTACAGACTCCCTGAAGACTAGATTGTGGCATTTGTGGCTATGCTTCCAACTTTACTGCTAGCATTTTTCTGACTCTTTTTGGGGGGGGGGGGGGGGGGGGTCTGTGGTCTAGAGGTAATGCGCCTGCCTAGAAGGCCAGAAATGTTGGTTTGATCCCGTTTGGTAGCTTGACTGTTCCCCCATTCTCCCATCCACTAGACTTGAGTGATTGTTTTGGTGCTAGTTTTGTCAGATGAGACGGTAAACTAGGGTTCCGTGTGCCACCACATTTTATGCACTCACAGAACCCATGGCAATAAAAGGGTTGTCCCTGATAAAATTCTGTGGAATAAAGTCACCCTGATAGAAAAAACAAATATTCATGCAGAAAATAAATATTTGATTGATAATGGGTGGCACTGCTCTTGCGGCGACGTGCTCTTTCCGAGTGAGAGCAGTCGAAATTTCATGCAAACAAAGTCTGCCATGACTGAAAGTAGTATACAATATTATGCAATACAATACAGCATAATACAATGCAATAAAAACAGTACTGTGCATTGCACACACTACAATACAATATAATGCGTTGCAATTGTAATAAAACATAACAGGATACAATACAGTACAATACAATAAAATAAAAACAATACATTACAAAAAAAATCCAGCTGTCAGGAAGAATCCTTTTTGCTTCTGCAGGAGTGCAGAATCATTGTATCCTGCAGACTCGTGCTAAACGTTCTCCTGATATCTTTGTGCACTTTTTAAAGAGCACTTCCTGTTTAGCTGTTTTGAAGGTACCTGGAAAAATGATGTGTGTTTGTTCATACGTTTCTTTTGCTTGTTTAGCTGTTGTTTGTTGGATGACCCTTGTTATCTTGCTGCTGGTATTTGTGTTGTAATTGCTGATATCGGCTTAATTGCTACTTTATAATTTCTGAGGAAAACGCAAAAACATGAGCTTTTTTATTGTATTAATCCAAACATGAAAAAGAACAAGTACAAAACAAACAAATGAATAGTTAATCACCACTCTCGGTTACAACCCCAATATTATGCTCTTGCATCATGCGCTTGTATAAAAAGCATCTATATACATATACATCAGAATGATGATTCTATTCTGAAGACGATAAAGTAATTCTAAAAGGTCAAAATTAATGTGGTTGCGCGAATTACTTTTTGTCTGTCGAGGGCTAATGTTTCTGAAAGCGGTAAGAAAAAGGTTAAGATGTGCAAATAGCTGCCACATACTCCCTGAGCAGTGTTTTTTTTTCCTCATTTTTATTTACGTTCTGTGGGTGTGTTCTGCTATCTTCACTGCAGATATACCATTACTAAGTTTTTTTTTCTTATTCCCGCAAGACAAATCAGCATTGTTTTCTGCAAACTTGTGCGCAGCTTTTTTTGTTTCAGAACTTTTGAAATGCTTGTTTTAACAACAGTTTTGAGCTCCTTGTCTTGTTGTTTTGTAGAAAAAAAACAACGTCAACGGTTTTGTTTATTTTATCTCCATGCTTTCTTTTGGGGTTTGTTGTTTGTTTTTGTCTGAAACGCTGGTTTTAAAAGTTTCTCAGCTTGATGTACTGGTCAATATTTAGAGATTATACCTTGGCTCATCAGGAACACCTGTACATTACTGTAAACCATGAGTGCCACCACATAAGGAGTTTGCGTGGGTAGCTGTTTTACTGTTTTTCGTTCCTTGGCAAGAGCTGTGAGATTCACCAATGGTGAGATTTATTCGTATGCGACCGTTTTTTAAATTTTTTATAAAGCCATCATTCAGGTGGCGCATTCCCACTTAGGGAGTGTTTTTTAATAAATCGTCGTATTGTGATATAAGGTGGTATAAAAATATAGGTAGTCATGACTCCACTTCAGAGGTTTTATTTCCTTTAACAGACTGTAGGCTGTACTGCTAAGAGCTTGTTCTGGTGAAGATATCCAAAACATAAGTCTTATATATATATATATAAATAAGTAGAAGAGTAGAAGAAAATAGAGAGAGAGAGAGAGAGAGATGAGAAGAGAGAGAGAGAGAGAGAGAAGAGAGAGAGAGAGAGAGAGAGAGAGAGAGAAGCAGAGAAGAAGACAGAGAAGACAGAGAGAAAAAGAGAGAGAGACAGAGAGAGAGAGAAGAGAGAGAGAGAAGACAGAGAGAGAAGAGAGAGAGAGAGAGAGACAGAGAAAGAGAGAAGAGAGAGAGAGAGAGAGAGAGAATGAAGCAGAAGATAGAGAAAGACACAGAGACAGAAGACAGAAGAGAAGACAGAGACAGAAGACACAGAGAGAGAAGAGAAAAAAGCAAGAATAATAAGATGAGACGAGTACAAATAACAGCATCAAAAACAGCAGGCGAAAGCCACAAACAAGCGAGCAACACAGACAGACAAGACAACATAGACAACAAAAAATAGAGGAGGACAGAGACAGAGAGATAAGCATCAAAAGGGCAGGCGAAGCCTCTTCAATACAAGCGAGGTGTTTACTTTCCGTCAGTCTGACCAAATATAATATTCTGTCAGCTACCTTTGCTTAACAAACCATTCCTGTAACCACTCTCTTTTTTTTCTCCTATCCTCGTCTTCTTTCTGTGTATTTTAACAGGAGCATTTCACCTGATTTTTTTCTGATATCTTTATTGTTTTTCTTGTTCTTCTTTTTTTGTCTTCTGTTTTCCTGAAATGTGTCGTGCTTTTTTTTTTTAACAAAATATAATTGGGGAAAAGCCTTTATTAAAAGTTGTAAAGAAGTTAAAAAACAATATAAAAGACCCCACAGTTGTCATTATTCAAAAAGTAAACTTGAAAGGTGAAGCCAACACCACAGCATGTTTCATTATTTATGATAATTGTTTGGTCCATTTTGTTGTTGTTGTTGTTATTATTATTATAATGACGTTGTGGTTGTGGTTGTAGTGGTGGTCCGTTTTTGTTTACTTCTTTCTTTAGGTTTGTCTAAGAAACAATTATGACTGGAAGGCTATAGAACATAGCACTGCACACCAGGTAGCACAAATATAAGACACATCACTCACATGTCATTGCTTATTTACACAGATTTTTACCCACGTTTCTCTCTCTATCTCTGTCTGGCTACCGTGGGGGCACCCTGAAGACTTGACAACCATTCCCTCCATTCTCTCTCTGTTCTGCTTTTCTCATTGTTTTGTTGAGTTCTAGGCCTGTCCATTCGCTGATGTTTGTCCTCCCATCTCTTCCTTAGTCTGCCTATTTTTCTTCCTCCTTGGACAGTGCCCTTTTCACTATTGTTTTTGCAAGTTTTTGGTTTTGTGAATGCCCGTACCATTGCCTTTACGGCAACTAAAAATGCGTTAACAGTAGCGACTCTCGATACAGTCAAATAGAACACCTTATTCGAAAGTATTCTTCCTTCTCTTCTTCTTCTTCTCTTTCTTTTTTTTTTTTTTTTTTTTTCTTTCTTCTTCTTCTTCTTCTTCTTCTTCTTCTTCTTCTTCTTCTTCTTCTTTTCTTCTTCTTTTTCTTCCTCTTCTCTCCTTCTTTTTCTCCTTCTTCTTTTCCTCCATTAACTCAGTGAAAAGCTACTAGGGTATCAGGAGCTATCAAAGCCAATATGACCCATAGTCACAGGTGTCTATTTTGTATGACTTAGCCCTACATTAGCTGCATCCTGCAGTGCCCTTTCAAACACATAACCAGGAGTGCACCTACTGTCTGATGTATCACGTCAGCAAGCCAGCAGTACAGTGTGTGTCCTGAATGTCATCTGGATAACCGGCTGACTGGTCAAGCCTTTGCTAAGAGGGTGTGGGTATTTGGCACCGGAGTGGACAGGTCAGTAACTAGACTTCCTAGCTGAGTGGCCCTTGGTCTTCATGGTGACCGGTGATTGGCAAATCAGCCGTGAATGGCGACTGGACAGTACCCATTTTCACTGCTCTTGACCCTCTGCAAATAGTAGGCGAGGGGAAAGAGGACCAAAAGAAAAAAAAGCCAGCTTTGTCCACTTGCCTATGTTTTGTATGTGTCTGTCTGTCTCCGTAAAGCAGACACACAGACATAGACGCATACACTGACGTATAGAATCTCTCTCTCTCTCTCTCTCTCTCTCTCTCTCTCTCTCTCTCTCTCTCTCTCTCTCTCTCTCTCTCTCTCCTCTCTCTCTCTCTCTCTCTCTCTATCATTCTAAATTATCTTATTGTAAAGTTGTTGTTGGTAACCCATAGCTAAACTGACCACTCAAGGTAGACAATGACATTTGCATCCTTATGGATCCCGCAGCATAGGAGACAAAGATTTCATAACATAATAATTCCACTTATTTGATTCATTCTTTTTGCTCAACAATTTTTACATGTATTGTCTTTTTCCTCTTAATATCAGTTTTTGTTGGTAGCATTGGTAGGCTTCAGGATGTATCACATTATTCCTGTGAGAGCAAAAACACCTATGTATTTTAAAGGTGTGTTTCCCCTAAGGTACCAGGGATGAGTAGGAAAGTCCTTTGCTAAACCTCTGAAAATGCTTAATCCAGGAGTCTAAATTCGAGTCAAGTCTGGACAAATCAAAGGTCCTTAACTGCAAAAGGGCCTCCAAAGCTGTCTCCAAAATTTTGCAGTTAAAGCAATCTGTTTTAAATAAACAAAAATTCAAACCTATGTAATCCTTCTTGCAATGCTGAAGGGGTAATAATGGTTACCTGTACCTTCATTCACCACTTTTGGACGCAAAAAAGTCTACCTGTTCGTCACTCCGTCTGTATATCTGTCTGAGTCTATTATCTTATAACTATCGTCTGGTTATGTGCCAAATATTCATTGCTGCTTTAGGTCAGGGTGAGGGGAGGGGGGAAGCGCCTTGTCTCTGAAATAGGATAATTATTTGCATATGCAAATGAGCGGTACTGCTTAGTATTGTCTGGGATTGGCAAAGTAGCTCCTCTAAGGGAAGACTAGAGAGAAGAACGGAAATACATCACAGCTGAGTTGTTTTGGGGGAAAAAAGGTAGTGTGGTAATTTAAAAATAATTATGACCATTTTCTCCTGAAATTTAGAGACCTGTGCTTGGGTTGTCTGCTTATATATATATTTTCCAGTACTGAAAGTGACTGGTAATGTTTGGTTATCCTGAAATCCAGCTGGGATTAGCCTATCAGCTGGGTACGAACTTTATGATCTCCCTTGCATCCTTTCTTATAAAGGATTCCCAAACATAAGGCATCAAAGATTCACTAAGTGCGGTTTTTTATATTCAGTTGTTTTTTTTACAACATTTTTTCCAAACATATTTTCTTTCTCTCTCTATTTTCATCTTTTACTGGCAGCAGTGGTAGGCCACAGGAATATTTACCTATTCCTAAGGGCAGCAATGGACACTTCTAATTCTAAAAAAGTGTCTTGCCCTTACCACAGAGGGTGAAAAGGTTGGAATCACTGCAGGACCTCTGAAGAGGCTCAACCAGGAGCCGAAACTCGAGTCAGTCAGGCCCAAAGCATGGTCCTTACACAATAATACCCCAAATACTGCCTTTAAAGACTTTTTAAACTTTATAACTGTTTTATTTTAAATCATTGATTAACATAATTCATTTGATGAGAATGAAGTGAAAGGTTATCCTGCACTTGTTTTCTCACTATATTTTCTCTTATATATTTATATATATGATGGAGGGGGGCTGAGTACAGACTTTGTTATCTTCCTTGTGTCCTTTTAAAAGCATTTGAAACATAACGCACACAGATTCATTACTTGTTTAGTTCGAATATTTTGTTACCTTTGTATTCTCATGAATGTAATAGACACTTTTAGATGATGAAAAGTGTTTCGCAGTAACCATGCCGCGCGAGACGTCTGAAAGTTGCACTTGCAGAAGCTGACACTCCGATCAGTCAGACTACGAGCATGGTCTGTCCTAACTCAGAAGAAAACCTCAAACTCCGTCGACAGAAAATTTTTTTGAAAAGTGATTTTTGTCTTTCCCAACTTTAATGATAATTTGAAAGGGTTATGAATGTTGTGATTGATTAGCTGCACTTGTTTTTTGTCTGGTAAATAGATGAATGCGTGTGGGAAAAACAAGTGCGGGTAGCCGAGTACAATTCATACCCGAATAAAAAAAAAAAAATGAAAGAGCTATTATCAATAACCTCTTCCTATACAAAACTAAGACCCTTTGAGAACAGTCTTTTAGATAATACCAGGGTAGGAATCGCAAGATTTGCCCAACTGAACCATTAAATTTCGGCCTGCATAAACTATGGTCAGAAACCTCGGCTATGGCATCAATAAATCTATTCTATGCAAGTATAGAGCTCTGGTCAGTTCGCCAGACAATGAAAGACAGATCTGGAGGGGAGATAGTCATTGTACTGGCCGACGGGCAGCAATATAAAAAGAGGCTGGTATTGGCAAATAGCTCCTACCTGAACAAAGAGTAGAATGAAAGGAAAATAGATAAATGGGAGCTGCGGCTTTTTATGTAAGGAATATAGTGTTTGCTGATTTGTTCGATTGGGCTGTCTTCTGTACATATTTGTGATTAGGTCTGTGCACTGTGTGTGTGTGTGTGTGTGTGTGTGTGAGAGAGAGAGAGAGAGAGAGAGAGAGAGAGAGAGAGAAGAGAGAGAGAGAGAGAGAGAGAGAGAGAGAGAGAGAGAGAGAGCAAAAAAAAAAAAGAAGAATTATTTCAATTAGAAAAGGATGGACAAGAACAATAGTTTCTCCTACGCTTATTTTTTTTCTTCTCTTCAGCAAATTGGTAAATTGAAGATTAGGAAGTGACGTTTTTTCTTTTTTTATCTGTCAAAAAAAAACAAGAATGATAACACGTTTGAATAGAGAACGTTTTAGACTACATTGTCTGCAGAAGCCACTTGATTCGGGTGCAAGAAAAGCATCCTATTAATTTTTTGTATCCCTCCCCCGTATCTGTGCTGGGACTGCACCTTTGGGCATAAAGGATTGTTTTTTTTAATGCATTTTACAAATCAAAGTTTCATTTATTTATTCCTTCATTATTTACCCATTCCTTCCTTGTTTCTTTCTTTCATTTGAGGGGAGGGGAGGGAATAACATAGCGATTAGAGACTTGCAGTCGCGATTTGAAGGCCCGGTATCGAGACCACCTGTGAGCTATCATCCGTTCAAAGAGTTTTTTTCCCCTCGGGTTAACATCAGTATGACTCAAATCCCCCCGCAGAACGTATTAGATAAGACTATAAACCGAGATCCTGCGTGACGTATGTAGAATGTCTTATGCACATGTTAAGACCCCTACTGCCTTTCGGGAGAGTAGCCCATTCATGTCGGTAAGTAGGGTTGGCAGACTATTTTTTTTTCGAAACCTCATGCACACTGTTGCGTTAAGACACCATCCGTGAAGTCGGAATGCGGCTACCTAAATGGTGGGGGGGGGGGGGGGACGGATGACAAAATTATAACAAACCAGCATGCACACAGGTGTCGTGTTTAGACACCATCCCTGAGGAAAAATCGGGGAGTTGGAGTCCCAGAGCGGCTCGGGGCTGTAGGTATATATGGCAACGTTCTGGTGGCTCCTGCGACGGTACTGGAACCATTCGTATCGGTCAATGCCCTTCCAATGGATCATTCCAGTGCCGTGGAGAGGGGGGGGGGTCTGCTGCATGGGTAACAGCTTGCCCTCCATACATACTTGCCCAGGCTTTGCGCTCTAAAGACTAGAGCGCAACTCCATAGTCTTCCGAGACTGATGAGTGACTACTACTACTAAATGGTGGGGGTGGGGGAACACGGTCGCATACGCAAAAATCTCACTATTGATAAACCTCAGAGCTTTAGCCTAGCACTAAAGAAAACATCATTCATTCATTCATTCATTCATTCATTCATTCATTCATTCATTCATTCATCTGTACTTTCGGTCGTTGGTTTGTTCATTTGTTTGTTTCCTTCCTTCTTTCATCCATTTATTTATTCAGTCAGTCAGTCAATCAGTCGGTCATTCAGTCATTCAGTCATTCATTAGTTTGTTCGTCCGTACGTTTGTTCGTTCTTTCGTTTGTGCCATTCATTATTCATTCATTCATTCATTCATTCATTCATTCATTCATTCATTCATTCATTTCTTTCTTTCTTTCTTTCTTTCTTTCTTTTCTTTCTTCCTTCTCTTCCTTCCTTCCTTCCTTCCTTCCTTCCTTCCTTCTTTCCTTTCTTCCTTCCTTCTTTCCTTCCTTCCTTCCTTCCTTCCTTTTCTGTGTCCTCCTGCCCCCCCCACCCCCCTGTGCCCCAACCAATAAAAAAAAGCATCGCAACTTGTGTTACAAGTATGTAGGCAGCCGATCTACAAATAGACCACTCCAGAAGCGTTGTCAATGGCAAGAGCGTTCTTTCGGGGATCATCTTTCCTTGTTCATAACGGGCAGAGATGGTGTGCGTGGGTGTGCATGCTCGCAGACGTACGTGGGGTTATGTGTTGTTGTTGTGTGTTTGTGTGATGTATGTGTTGTGTGTGTGTGTTATGATGTGTGTATTGTAGTGTGTGTGTGTGTTGATTGTGTTGGTATGTGTATGTGTGTTAAGTCAAGTTAAATTTGTATTTCAGATGGTCAGTCAAAATTTTAATTTCCAGTGTATATGATTGTGTGTGTGTGGTGTGTGTGTGTGTGTGTGTGTGTGTGTGTGTGTGTGTGTGTGTGTGTGGTTGTTGTTTTGTTGTGTGTTTGTGTTGTTTGTGTTGTGTAGTTAATTTCGAGATAATAGAATAAGCACTTACCTGCTTTTTTTTTACATCCAGTCCCCGTATGCACTTATGCAACTTATGTAACTTTTTTCATTCGTTCCTACCAGCACACATGGACTATGGTTCCGAAAAGTGGAACAGGTTTTAATTATGTGCGTAAGATATTCTGCATGCGTTCGTGCACGAGGCCTCCAGTTTACAGACTCAGATGCGGAATTGTGGTTGATGATTCACTGCTTTGTCCCGTGTTTAAATATTTATAGTTTATAAACAAATGATAGAATATAAACAAATACCCACAGGGTTCAAATAAATCAGCTCATATTCATCACACACCGCCATTAAAACTCACCAATATGCAATACCACATGAAATATTCCAGAAGAGGTTTATCACTGTTTGCTTTAAAACCGGTGGAAAAAAAATTATGTGGAGAGAGGAACAATTATTTGTAAATGCAAATGACTGGCTATACAAAACTCGCCCAGGCTTGGTAAATCAGCTATCTAGCTAGCTGTGATAGGGAAAGCAGATAGGAGAGAGAGAGAGAGAGAACGAGTAAATAAATGGGTACCAAGGGCTTTTGGCAATACAGTGAGGTCTGGTGATTGAAGCATTAGTGGTCTTCCTTTTCCCGACTTGTTTATATAAGTCTGTCTATAATGTGTGTTAATATTTAGATTTTGGAGGAAGGGGGGAGGGGGTTCAATATGAGTTAGATTAGTTTTTGTGTATAGTCTGGTTTTCACTTCTTTTTTTTTTCCAGGCCAGAACAAAACTTTACACGTTATTGAGGTAAGGTAGAGGTCAAGGTTAAGATTGAAATTTTAAGTTGTAAAATGTTATGTTGAATTGCCTTTAGCCATGACATACTGGTATCATATCAACCTTACACTCTCTTTAAACGAGAAAAGAAACCTCTCTGAAGTCGGAGTATGCAGCCTATGTGGCGAGGCACTTGAAAATAGTTATACAGGAAAATCTTTCAGTCAGCGAGTACTTACGGTCTCAGCAGCACAACCCATTTTTCGCTCATTAATTTATGACATAACATAGTTATAGCGTTATAACAAAAAAATACCAACGCATTTTTCTTTTTCATAGCAAAACATCCTGAAAACAATAACCTGCTTTTCATATGCTCCAATGGCATACATATATATATACTATATAATAATATTGTATATATAAATGTAACACAAGCAACACACACACACACCACACACACAGATATCAGATGGATAAAGTTCAAGATCTTTTGTTATAGGAAGACACCAAAATTGTTGTACACGAAAATAGATATAAAAGTTTTAAGTTATATAAGTGCTTAGCCCTTCCCTTCAATAAGAATGACTAAAATAGACCTTAAACACAAAAAACGTAAGACCTTGTAAAAAAAAAAAAAGCAACAAAAAATGGGGGAGAGGGGGAGGGTGGGGTGAACGAAAGAAAGACGAAGAAGAGAGAGAGAGAGAGAGAGAGGAGAGAGAGAGAGAGAGAGAGAGAGAAGACAGAAGGAGCAGAGCAGACAGAGAAGGACGACGAGACAGAGAGAGGACAGAGACGAGACAGACCGAGACGAGACAGAAGAAAAATCAGACAGGTTAGTAAAAGACAATGTGGTGACGAGGACTAGACGCCTTCAGACCTAGACAACAGTGGTTTACTTGAAGAAGAAGAAGAAGAAGAAGAGAGAGAATTAGACATTGACTCAACAGGAGGCGATCACAGAAACGAGATGACAGGGGCAGTCGTCTCTAAAGAAGAAGAGATGAGAAGAGGGAGGGAGAGGTAGGACGGAGGCTGAAGAGGAGAATGATGGAGATAGATGAGTGAAGAGATGAAGTGTGAGAGAGAGAGAGAGAGAGGAGAAGAGAGAGGAGAGAGAGAGAGAGAGAGGAGAGAGAGAGAGACGAAGAAGAAGAAGACAGAAGAAGAGAAGACAGACAAAACATAACACATATGAATCAGGACACAGAGAGAGACTGGACTAGAAAACCAGACAGAGACAAGAAGATACCAAAGAGAAAGTGACAGACATGAGAGACGAATATCTGACGCATAATTATCAGAATCATAATTACAAAAAATTAAAATCGTTTATTTATCTCAGTTATCGGACTGACTTTCATCTCTCTATCCATTATTCCTTTTTTTTGAACAAGCCTGTTACTCCTAGAACTCACACTACTACACCTCAACGCTGTATTTCATCTCCTATATGCTTTTAACGATTTCCGAAATATGTACTGACCTCTGTCTGAGATATGTATTTGTCTGGATGACTCTATGTGTGATGTCTGATATGAGATGTTTCCGTCGAGTACGTTGTCAGTCTGAGAGTAGAGTCGAGCCTGATCGCTCATCAGCGACATCGGCTACATGCTAGTACAACTGAGCTGTCTGCTGTCTGTGAAGTACGATGCAGATTACAAAAAAACGGCACTTATTTGAGAATACAAAATGAGCGATAATAGATGGGTTACACTGACAAAAAACGCCTGAGAGAGAGAGAGAGAGAGAGAGAGAGAGAGAGAGAGAGAGAGAGAGAGAGAGAGAGAGAGAGAGAGAGAGAGAGAGAGAGCAGAGACGAGAGACAGAGAAGGGAGGGGCATGTGAGAAACGAGATGGCAGGGACAATCAGCAGAAGAGATACTAAGAGAGATGGAGTTAATGAGGTTTGAGAGTGATGCTGACAACAGACAAAGACAATCTTGACAACAGAGACGACCGTGAAGATTCGTGACTGAGACAGTGGTACAGTGATGTTTATGAGAACAAAGCGTAAATGAGATCAACACGAGACAGAAGAGTTGATCAAATATCATGAGATCACATTATCGTCAACAACGCACAATGATTGGTGATGGAGAGATTAGAGGTAGATAGATTTGTACTGGATGAAAGAGTATATGATTATTTTTAAATTTGTAAAGGGATATGGGTGTTGAGATTAGGTTCTTTTGATCTTCATCTTAAGGCTTAGGGCTGTTCACTTTAACTTGAGGTTTACAGGGGGGTCTGTTTTCTTTCTCTTATAATGATTAGAGTTAGGTTTGAAGAAGGAGGGAAGGGGAGGATGGTGACGGGGGTTGTAGAGAGGGATAATATGTTTGTGAGATAGCTTTGTTTTGTGTAAGAGATGTAAGTGAGTTTTGGAGAGAGGAGAGAGAGAGGGGGAGAGAGAGAGAGAGAGAGAGAGAGAGGAGAGAGAGAGAGGAGAGAGAGAGAGAGAGAGAGAGAGAGAGAGAGAGAGAGAGACAGGACAGACAGACAGACAGACAGACACACACACACACACACACAACACACACACACACACACACACACACACACACACACACACACACACACACACAGAGACTGAGACACAGACACAGACACAGACACAGACACAGAGGCACAGACAGATACAGAGAACGACAAAGTGACAGACATACAGACCGACAGACCGACATACAGATAAACAGCCATAATATACAGAATCATAAATGTGGACATAAAAATGTTTGACAAAGACTTATGTTTTCCCCTTATTCCAAGACATAGATATGTCATCCTCTCTATACAACATGATTCCTTTTTTTTTTTGGAACAAGCCTGTTACGTGGTAAGAACTGCACACATAACACACCGAAGAGCAGAAGGAAAGTTCCAAACCCTATGAGCTTTTAACGACCCTATCCCGAAATATGACTGGACCAATGAGAAAGGAGAGAGAGAGAAGAGAGAGAGAGAAGAGAGAGAGAGAGAGAGAGAGAGAGAGAGGAGAGAGAGAGAGAGAGAGAGAGAGAGAGAGAGAGAGAGAGAGAGAGAGAGAGAGAGAGAGAGAGAGAGAGAGAGAGAGAGAGGAGAGAGAGAAGGGGGAGGGGCTATGTTGATGAAACAATTGTTTTTGCCTTCGGGTCAACATCACGCAGAATGGATTCTACAGAATGATTGGTCTTCTATATAATGTTTCTGGTTATTCTTTTTTGTTCACTACACTACAGCAAATGGGACATTTTCTTGACATACTTGGCTTTTCTCTGTGTGTAAGTATCTCTTTCTGTCTTTGTCTCCGTTTGTCTGTACTGTCTGATCTGTTTTTCTATGAAATCAAATGCGCTGATAGCATGCACTCAACCGCAGGCTTGCTCACAAGTATTCATGAGCAACACACGCACAAACATGTACGTGTGCACACAGAGAGGAGAGGAGAGAGGAGAGAGAGAGAGAGAGAGAGAAGAGGGAGAGAGGAGAGAAGGAGAGAGAGAGAGAGAGAGAGAGAGAGAGAGAGAGAGAGAGAGAGAGAGAGAGAGAGAGAGAGGAGAGAGAGAGAGAGAGAGAGAGAGAGAGAGAGGAGAAGAGGAGAGAGAGAGAGAGAGAGGAGAGAGAGAGAGAGAGAGAGAGAGGAGAGAGAGAGAGAGGAGAGAGAGAGAGAGAGAGAGAGGAGAGAGAGGAGAGAGAGGAGGAGAGAGAGTGAGAGAGAGAGAGAGATGTCAAGAATAAAATAGAAAAGTACACATTTTGAGAAAACAACCATAAAAAATGTTTTACACGACTTTTCTAACAAGATCACAAGAAAAGGAGCAAAAAAGTGCAAAACGCCCAACGTTAAGCAATGAATATAAATGTATTGCATTCCGTTTCTAACAGGTAACCAGCACAAGGTTAAAATGCTAATTCCAATACCAATGTAAGGTAAACGACTTGACATACACTTCCAGGCAGAAAGAAAAGTTACAGAGTTCTACATCTTTTTTTTACGATTTACATAGAACTGATTCAAACAGACAGCCAGAACATGAGTTCCGGTAATCTACTTTACTGAAGGCAAAGAGCACGAAGCAGGTTTTTAGTGCTGTTTTCAAACAGGAGGAAGGGAAGAGAGTAACCCTTTTGGACTTGCAGACGGCATGGACAAGAGTTATTCCACAACTGCAGTAAAGAAAAGAAGGATTTACCCTAACACCAACATCACCAGGGCCACACACAAAATACAAGGTGACAGATGCTTTTACTTTTGATTGTATTTATGGTGGTTCTTTTCGGTGTCTCTTTTTTCGGTTATAGCCCTGACCTTTCCATTTTGAATGCTAACCTTATCGGGGGGGGGGGGGGGGGGGGGACAAACCACAGGTCCTCAATGCTGAATTTTAAGTAGAAAAACATGACGTGAAACCTTTTTTTCTTTCCTAAACAGAATTGTGGCTTTCAATTGTCAGGACACTGTTAACTCTTTTAGAACTTTAGCACTGCATCTGAAAGTGCATCAGTAACAAAACAACTATTCACGAATTGTGGTTTTGAGAAATTGGGAGCATTTTGAACTTACACGCTCATTGGACACTGGCATGTGTTCTGAAGATTATGTTTCAAACGCCACTGATTACGATTGTCCCACTTCTCTTTCTCTCCACTTCCCTTCCTTTCTGCTTCTCTTCCTCTCTATTTCCACTCCACTCTTCTTCCTTTCCGTTTCCTTTCTTCTCTATATTCACTCCACTCTTCTTCCTTTCCGTTTCCTTTCTTCTCTTATATTCACTCCACTTTCTTCCTTTCCGTTTCTTTATTCTATTTCCACTTCCACCTCTTCTTCCTTTCCGTTCTTTTCTCTATATTTCCACTCCACTCTTCTTCCTTTCCGTTTCCTTTCTTCTCTATTTCCACTCCACTCTTCTTCCTTTCCGTTTCCTTTCTTCTCTATATTCACTCCATTCTTCTTCCTTCCCTCTCCACCCCCTCCCCTCTGTTTCCTTCCCTCTTCACTCCCCCCCCTGTCTGCTCCCTCCCTCCCTATTCACTTCCCTTCCTATCCGTTTTTCTCCCTATCTATTTCTCCTCCTCTCTGCTTCCCTCCCTCGTTGATTCCCTTCCATCTCTGCACCCCTTCCTCTCAGCTTCCCTTTCTCTGTTTCCCTCCCTCGTTGCTTCCTTTCCTCTTTGCTTCTCTTTCTCTCTACTTTCCTCTCCTCTTTCTTCACTGTCTGTTGCTCTTTTCTCTCTCCAAGTATTTTCTTATCCTCACTCCATTCTCCTCCCTCCCTGTCCTGTTCCTCTTTGCTTCCCTCCCTCTTTGCTTCCAGCTGTCTGTCTGTCTGTCCGTCTCTCTCTCTCACTTTCCCCCCTCTCTCTCTCCTCCTCTCTCTCCCCACTTTTCCTCCTCTCTGCTTTCCCCCTTTCTTTTCTTCCATACCCCCTCTCTGCTCCCCTTCCACGTTTGTTTCCCCTACGATAAAAATGGCACTGATTTAGTATAAAAAAAACAAAACTCCCACACAAACAAACAAAACAAGTGAACAATTTATACAAAAAGGTATCACGGACTAAGATGAGCATTAGGTAGACGAACCCTGTCGACACACAGCCCACACAGAACAATGCTGTTGTATTCTATGAAAACAAAACAATCCCTGTTTGTGCAGTGCAATGCACTTACTGATGACAAGGGACTTTGGATGTCAAGCCTGAATAGTTAGTGCAGGCAGTGGGATTACGTAAGAGCCACGATTGGCAGCTCACCCGTAACGAACCTTTGACCTGGCCAAAAAAACAAAAAACCCACAGAGGCAGAAAAGTGACCGGAGCTAACGTTGGCAGA
>CM060319.1:32436556-32441556 GCA_030674155.1 Stramonita haemastoma
CCTCGCATATCACTGACATTTTCCTCCCTCCTTCCTCGGCTAGAGTACCGATGTTTAGCAACGGTGAGATTTTGTGTAACGTATGCCACTGTTTTTGCCCACCATGAAGGTAGCTGCATTCCGAATTCGGGGATGTATGCCGGGTACATCCCTGTTTTCATAACCCACCTATCGCTGACATGAATTATGGGGTCTTAACATGCATGATTTGATCTCCTGCGTGCGTACAATTATATACAGAAAGAAAATTAAGACACTGGCAGGTCTGCATTTAAAAGTTGATTTGGGAGATCGTAAAAATCCCCCACCCTTAATTCACTAGACGCTGCCAAGATTCGAACCCATGAGTATTTGGACTGATCCATGGGGCTGAAGTCGAACGGTCTTCAGCACTCGGCTGTAGCATCCTTCATTGACATTACTTTAATTGCACGCAGACATGGGTCAGAAGAAAAATGGCAGCCCGATAGTCTGCCTGATTATACCCCCTCCCCCCATCTCCCAAGCTACTGCAACAGGACAGCTCCCGGGATTTTTCGCTCCATCAGGCCTCGGGATTTGGAATCCCTCTTTTAATGAAAGGTACTTGTGCCACCACGGGACGGGAACGAAAGTTATATCTTTGTCAATTAGAGGAACTTTTCCAGACAGTCTTGAGGATGTCTGATTCTTCTCTTCTTTTTTTATTTTTTATTGTAGATTCAGAGACTGAAGTATGGATTGGTCAATTTGCAGTCCTTTGAGACAGCTTGACTAAATTTGTGGGGAAGTTTGTACAGTGAGCTAGATTTCCATTCTGGGTGAAAGAGTTTGTGATTATTTTCTTTTACAGGGAAGTATTATAATGTGGGTTTGTATAGATAAGGAAAATCATGAGTGCTCACGGACGCTTTCTCTCTCTCTCTCTCTCTCTCTCTCTCTCTCTCTCTCTCTTCTCTCTCTCTCTCTCTCTCTCTCTCTCTCTCTCTCTCTCTCTCTCTCTCTCTCTCTCTCTCTCTCTCTCTCTCAACACACATCTATGACAGTTTTGTAAAAAAATAAACTATGAAAAAAAAACGAAAAAAAAAACCATTCACCTTCGGAAACTATCGATTTTACATGACAGTTCAAGAGAACTGCCAGTAACTTTTCTGAAAGACACATTCATGAAGACACCTTCTGCATGCAGAAAAGAAAGTTCTATGTCACTACCGCCATATGGAAATTGACAGTTTGACATAGTATGTCCGCATTCTCATTTCCTGTATTTTTTTTTTTTAAAGTAAGCTTGATAAATTACAAAAAGAGAACCATGTGAAAATGCCTAGCATTGCTCCTGTTGAAAGAAAGTCATAGTATATTCTAAATGCCTCAAAGAAAGAGAAATATTTCGAATCACGTTATCAAATCAAGTCATTTTAGCTTCAATAGATTTGATTTGTTTTATTTATAAGTTTTGTTATTAGGTAAACAAACTGACAAATCCTACCAACAAGAAGATGATTGCCATCAATGATTTATTTGTTTTATATTTCTTGCTCATTCTACAAAAACCTCAAGATGCTGTAACTTACAGGCCTCGTGCCACTGGAAAGAAATGGGAAAAGAAAAAATGGTTTCAGTCATAGTTTCAGGGTACACTAAATACTTTTAATTACTAAACTGTACAACATGATGTCAAGGTTGTTTTGTTTTCGTTTTATTTAAGTTTTTTCCCCTCATAGTGGCATTAAGTTGAACAAGAACTGAAACTAAATACAAAATAAATAAATAAATCAACCCGGTTAAACGTAAAAAACAAAACTAGATCTAACGGTTTGAACATTAATAGCAGGTCTGGAAAAAAAGGTTAGAAATTTCAACAATTTCTGGTTAAGAAGTGAATACACTAACATAGTTATTCCTGTCTCAGTGATCGATGATTCCCGTTTCTTCATCTACCAAGTTCAAGATATGGCAATAAAAAACCCATTCTAACCAGATAATGAGCGAGAACAAGGCCACATCCCATTTTGAGAGTAGTCAATTTTTCCAAGATTTAAACGCAATTACCATAATTATCATATCTTAATATTCTCCGACAAGACCTCATTTCAAAGCGAGTCTCTACTAAAAAAAAGTCATTGAAATAATCATGAATTATTTAAGCAATTAGGAATAACTATATTCTGCAGTGCGGACAATGACAGACTTGCTGTCATTACAGAAAGACTCCACACTCAGCCATTTTTCTTTCCCATCACATTTCGTTGACAGTGAAAAGCACGCAGAGGTGGATCGGAAGAGGAAATAGCGGCCATGACACTCTGCCTGATTACCTCCCATAACCACTGCAGCAGGACACATCTCAGGATTTCCGCTCCATCAGGCTCATAGTTCGAATCCCCTGTCCCCTCCTCCTACCTCCACCCCCCAAAAAAACCTCTAACTGCCACAGAAGGTGAACAAAAGCTTTTTGGCTTGTCAATTATAGGAACCTTACAGACAGACTTGAAGATGTCAGGGATTTTTTTTAGTTGATTTTTTTTTATCTGGTGTTTTAAGGTTTGAGTTTGGTTTTTGTCAATTTGTGTTCCTTTGAGAGAGCCCGGTTGGGCGAGAGTAAAGTTCTTATGGAATGAGACCCTGTCTAAAAAAAACAACTAGTCAGCATATTCTAGAAGTTTAAAAAACACATTTGGAGGAAGATATTTGCAGACAAATGAAGCCACTTGGGATTTCGGTTCTTGTAGTGTCTGTGACTGTTGTCATCGTTGTCTTCGTTTTTTTTTTTTTTGCTATTATGATTTATCTCATTATGTTGTTGCTCTTGCTGTTGTGGTTGTTTTTGTGGTGGTGGTGGTGGTGGTGGTAGTGGTGGTGGTAGAGAATATGCTGATATTTCTTATTGATATTATGTTGCTTTTCATGTTGTCGTCGTCGTCGTTGTCTTTTTGTTGTTGTTGTTGTTGTTGCCCTTCTTTAACTACTTCTTGTTCTTGTTCTTGTTCTTCTTCTTCTTCTTCTTCTTCTTCTTCTTCTTCTTCTTCTTCTTCTTCTTCTTCTTCTTCCTCCTCCTCCTCTCCTTCATTTTCTTCTTCTTCTTCTTCTTTTCTTCTTCTTCTTCTTCTTTTTCTTCTTCTTCTTCTTCTTCTTCTTCTTCTTCTTCTTCTTCTTCTTCTTCTTCTTCTCTCATCATCTTCATCATCATCATTCTCTTCTTCTCTTGTCTTCTTCTTCTTCTTCTTCTTCTTCTTTTCTTCTTCTTCTTCTTCTTCTTCTTCAGTGTGATTGTGTTTGTTTCAGAACAAAAACAGACAGGATCGCTTAAAACTGGGAATTTTCAAACATGTTGCCAGCCCTTGTCTAAAGTCTTTAGGCACCACTGGGACTTGTGTCTTGTAGGTTTCACTTTAAAACCAAGCGTCGTCTAAAAGGGTAAAAACACACATAGGAATATGTTGGGTTGTTTTTTTTTACTTTTTACACACACACATGCGCGCACTTGCGCACACGTACACATAGACATACACTCACAAGCACACAAAAGACAGACAGACAAACACACACACACACACACACACACACACACGCGCGCGCAAGCAAGCAAGCACGCACACACGCTTACACACACACACACACACCATACACATAGACATACACATACACACACACACTGTCCCCCCTCTCTCTCTATTTCTCCCTTTCCTCCTTCCACTACCCCCTCTCTATCTGTCTGTCTGTCTGTCTGTCTGTTTCTCTCTCTCTCTCTCTCTCTCTCTCTCTCTCTCTCTCTCTCTCTCTCTCTCTCTCTCTCTCTCTCTCTCTCTCTCTCTCTCTCTCTCTCTCTCTCTCTCAGATCAGTCTGATAAATATTGGTCTAATAAGTTCAATCCCTTAGACACCCTGCTAGGTCTTCCAAAATGCAGAATCACAAGAAATAATTATAGAAATTCTCTTAACTGTAGCGAACCTGCATACTACATGCCCCAAAACAAAAAAACAAAAAAAACCTTGCATTTCACATACATACATCACATTTAAAACAGCCTACCATTAAAAAAAAAATCCCAGAGGCACTATACCTCAAAGACTTACTACATACACCGCATGCAAACAGTCGTGCCTTTGGTCACGTTCGTGAACAACATGAAAGAGACGTAGCAAGTGGATGGATGGATGGATGGTAGAAGGGAAGAATGTGTGACTTAGAGCTGCTGGCTATGGTCTTATCTCTTCTTCTGGTGGTGGCTAGTGTTGTGCAGGCTGATAGAGCAGAGGTGATAACTATTCTAAGCACCTTCGTTCCAGACGCCGCTTGTTTTAGTTGGCTCCTAGAGAGAGCTAGAGGGGTGTCTCTTGGATGCATGCATGCACGCACGTTCGCGAGCGCGAGTATGTGTGTGTGTGTGTGTGTGTATACGTGTGTGTGTGTGTATGTGTGTGTGTGTGTGTGTGTGTGTGGTTGTGTGTGTGTGTGTGTGTGCGTGTGTGTGAGTATGTGTGTGTGAGTGTGTGTGTGTGCATGCATACTCGCAAATACGTAATCATGCTCACACACAAACACACACACAAACACACACACACACACACACACACACACACACACACACACACACACATAAACACACACACACGTACACAAACACAGACAAACACAGACAACACACACACACACACACACACACACACACACACACACACACACACACACACACACACACACACAACACAACGTACACACACACACACACACACACACATGCACTTAATGTAACATATTAAGATTCAGTGGTGCAGATCGCATGACTGTCAACACTAAAAGTATAGGCATAGAGAAAGCCTTCTCTTTGCACATTCATTTCATAGGAATTGATCCTCATGAAATAGAGACATGTGGTGTTGTGTGTGGGGTGTGTGTGTTGTGTGTGTGTGTGTGTGTGTGTGTGTGTGTGTGTGTGTGTGTGTGTGTGTGTGTGTGTGTGTGTGTGTGTGTGTGTGTGTGTGTGTGTGTGTGTGTGTGTGTGTGTGTGTGTGTGTGT
>CM060319.1:32449056-32451556 GCA_030674155.1 Stramonita haemastoma
GTTGTTTCTCCATTAAACTGACCTTATGTGTCTCCACTCTCCTTTTGTCCCTAGTAATTTGCGCTGCCCCTTTCTTACGGTACACAACGCTGTCACTGTGGCTGTGTGTAGCAGGGTGCCGGTGGGCCGGCGACAGGCGCAACACTATCACAGTTTGGTTCTCTCTGCCATCGATTTTGTACGATGTGAGAGACATTTCCTGCAGGAAGGTGTTCAAAACCGTTTCTAGAGAAGATGGTAGTCCCGTCACGGGCATACTGGAGGTTTTTCTGGTAGAAAATAGGAAATTTCTTTTCTCACTTCTGAAACCACGTCTTGCTGGTAGCCAAGCAAGGGAAGCCCGAGAGAGAGAGAGAGAGAGAGAGAGAGAGAGAGAGAGAGAGAGAGAGAGAGAGAGAGAGAGAGAGAGAGAGAGAGAGAGAGAGAGAGAGAGAGGAGAGGAGAAGAGAGAGAGAGGAACGAGAGAGAACGAGAGCGATAGAGAGAGAGCTTGGCAAAGGTAATGAGGCATTTTACACATTCCTATGAAAATATAATTTTGTAACTAATAACAGAGAGCAAACATGCAACAAATGATAAAACTATTACAAATTTCTTCATTCTGAGAAAAAAGCGTTCAGCATCAATCGGTGCCAAGGGGCAGATCAGAAATCTCATCAAAATTAATGCAAATAACTCTGAAACATCTATTGAAAAGAAAGAGGGTTCGTAAATATGTAGATTTGTATCATAACGTGGAAACTTT
The DNA here is from genome assembly GCA_030674155.1 of Stramonita haemastoma. NCBI lineage: Eukaryota > Metazoa > Mollusca > Gastropoda > Neogastropoda > Muricidae > Stramonita > Stramonita haemastoma. Next base: position 32,449,802 of record CM060319.1, read on the forward strand.
GTCAGCTATTCCTTTCTGAACAGGTAACCAGTGGGGAGATAAACAAACTGGAGAGAACTTGAGAAGATGGTCGAGACCGAAATTAGTAGTGTCTTCTATGATTGGATTAGATTTCCTATCTGTCATGCTTTGACAGTGAGTAGGCGGTACATGCTCCTTTGCTGTGGTGAAAATTGCAGCTGGGATGCTGGGATGGAGATAAAAGAGCGCAGGCTGTTTTGTAGCATCCTACCTGAAAGAATGCCAGATGACAAGATTTACAAAACTGCATACACACGGGGACTGGATGTAAAAAAAACACATGAGTGCTTATTCCATTATCTTTGTTATATAAGAAGAAAGAAAGAAAGAAAGAAAAGAAAGAAAAGAAAGAAAGAAAGAAAGAAGAGAAAGAAAGAAAGAGAGATAGATGCCAGAGAGCGTTGATTGTGCTTTGTGCAAGTTTAACAGATTTGGAAAATGGACGAAAGTTGCCGTCATAATGTGTGCGCTTTGATTAATCTAAACTCAAAGGATGCTGGCAATTGTTGTTGAATTAAGCAATTTTTGATCCAGTCATCAGGACTGATTGAAAACAAATGTGTCACAGAGTTCAAGGAATTTTTCGAAAGCAAGACATATAATTTGTGATTTATTGAGAAATAAACGGATGGAAATCGAATTTTTTCCTTTGATATATTTCACGTTGTATGAATAATATGCAAAGGCGTTTTTATGTAATGTGTATATAGTGGTGGTTCAGGCACCAGAAGTGTGTGTGTATGTGTATGTGTATGTGCGGGCACGCCTGCGTGTGTGTGTGTGTGTGTGTGTGTGTGTGTGTGTGTGTGTGTGTGTGTGTGTGTGTGTGTGTGTGTGTGTGTGTGTGTGTGTGTGTGCGTGCGTGCGTGTGTGGATGCGTGTATGCGTACATGCCTGCGTGCATGCGTGTGTGCATGTGTGTGTATGTCTGTATCTGTGTCTATGTGTCTGTCTGTGCGTGCGTGTGTGTGACATATTTTTCTTCCTCATAACATCTGATTATGGATTTTTTGTTTGTTTTGTGTCAATATCTGTTTCTGTGTTGATTAGAAGCTGACGGTGACGCAGCCCTCTCACCATGTGGCCTTTGTGGTTGGCAAGGCGAGGAACAGCATTGACCCATTGATCATTGTCAGTTATTTTCAGTTTCCAATTTTTCGATTTATTTCTAAGATTGATTTGGTTTGTTTCGTTGTTCGTGCAGGAATATTTTTTGTTCTATGTTTGTTAACCTGCTAAGCTATAATTTTTTGGGTTATATTTCTATTTCGTTGTTGTTGTTTTTTCCTGCTATCTTTTTATATTCTGTTGATTGTTTTATTTTTCTTCTTTGAAAGTAAGCAGATTACTCGTTTTATGTTCCTTCTCCACTTTATCGTTATCATTACATATTTTTTTTATTCTACTTCTTTTGGGTCCTTCTCTTGTTCTTAGTGTTTATGTTCTCATTGTTCTTGTTCTTGTTTTTGCTGTTGTTGTTTTTGTTATAATTGTTATTATTGTTGTTGTTTATGTTGTGGTTGCTGTTGTTTTCTTTTGTTGTTGTTGTTATTGTTAATGTTGTTGTTGTTGTTGTTGTTGTTGTTGTTGTTGTTGTTCTTCTTCTTCTCTTCTTCTTCTTCTTCTTCTTCTTCTTCTTCTTCTTCTTTCTTCTTCTTCTTCTTCTTCTTCTTCTTCTTCTTCTTCTTCTTCTTTTCTTCTTCTTCTTCTTGTTTGTCTTCTTCTTCTTCTTCT
>CM060319.1:32456556-32472767 GCA_030674155.1 Stramonita haemastoma
CTGATCGGTTTTAAACGAGTGACAATCACCGATTATGTGAGATAGGAATCTGAGCCATGAAAGCGAAAATGACGCTACAAAGTTGCAGGATATTCCCTGTCTTGAAGCCATCGGTGTGCTCTTTCCACGTTGTTGGAGCACCTATACTACTGGTGTAAAAGATGCTCTGTTTGCTCGTGGTCTAAGTAACAAAACTCAGGAAGAAAACTGTAGGTTTAACTACACTGAAAAGCGAACTTTATGCAGTGATTTTTTTTAACATTTTGTTATGTTTTCTATGTTCTTTTATTGGGTAAATGGCTTGTGCCTGGTCCTCTTTTGTGCTTGTAACTCGGCAGGTCAACCTGCTAGCATCATCGAATACATTCCTGCTTCAGAGCAGCTTTTTTTTATTTTTTTTATACATAAGGGCTTATGCTGGGAGTATGTTCGTGTTTCTATAACTCTCTAAAAAGTGACGTGATTTGCAGGATTCACGACCTGCATAGTTGGTTTTATGCATGTGTGTACACACGAAGAGAATCAAGGTCATTGGCATGCAGGTCGGAACTTAATTGACTGGGAGGTTGTTATTCATTCCCACCCTTAATTCACCAGGACGCCGGTGTCATGGATTCTTATCCACGACTTCATTGATCCACGAGATTCAAGACCTAACGGTCTTAACCAATCGGCTAGATCTCTTGTTGTAAATCTGGTGTATTTTGGAAGCTGCAACCGGTTTACTTGTCTACTACCTCCACAGTCATCTCTCTGTCTCTGTCTCTGTCTCTGTCTGTCTGTCTGTCTGTCTCTGTCTCTCTCTGTCTTTGTCTCTGTCTTTCTGTCTCTGTCTCTGTCTCTGTCTCTGTCTCTGTCTCTCTCTCTCTCTCTCTCTTCACTCTACTCTCTCTCTCATATTGAGTGCACGTGAATTCCTTGTAGTTTTGTGTTTTTTGTTTTACTTAGTGTATAACCTTGTGTGAATGTCTACAATTCAGTGTGTACCACCCCTTCAATTGGCCATGGCCTTTTTTTGAATAATTATTTGTCTTTGTCATTGTCTTGTCATGTCTTCTTCTTCTCTTCTTCTCTCTCTCTCTCTCTCTCTCTCTCTCTCTCTCTCTCTCTCTCTCTCTCTCTCTCTCTCTCTCTCTCTCTCTCTCTCTCTCTCTCTCTCTCTTACACGTGCTTTGAATCGTGGAGGTTGAATAAAGCTGTTTTTTCTTCCTTGAATCTTTATATTTCTTTGCTCTGAAAAAAAAAAGTGAGTTAACATGCGCACACCTAACGACAATGGATTTTCTAAATACGATAACTAGACTGTTCAATGTATACCTTACTGGTTAAAGGATCTTAATTGTGGAAAAGTGGAAAATCAAGGTTGCGTTTTAAAACTGTACAAATCAATTATCCCACCTTCGTATTACGAACAACCTAGCCCTTTAAAACTACTTTCGATGACGTCCTCTACAAGTCATTATACATTCGGAATCTCTCATCCTACCCACGTCCGGAAAATCACCATGATACCTTAACTACTCTCTGAATGAGAAATTCGCGTGTACGACTATTCTCAAATAACCTCACCGGGTAGGAAGCCATACCCGGACTTCAAAGCATATTCTTTTTAACAGTCAGGGCTTACAGAAACCGCTCGCACCGTCTGTCTCAGCTAATCTAGGCCTAGCCCCAAACCAGAGAGTGGCGCGGTATCCTTGTTTTAAGCCTCCCCCCCCCTCCTCCTCTCTCTAATCGCTTTCTATCCCCCCCCCCTCTCTTGACTGCAGAGGTGCATGCTATCTGTCCATCTGACTCGTTGCCCCTGCTTCCGACGTGGAGGAACCAGGAAATTAATTGGTAATTCCACCTGTAAACTAACCCCCTTCCCCCTATAATACTATGCCTGTGATGAATAAGAGTGCCCGAGAGTTTTCTATCTGTGTATGTAGTTGTATGTTGTAGTGTGTGTGTGTGTGTGTGTGTGTGTGTGTGTGTTGTGTGTGTGTGTGTGTGTGTGTGTGTGTGTGTGTGTGTGTGTGTGCCTCTTGGGGCAAAAAGGAGAAGGAATAGAAGGAGAAACGAGAGGTAAGCTTTAGGCCTAGGGGAGGTGTCGGGGGGGTTGGGGTGTTACGATAATGATGGTGAGGGGGGTTGGTAGGAGAGGAGAGAGAGAGAGAGAGAGGAGAGAGAGAGAGAGAGAGAGAGAGAGAGAGAGAGAGAGAGAGAGAGAGAGAGAGAGAGAGGAGAGAGAGGAGAGGAGAGAGAGAGAGGAGAGATGTCAAGGACAGAGGCTGGAAGGGACACAGGTTAGATGTAGTTTACAGGACACAGGAATGTTTGATAACAAGAAGATGAAGAGAAAAGTAGGCGGGCAAGAAAAAGAACAAGAAAAAAAAGAGAAGGGAATAAAGAGGGAGGAGTAGTAGTAGGAGGAGGAGGATGAGCAGGAGAAGAAGAAGAAGAAGAAGAAGAAGAAGAAGAAGAAGAAGAAGAAGAAGAAGAAGAAGAAGAAGAAGAAGAAGAAGAAGAAGAAGAAGAAAAGGAGAAGGAGAAGAAGGAGAACAAGAACAAGAACAAGAACAAGACGAGGAAGAAGAACAAGAACAAGAACAAGAACAAGAACAAGAAAGCATCACATCATCATCATCATCATCATCATCATCATCATCATCATCATCATCATCATCATCATCATCATCATCACATCACATCACATCATCACCATCACCATCACCATCACCATCACCATCATCACCATACACCATCACCATCACCATCACCATCATCACCATCATCACCATCATCACACCATCACATCACCATCACCATCATCACCATCATCCATCACATCACATCACCATCACCATCACATCACATCACCATCACCATCATCATCATGAATAACACCCTAAGCATCCTCTTCACCATCATCACAGCAACAACAACAATAGCAACAGCAGCAGCGGCGGTGGAGGCGGCAACAATTCCACATTTTATCATGAGCATCCCCCTCCTTAACCCTTACACCATAATAATTTGTGATCATTATCTATCCTCATTCTTCCTCCAGTCTTCATGATCAAAGTAACCTTCAGCACAGTGGCCAGGTTGCTCGATGTCTTCCTCTGGCGCCTTCAGGGTTAGTCATTAGCGATGGTGTGGGTAAGGATGCAGAACTCTACTAAAAGGAATGTAGAAGCGAAGCAGTCTCTATCTGCCCTGATTCTGCCCTGAAGGCAGCAACTGATAGAAATGGGGTCCATGCAGTGGATTTGTGTTCCTGATTTATGTGTCCGTTATCTGAGATAGTTTGGGAAGGTTTCACGTCAAGGTCAAACATGAACAGAAACAAAAATTAAAACGTTAAAGAGAACACAGAGGCATATACACATGTCTGAAACACTTTTAGTCAGTCAGTTATCTAGTTGTCATTCATTCATTCATTCACTCACTCATGGCAGACTGACAGAGAGAAATTCAAAAGCACAAAATAAATCCAAACAAGTCGAAAAAAAGCAACAACCAACCAACCAAAAAAAATCGAACTGGTAAGCAATCCAATCAAACATAACAGTGACTGGGTGAGTTTATGGTACTATGTAATGAAGTAAATCTGCAAATAGATGAAGCAAAGAGAGGTCTGAACACTGAATCAGACACTCTAAGACACAGACACACACAATATCTAATATCAGTTGTTAGAGGCTAGAGTTAAAACGAAGACCAACACAGACCCATACACAAGCTCAGACAGCAGCGAGCTGAAAAATCATCAGTCTCAGAGTACAGCTCTCAGCTTAGCACTGTTTACTTGTCTTGCTCCTTTTTCCCTCTAGAGACTAAGAGGGAAATTGATTTGAAAATATTCTGTCTGAAAAGAAAAAAACAACAACCAGACAATAGCAGCCACATTTGTTTTGAATATAGAGACTGGAGTAATCTGTATTGCTCTTGGAAAGACTACAGGAGAGTTCAGTAGTTTGTTTTTGTTGTACGTTTCCTAGCTTAACATCTTGGGAGTCACCCAGAACATGCACTTTGACTGTCTCAGTCCATCCAAAAAATATGAGACCATAAGTGTACACAGGATCAGGAGTCCGTTATCCAAACTTTGCGAAAAAAACATTTGGTGTAAGAAAAGTTCGCATTTAGAGCAGATCAAAGTAGTCATAAAGAATTAGATTAAGTGACTTGATGAAAAAAAAACCCGAAAACAAAAACATTCTATGGAAAACATTCTGTCTATTCAAAACATCCAAAACTTTCCCAACACAATCTAGTAAACTGGATGATTTATAGATCTAGCTCTACAAGGTAAGCATCAGAAAGCTACAAAGCCAACAACTTGAAAAGATCCCTAAGTGTGCCAGAAGAAGGCGGCCTAAATAGATGTACACACAATGTCTGTCCTCATCAACGTCCATACTCCATACCCTCCTCCTAGAAATGTGCCAACAGCTGACAGTCACTACAACAGAGAAACGAACAACCACGAAGACGCTTCCTTAATTATAGGCAATCCAGGAATTCTGATGTTATTACACGAAGAAAACACAAAGAAAAATCTATCAAGGTTAGGGAAGGGGCAGGTGGTATAGAGACAGAGCTGCCATGATTTTCCCACATCTCAGAAAACCACTGGAATGAAAGAATGTTCCAAGGTACAATAGCAATGCGAAAAAGGGAGCCAATCCCTTCCCAGATAAGAATGTTAACAAAAGGTGGTGCTGACATTTCTTCCTCTGAAGAACATTTTTGTTTCTTTTTTATGTGAAGAAGTCTACTAAGAAACTATCAAACGCCAGCAAGAACTTTGTCGAAAGAAGAATAGAATGATAAAACTCATTTCGTCATACTTATGAGTGCTTATTCCATTATCTTCATTATAAAAGAATAAAAAAAAAAGAATAAATAAATAAAATACGTAGAACATAAAGTTTCCCTCATCAACAACAACTTTTCTGATCTCTGATACTTGGATTCACAGCCTTACAGAAATGCTTGGTTCTTGTACACAAAAGAAAATCCTAAATCTTGAAAACATTAGAATTACTGTGTGATTGTAAATGTGGTGATTATTTTTTGTGTCCAATAACTGCATATTTGTGTTACATACTTATACTATTTTGTGTGAGTGCACATATTTGTGTGTGCGATGGAGTGTGTTTGTGACTATGCATAAACTTGTTTGCGAATGCATTTTGACACAATGTGTTGGTAGGAGGGGGATTGCATCTAATATACTATCTAAAACCAGAAAGAAATATGCTGTATATGAGAAGGCAGTGAATAAACTGAGAGAAAGAGGCTATGGACAGAGAGAGACAGACAGAAGAAAGACAAAAAGAAAGACAGAAAGAGAGAGATAGAGATAGATAGATAGATAGATAGATGAGAGAGAGAGACAGACAGACAGACAGACAGACAGACAGACAGATAGACAGACAGACAGAGGACAGACAGGCAGACAGATAGACAGACAGACAGACAGACAGACAGACAGACAGATAGATAGACAGACAGACAGACAGACAGACAGACAGACAGACAGACAGACAGACAGACAGCAACTCAGCATTGCAGAGAGAAAGAAAATCATAGAGATATAATCATGCATATGAAAACATATAGCAAAAATGGATGAGACAAGCAAACAAACAACCAGTCAATCAAACAAAAAACCAAACAAACACAGCAAACAGCAAAGCAAATGACTGAACGTGACAGCTCTTCGTGTGCGCACAACAGAGGCGGAGCAGCCAATCTGTAAATGAATAATGCAATCAGAAGCTTGGAGACAAAACCACACCCATACACACTCACTGAGACAGACAGACCAACAGACAGACAGATAGACAGACAGACAGACAGACACACACACACACTGAGACATATACACTTACACACACACGCACACACACACACATACACACACACACAAACACACACACAAATACACACACTCACCCCCCCCCCCACACACACACACACGCACGTGCGCGCACACACTACACACACACACTAAGACACACATTCACTCTCTTTCAAACACACACACACATCATACACGCACACACACACTCGCGCACACATACACTACACACACACACACACACACACACACACACACACACACACACACACACACACACACACACACCACACAACCAACCACACCACACCACACCACACACATACACACAATTATTTAACTGTCACCCTTGACGAATAAAAATGCAAGATTTTTCAAAAGAAAAAATAAATACAAAAATAAAGATTCAAGAAACAGCTCTGCCACAACAAGCTCCAGACAGCAGCGAGCTGTAAAATCATCAGTCAGCCACAGCCACCCACTACCCTATAGAGAGCCCAGCATCATGCCAGCAGCTGTTTGCTTTGGTCTGGCTCCCCCCCCCCCCCGCCCTTCCCTTCAAGGCCAAAGGGGAATTCATTTAAAATCTCGCTGTCTGATCACCCCCTCCTCGCACACACTGACAGTCTGGAATAATCTGTGATGTTTTTTTTTTTTTTGGGGGGTTGGGGTTGGAGGAGAGAATGGCTAAAGGCCTGGGTAAGTGAAGTGGATTAGAAGAATGGGTAACACCACACATGCTGGTAGACAGACCCATGTTCTCACAAGTCTGATATGTTCTGAATTGTGTACACAAATGGATTTTTTGGTTGACTAAACCGTTTTCGAGAAAACAGAGGTAGACGTGATAGGTAAGGTTAGCCAGTTTCATTTTTTTGTTTCCACCACGATCAGTGTCGATGGCGATGAGACCAAAGGGAAGACAGCTGATGGGGATGGTTGTGGTGTTCCGGGTGTTTGAAGACAGCTGGGGTCATTTTTACAAAGGAAAGTATCCTGTGATGTGGAACCAGAAAACAAGAAAACATCTGGGTATTGTGTACACCATTTGTCTGGACTATCTTCTGTTGTAGGATGCAAACAAAAGAGTGTCGGGTCTTTTTCACACCTGGACAGAACACGAAATCAAACATGTTCGAATATTTTTTGTGATGCAAGGTGTTATAAATAATTTATTGTCATTGTTGATTTTTAATGTTATATATCCACGGATCTTTATAATGCAATATGGTGATTGTCATGGTTGATTTCGTTGTGTTTCGACCCAATGTATTGCAAAGTAACCACTCTGCAAAGTATGGTGCTGTGTGTCATAGTACTGTGTTATGTTGCATTTGGATCCTTTTCATTGTGTTGTGCAACGTCATGTTACATTGTATGGAGTCAAGTTATAATTGATGCAGTATACCATGTAGTAATGTACTGTATATCGATTGTATCCCTTGCATTCCGAACATATTTTCTAATCTATAAACTTGGAAAGGTCTCATACTGAAAAGGGATGCGCTGAGAGACACTGCTAAACGTGTCACTATTATCCATGTTCTTTGTCTCGTTTATATGTTTATGTAACATATCCTTGTCTGGTAAATCATACGAGGGACAATGCTGTTGTTTCCACGAGTTATTATATTTTTTCATCATCTAATACATACTCAGACTGTAACCTTGGATACTTGACTGGTCTAAATAACTAATGTATCCACAACCTCTTCAGTTCTCTGAAACAGAAAGCAATGTTATGATTTACATGTGAATTGCAGACTACAGCTTTCTTAACACGTGTATTAATAAATGCCCATGATTGTCTTGCGCTTAAATCCACAATGACTGCACTAATCTAAGCAGTTGTACTCTTAGATCTACGGGGTTGACAAGTACAAAAGTAACTGATAATAACTCGCATGATAGATAAGCCATACAACTGATAGCTTAAATAGGGGGCTGTGTATGTGTCAGTGTGTGTACTTTTGTCATGCATTCCATTCTTATGCTTATTGACATATTTAGATTTTGATATATACTAATTATGGTGGATGCGGGGAGTATAATATCAGGCTTACTATCAGACTTTTTTTGTTCGTGATGGTGTTTTTCTGCTTATTAATCTGGCAGTTTTGATGCTATTCTTTGTTTGTTTTTTTCCCCTCTGTTATAATTTTTGGTCATAATTGAGTTGCATTAAAGACACTGTATACTTAAAAGTTCCATCACTTATTGTCAGCTATACAAGGTAATAGCCAAGTGTTACAAAGCGCGACATGCATTATTGCATATCAAAATAACGCATAGCATCAAGAACGTAGTCCCTGGCAGAATTAAGATAAAAAAATTAAACAGTTAGGTAAACAAAACTCATACTCATAACTATGAAAAATAATAGTCTTTTACGTGCACTTTCCCTACTTAAAGCAATCCAAACTTTTTACCAGAACTCAAGGTAGAGAAACAAAAAATCCAATTCAATGGCAGATCAATGCAGTCATCATGAATTTGAACAGATCAGCAATTACCAGAAAAAAAAGGCAAAGCAAAAAACTTATGGAACAGAACTTTTTGTACTTATCAAGTAATCTCTTCAGAGTAAATCTGGCGGAAAGACGGCTATTACATGGGGTGAGCTTTACAAGATGAGTTCCAGAGAACTTCAAAGCCAACACTCTCAAAAGAACCATCAGTGTAAGAAAAGAGAAAGTTGGCCTAGACAGACCTGCACACAATGCCCCTCTCCTACACCCCGTAAATGTCCTATCCCATACCCCCCACCTCCTCTTCTGGGAGACCTGAACTCACTGAGTAGAAAGCACAGCAGAGAGAAGTTGGGCATGAAAGCTCTGTGGTATATGCTTTAGGCTGTCCTCTGGGCATGCTGATTTTAGCCGTGAAAGAAAGACAGGCTTAAGACAAGAAAGAAAAAACACATGTTAAGACATGTGTGCGTGCGTGCGTGTGTGTGTGTACGTATTTGTGTGTGTGTGTGCGTGCGTGCGTGTTTGTGTGTGTGTGTGTGTTGCGTGCGTTAGCATCCATAATATTGTGGAGGAAACTATTAAGATGATGGCCTGAGATAGAACCTTTTAAATCAAAGGAGAGAGAGAGAGAGAGAGAGAGAGGAGAGAGGAGAGAGAGAGAGAGAGAGAGAGAGAGAGACAGACAGACAGACAGACAGACAGACAGACAGACAGACAGACAGACAGACAGACAGACAGACAGACAGACAGACAAAAGACACAGACACAAAAGAGAGCGAGACAAAGAGAGAGCAACTTAGAAAAAAAAAGTAAAACAGATATGAAAGACATATAAACAGCAAGCAAATGACTCATCATGATAGGAATCACGTGAATGCATGCCAGCCAAATGGACAGAGGGGCGAATCAGTGAATGAATGGGATGAACAAAAATGTTTAGAGACAGAGAACCAGGAACATTGACACAGAGCTACAGACACACAGCAGTCAGTCCTGAATGTCCAGAGCTGTCACTCAGGATCTGGCTGAGGAGTCATCAGACAACCAGCCTATCCCTCAGGACAGCTTCATGCTAGCTAGCTAGCTCACTGTTTGCTTTGCTTCTTCCTTCCTTCTTTTCGCCCTGGAGGCCAAGGGGAAATTAATTTAAAATCTCACCGTCTGAAAGCCACCACCTTGTAATGACAAGGGGGCTGGAACAATCAGTGAAGTTTTTTTTTTTGGGGGGGGATAGAGGAGAGAAGTGTTGGGTAGATGAAGTGGATAGGATAATGAGAGAAGGCAGACTGACTGGCAGACAGGCAGGTAACAGATATTCACACGAGCCACATTGCTCGGAACTTAGCACACACAGACACTCTCTCTCTCTCTCTCTCTCTCTCTCCTCTCTCTCTCTCTCTCTCTCTCTCTCTCTCTCCTCTCTCTCTCTCTCTCCTCTCTCTCTCTCTCTCTCTCTCTCTCCTCACTCACAACACACACACACAGACACACACAACAGCACACACACACACACACGCACACACACGCACACACACAGGTCTTGTAGTTGAACAACCTTTTCATTATATCCCAGGAAACCAAAGAAGACTTGATAGGGATGGCTAGCCAGTCTCGTTTTCTCTTCCACCTGGACTGTCATCAGTGTTGACAAGATCAGACAAGAAACATCAGACAGACTTATAGTGGAGTTCCAGACAGCGTCGGCCATTTCCACAGATGAAACAGTCCTTTTGTGGTAAACCAGAAAAAAAAAACCTTTCCCCACAAACTGGGCTGTAGTCTGTTTTTTTTTTTTTAATGCACAGCATGGATTTGTTTTTGTTTCACACTTACAAACAGCAGGTTAAAGACAAAAATTATGTTCTAAAACGGAAAATGATCTTTAACATTAACATGTAGTTCAGTCAATATAATATGTAATCTAAGAACCTGATATTGTTCTTTTAACTTAAGCTTAGATGTATGCGGTTTGTCGCTCTCTCAAACTTTTTTGATCAGTGAATGAAATGGTAAGATATGTGTGTTTCTAAGATAAGGCAATAGCTCTGGTACCTTGGGCAGCATGCATCAGTGCATATGAAAAGAACAACGTTCAAACAGTTCCCCCTGGGGATGCTGGAGGGAGGGGGGAGGGGGGGGTCTGTCACTATAAATAGCAACCCACCTTCTGGAAACTCTGTGCGAGGAATTTGTTCTTTTCTATCACTCTCTTTGTTTCTGCCTTGTTCCTTTTCTTTCAGCCACCCCCTTCTTGTAATTGTCTCTTTTCTGCCTTCTTGGTCCATTCTCCTGCTTTTTTTCCAAGAAAGACTAAGGAGATTACAATTCTCTTTTATGCCGAAGCTGGTTGCACTTGGTCTGACTTGTCAGGCGCTTACCGGCAGCACGACGCATTTTCGCTCACATGACTGACAACAATAATTATTACTGTCTGAGCGTTCGACGACGAAGAAGAAGAAAAATGAAGAAAGTAGTTTCAGACAGAATTCCATAAAGAAAAAAAGATCAGCAGGTGGATAAACAAAATGCACACATAGACATAAAAAATCATTCTTCTGCGTGATAGGCATGCATCGTCACTGGGGTGAACAATTCACACCTCACACAAACTCCTTTGTTGAGATGAAGATCAATGAAGATGAGATCAATGCGGTCATCATGAATTAAATAGCAGATGAAATGACCGGTCAAAAAGTCCAAGAAAATTCTATGGCTAAGAAGTTTTACTCTGGACAACCAATCTCTCCAGATCAACTTTGGTAGAGCTGCTAAGCGAGCAACTTGTAAACAAGAAAAATAATAAAAGCTAGGGGAGCGAAAGGAGAAGACTGATTAGTCAGGTCAGCACACGATGCTTTTTTCTCTCACGAGAAGGCCACATACCCTGTAATACCCTCTCCTGGGAAATGTGCCAGCAACTGACTAGAACACCACAGCAGAGAAAATGCAACAACATTGAAAGCCCTATCTATTCTGCAGGATGACCAGACATCGCACACGGATGTATCATAGTGTTTTGCCTACTGCACAGACAAATGTAAACAGGAAAGAGAAGATTGAGATACACCCGAAAGGAAGTTGAAACATTACTCTTATAATTTATCCGAGAAAAAAAAAATGACGGGAGCAAGTGACTTTGGCAGGTACCTCAGAAGTAAGAGAAATAGACCCAGTGTTGAATGTTGGAGACAGACATGCAGACAGACAGACAGACAGACACATACAGAGAGACGTAGAAACAGAGACACAGACAGAGAGACAGAGAGACAGAGGCAGAGAGAGACAGAGAAACAGAGACAGAGAAAGAGAAATCACTCAAGCAGAAAAAACATTAATACAATAGGACTACACTTAATAGCAAATCAACGAACGTGAATCTGTAAGAAGACTGACGAAAACACACACACACACACACACACACACACACACACACACCACATACACACACACACATACACACACACAACCGACCCCCCCCCACCCCCCCACCCCCACCACACACACACACACACCACCCCTGCCTCAAGCCATCAGCAACAGCAGCAACAGCAGCAGTGAGCTGTCAAACCCTCAGACAGCCACCCTGCCCTGAAGGACAGCTTCGTGCCAGCTGCTGCTGTTTTGTTTTGCTTTGCTTTGTTTTGCTTTGCCTTGCTGCTTTCTTCCTCTCTTCCTCCTCCTCTTGCCTTTCTCCCTGAGGGCCAAGGGGAAATTAATTTGAAATCCCATCGTCCGATAGCCACCTCCTTGTAATGACAAGGGGCTGGAATAATCAGTGATGCTTTGGGAGTAACAAGAAAAAAATAGAAAAGGGGACAGAAAGGCTTGGAATAAGTAAGATAAATATTAGTTAGCGTTGTCAAGAAGAGAGAGAGAGAGAGAGAGAGAGAGAGAGAGAGAGAGGAGAGAGAGAGAGAGAGAGAGAGAGAGAGAGAGGAGAGAGAAGAGAGAGAGGAGAGAGGAGAGGAAGAGAGAGAGAGAGAGGAAAAGAGAGAGAGAAGGAGAGAGAGAGAGAGAGAGAGAGAGAGAGAGAGAGAGAGAGAGAGAGAGGAGAGAGAGGAGAGGAGAGAGAGAGAGAGAGGAGGAGAGGAGAGGAGCAGAGACAGACAGAACAGACAGACTTACAGATCAGACTTACAGACAGACAAACAGACAGACACACCGTAGCAAATGCTGACCCAGAACAAATTGTTTTAAGCTTGGCTTCAATTTCATCGGTGGGCTGCTGTTGCCGCTGGCTGGACATTTCCAAGCTTGATGTTAAGAAGGTCAAACAGAACTGACACTAAGTACCATGCTTTGTGCTTTAGAATCACTGTATGCTGAGACTGTAAGTATATATACTGGGTGAGAAGTTTATATTCATGGCTGTTTGGACGGTGACATTGCCAGGATTATAGCAGCGTTACTTCGACTTTACAGGATTGTTTTCTCTTAATGGTGAGACCAGTTTATCATATTATAACAACTAGTATAGTTATGGATAAAAACAACCGGAACGAGTCATAAATCAAAGCAGTCAAAATGACTGTTGGAATCATAAGATATTACACCATTTTACAATAAAGCTTGGTACAAAAGTACATGTCCAAAACTGGAGGATAAAGAAGAAATATTACGTGCACTGTGTTACAATGATGTGCTTTCCCTGATAAATGCAATCCAAATCACACATACGCTAGCGCGCGCACACACACACACATGAAACACACACACATATACACACACACACGTATACACACATACACACGCAGGCACACACACACACACAAAACACACACACACACACAAAAGCACACAAAGGTATCTACTGCCCTGAAAATGCATGGCAATGCATACAAAGCTATTCAACCAGTATAAACACATTCAGAAAGTTGAAACCACGAGAGAAAAGCACCCAGGGAAATTCTATGGGGTAAAAATGTCTGCTCCTAGCAACCTAATAGTTCAGACCAAAATCGGTACACATGATAACATTAGCTTAGGCAAACTTTACAAGATGAGCACGTAAAAGGACGGGATAGCCTGGCTGGTTAGAGTGTCGCGTATTGCGCTCGTGATCTGCTGACCTGGGTTCGAATCTTATTCAAAGGGATATTTCCCCCTAGAGTTAACATCAATGCCGACTCCACTCTTCCCAAAAATTCCTTCGAATGAGACAATAAACCGAGGTCGCGTATGCAAACGCGCCGCAGAACATCTTGTGCACACATTAAAACATGTTCCGTTGTTTGGAAAAAAAAGTATGCCATTGTGTGCCAGTGGGAACAAAACTTACAAAACTGTCTGAAAATGGGAATTCGATGTAAAAAAGAAACAGCACATGTATGTATGTATATATTCCATTATCGTCAAAATAAGAAAAAGACAGAACAGAAAAAAAAGAAACTCCACGAGAAGAGTCATCACGATGAATAATGGAGAAGACGGCGTCGACAGATCTTCACTGATGTTCTTTTTTTTCTCCCATACACACCAGGTTCATATGCTCCTCACCCAGGAAGCAAGCGAGCAATTGCCTGGACACAACAACAGAAAGATGAAAGAAAGCAACAACAACAGCAACAACAATGGAAGTTCTTTGGAATCACGCCCAGTCTATACATGCTGGTGTTCATGCTGAGGATGGAAAGAGAGAAAAATTAATGCAGAATAAAAAAAAAATATCAAAAAGGGAGAAAGAATAAAGGCAAGATGCAAAGAGGGGAGAAGCTAGGGGGGGTGGGGGGGTGGGGGTAGGGAGACATACATTTCTGATATCTGAGAAGATGACCGAAGCGCATGCGTTCGCGCGTGTACACACAATATTTACATACATACATACATACATGCATACATACATACATACATACATACATACATACATACATACATACATACATACATACATACATACATACATGCATGCATGCATGCATGCATGCATGCATGCATGCATGCATGCATGCATGCATGCATGCATGCATGCATGCATGCATACATACATACATACATACATACATACATACCACACACAACACACACACACACACACACACACACATACATACATACATACATACATACATACATACATACATACATACATACATACATACATACATACATACATACATACATACATACATACATACATACATACATACATCACTCATCACTCAGTCCCATGTCCCAAAGGACGTAGGGGGGACATGAGAGAAGACGCAACGGAGATCTTTTTCCATGCTTCACGATCCTGTGTGGCTAGTAGGAGGCGTTGCAGGGGTTGGGCAGTCCAGTCTTTGATGTTGTCAACCCATGATTTCTTTTGGCGGCCTCTTTCTTCTCTTGCCCTCGACTGTTCCTTGCAAGATGGTTTTTGCTAGGGTGTTGTGTCTTGTGGTGTGACCAAACCACATCAGCTTTCTCCTCTTTATGGTGGAGAGCAAAGGCTCTTGGGGGCCCACACGCTTTTTGATTTCTTCTTTCACATAGTTATTGGTCTTGTGTTCTTTGTATGATATTTTGAGGAGTCTTCTGTGGCACATGTTCTCGAATGCTTGGATTCTTCTCTCTAACTCTGCTGTCAGAGTCCATGATTCACAGCCATATAGGAGGATAGATATCACGAGGGATTTGTAGAGATACATAACATACATAAACATACACACATACACACATACACACATACACACATGCATACTCACACACACTTTAATCCATAACAAGACTCTCTCTCTCTCTCCTCTCTCTCTCTCCTCTCCTCTCTCTCTCTCTCTCTCCTCTCTCCTCATCTCTCTCTCTCCTCTCTCTCTCTCTCTCTCTCACATACGCGCGCGCGCGCAAACACACAATTTCAAAGGCACCTCAGCAATATGGTGGATACATCATTTTCCGTACTATTCTATTCAACAGTAATGTTCAAGTCTCCCTTTTATACAAAACTTTTAAATATGTTTGCTCGAAAGAGCTTAACAACACAGTACTAGATATTGGTATAAAATTTTATCTATCAAAGAAACGGTATTTGGGAGAGGCCAAATTAATCTGACTGGAATATAATAGTGCCAGCTCCCTGCCCCCCCACCACCCCCCACTCACCCAATGTGGGGGGTGCTGGGCACGTGTTAGAAGAAATAGCACCCCGCCCTTCTCACCCCCTACTAACAAGTAAGTTCTAGGATATTCCTCTATTCTCTCTCTCTCTCTCTCTCTCTCTCTCTCCTCTCTCTATCTCTCTCTCTCTCTCTCTCTCTCTCTCTCTCTCTCTCTCTCTCTCTCTCTCTCTCTCTCTCTCTCTCTCTCTTTATTTCTGCCTTATTCCTTTTCTTCTCGTCACCTTTTCATTGTCTATTTTTTTGCCTTTTTGTTCCATTCTCCTGCTATTTCCCCCCCCCCCCCCCCCCCTCAGAAAGACTTAAAAGATAACAGTTCTCTTAGTCGCCGAAGTCGAATGTGTTGAGACTGACTGGGTTAAGTGCCTAGCGGCAACACAACGTACTTTCACTCATATAACACACAGCAATGGTGGCTGTCTAAGTGTTCGACAAATAAAAAATATGATGGTGTCACTCGCTAACTAGTTTTCCCGTGGTCAACAGGTCCTGGATCAATAGTCAGGCAAACTTTTAGGGGCTATGCTTTGCTTATCAGAATGATGGAATCTTTTGTTTATTGAAAGTCTGGTCATTATCTTTAAAAGTTCATTTCTAAGAGTGTCTATTTCATTAATATATTTTTGAATAGAGGAAGGTGTAAACAGCTTGTGAAATATTCCATACATATTATACTGCATAGCAGGTTATAGAAAGAGGGAAGGCGCGTATACGCTAAACACACACACACACACTTACATACACATACACACACAAACACACATTACAAGATGAGAGAGAGACAGAGATAGA
>CM060319.1:32472867-32500367 GCA_030674155.1 Stramonita haemastoma
AAACAAAACTCATACTCATAACTATGAAAAATAATAGTCTTTACGTGCACTTTCCCTACTTAAAGCAATCCAAACTTTTTACCAGAACTCAAGGTAGAGAAACAAAAAAATCCAATTCAATGGCAGATCAATGCAGTCATCATGAATTTGAACAGATCAGCAATTACCAGAAAAAAAAGGCAAAGCAAAAAACTTATGGAACAGAACTTTTTGTACTTATCAAGTAATCTCTTCAGAGTAAATCTGGCGGAAAGACGGCTATTACATGGGTGAGCTTTACAAGATGAGTTCCAGAGAACTTCAAAGCCAACACTCTCAAAAGAACCATCAGTGTAAGAAAAGAGAAAGTTGGCCTAGACAGACCTGCACACAATGCCCCTCTCCTACACCCCGTAAATGTCCTATCCCATACCCCCCACCTCCTCTTCTGGGAGACCTGAACTCACTGAGTAGAAAGCACAGCAAGAGAAGTTGGGCATGAAAGCTCTGTGGTATATGCTTTAAAGGCTGTCCTCTGGGCATGCTGATTTTAGCCGTGAAAGAAAGACAGGCTTAAGACAAGAAAGAAAAAACACATGTTAAGACATGTGTGCGTGCGTGCGTGTGTGTGTGTACGTATTTGTGTGTGTGTGTGCGTGCGTGCGTGTTTTGTGTGTGTGTGTGTGTTGCGTGCGTTAGCATCCATAATATGTGGAGGAAACTATTAAGATGATGGCCTGAGATAGAACCTTTTAAATCAAAGGAGAGAGAGAGAGAGAGAGAGAGAGAGAGAGAGAGAGAGAGAGAGAGAGAGAGACAGACAGACAGACAGACAGACAGACAGACAGACAGACAGACAGACAGACAGACAGACAGACAGACAGACAGACACAGACACAGACACAAAAGAGAGCGAGACAAAGAGAGAGCAACTTAGAAAAAAAAAGTAAAACAGATATGAAAGACATATAAACAGCAAGCAAATGACTCATCATGATAGGAATCACGTGAATGCATGCCAGCCAAATGGACAGAGGGGCGAATCAGTGAATGAATGGGATGAACAAAAATGTTTAGAGACAGAGAACCAGGAACATTGACACAGAGCTACAGACACACCAGCAGTCAGTCCTGAATGTCCAGAGCTGTCACTCAGGATCTGGCTGAGGAGTCATCAGACAACCAGCCTATCCCTCAGGACAGCTTCATGCTAGCTAGCTAGCTCACTGTTTGCTTTGCTTCTTCCTTCCTTCTTTTCGCCCTGGAGGCCAAGGGGAAATTAATTTAAAATCTCACCGTCTGAAAGCCACCACCTTGTAATGACAAGGGGGCTGGAACAATCATGAAGTTTTTTTTTTTGGGGGGGGATAGAGGAGAGAATGTTGGGTAGATGAAGTGGATAGGATAAATGAGAGAAGGCAGACTGACTGCAGACAGGCAGGTAACAGATATTCACACGAGCCACATTGCTCGGAACTTAGCACACACAGACACACTCACTCTCTCCTTTCTCTCTCCTCTCTCCTTCTCTCTCCTCTCTCTCTCTCTCTCTTCTCTCTCTCTCTCTCTCTCCCCTCTCTCTCTCTCTCCTCTCTCTCTCTCTCTCTCTCTCTCTCTCACTCACACACACACACACAGACACACACAGACACACACACACACACGCCCCAACACACGCACACACACACAGGTCTTGTAGTTGAACAACCTTTTCATTATATCCCAGGAAACCAAAGAAGACTTGATAGGGATGGCTAGCCAGTCTCGTTTTCTCTTCCACCTGGACTGTCATCAGTGTTGACAAGATCAGACAAGAAACATCAGACAGACTTATAGTGGAGTTCCAGACAGCGTCGGCCATTTCCACAGATGAAACAGTCCTTTTGTGGTAAACCAGAAAAAAAAAACCTTTCCCCACAAACTGGGCTGTAGTCTGTTTTTTTTTTTTAATGCACAGCATGGATTTGTTTTTGTTTCACACTTACAAACAGCAGGTTAAAGACAAAAATTATGTTCTAAAACCGAAAATGATCTTTAACATTAACATGTAGTTCAGTCAATATAATATGTAATCTAAGAACCTGATATATGTTCTTTTAAACTTAAGCTTAGATGTATGCGGTTTGTCGCTCTCTCAAACTTTTTGATCAGTGAATGAAATGGTAAGATATGTGTGTTTCTAAGATAAGGCAATAGCTCTGGTACCTTGGGCAGCATGCATCAGTGCATATGAAAAGAACAACGTTCAAACAGTTCCCCGTGGGGATGCTGGAGGGAGGGGGGAGGGGAGGGTCTGTCACTATAAATAGCAACCCCACCTCTGGAAACTCTGTGCGAGGAATTTGTTCTTTTCTATCACTCTCTTTGTTTCTGCCTTGTTCCTTTTCTTTCAGCCACCCCCTTCTTGTAATTGTCTCTTTTCTGCCTTCTTGGTCCATTCTCCTGCTTTTTTTCCAAGAAAGACTAAGGAGATTACAATTCTCTTTTATGCCGAAGCTGGTTGCACTTGGTCTGACTTGTCAGGCGCTTACCGGCAGCACGACGCATTTTCGCTCACATGACTGACAACAATAATTATTACTGTCTGAGCGTTCGACGACGAAGAAGAAGAAAAATGAAGAAAGTAGTTTCAGACAGAATTCCATAAAGAAAAAAAGATCAGCAGGTGGATAAACAAAATGCACACATAGACATAAAAAAATCATTCTTCTGCGTGATAGGCATGCATCGTCACTGGGGTGAACAATTCACACCTCACACAAACTCCTTTGTTGAGATGAAGATCAATGAAGATGAGATCAATGCGGTCATCATGAATTAGAATAGCAATGAAATGACCGGTCAAAAAGTCCAAGAAAATTCTATGGCTAAGAAGTTTTACTCTGGACAACCAATCTCTCCAGATCAACTTTGGTAGAGCTGCTAAGCGAGCAACTTGTAAACAAGAAAAATAATAAAAGCTAGGGAGCGAAAGGAGAAGACTGATTAGTCAGGTCAGCACACGATGCTTTTTTCTCTCACGAGAAGGCCACATACCCTGTAATATCCCTCCTCCTGGGAAATGTGCCAGCAACTGACTAAACACCACAGCAGAGAAAATGCAACAACATTGAAAGCCCTATCTATTCTGCAGGATGACCAGACATCGCACACGGATGTATCATAGTGTTTTGCCTACTGCACAGACAAATGTAAACAGGAAAGAGAAGATTGAGATACACCCGAAAGGAAGTTGAAACATTACTCTTATAATTTATCCGAGAAAAAAAAAAATGACGGGAGCAAGTGACTTTGGCAGGTACCTCAGAAGTAAGAGAAATAGACCCAGTGTTGAATGTTGGAGACAGACATGCAACCCAGACAGACAGACAGACACATACAGAGAGACGTAGAAACAGAGACACAGACAGAGAGACAGAGAGACAGAGGCAGAGAGACAGAGAAACAGAGACAGAGAAAGAGAAATCACTCAAGCAGAAAAACATTAATACAATAGGACTACACTTAATAGCAAATCAACGAACGTGAATCTGTAAGAAGACTGACAAAAACACACACACACACACACACACACACACACACACACCACATACACACACACATACACACACACACCGACCCCCCCCACCCCCCACCCACCCCACACACAACACACACACCACCCCTGCCTCAAGCCATCAGCAACAGCAGCAACAGCAGCAGTGAGCTGTCAAACCCTCAGACAGCCACCCTGCCCTGAAGGACAGCTTCGTGCCAGCTGCTGCTGTTTTGTTTTGCTTTGCTTTGTTTTGCTTTGCCTTGCTGCTTTCTTCCTCCTCTTCCTCCTCCTCTTGCCTTTCTCCCTGAGGGCCAAGGGAAATTAATTTGAAATCCCATCGTCCGATAGCCACCTCCTTGTAATGACAAGGGGCTGGAATAATCAGTGATGCTTTGGGAGTAACAAGAAAAAAATAGAAAAGGGGACAGAAAGGCTTGGAATAAGTAAGATAAATATTAGTTAGCGTTGTCAGAGAGAGAGAGAGAGAGAGAGAGAGAGAGAGAGAGAGAGAGAGAGAAGAGAGAGAGAGAGAGAGAGAGAGAGGGAGGGAGGGGGAGGGGAAGAGAGAGAGAGAAGAGAGAGAGAGAAGAGAGAGAGAGAGAGAGAGAGAGAGAGAGAGAGAGAGAGAGAGAGAGAGAGAGAGAGAGGGGGGTGGAGAGGGAAGGGAGGCAGAGACAGAAACAGAGACAGACAGACTTACAGACTTACAGACTTACAGACAGACAAACAGACAGACCACACCGTAGCAAATGCTGACCCAGAACAAATTGTTTTAAGCTTGGCTTCAATTTCATCGGTGGGCTGCTGTTGCCGCTGGCTGGACATTTCCAAGCTTGATGTTAAGAAGGTCAAACAGAACTGACACTAAGTACCATGCTTTGTGCTTTAGAATCACTGTATGCTGAGACTGTAAGTATATATACTGGGTGAGAAGTTTAATTCATGGCTGTTTGGACGGTGACATTGCCAGGATTATAGCAGCGTTACTTCGACTTTACAGGATTGTTTTCTCTTAATGGTGAGACCAGTTTATCATATTATAACAACTAGTATAGTTATGGATAAAAACAACCGGAACGAGTCATAAATCAAAGCATCAAAATGACTGTTGGAATCATAAGATATTAACACCATTTTACAATAAAGCTTGGTACAAAATACATGTCCAAAACTGGAGGATAAAGAAGAAATATTACGTGCACTGTGTTACAATGATGTGCTTTCCCTGATAAATGCAATCCAAATCACACATACGCTAGCGCGCGCACACACACACACATGAACACACACACATATACACACACACACGTATACACACATACACACGCAGGCACAACACACACACACCAAACACACACAAAAACACACAAAAGCACACAAAGGTATCTACTGCCCTGAAAATGCATGGCAATGCATACAAAGCTATTCAACCAGTATAAACACATTCAGAAAGTTGAAACCACGAGAGAGAAAGCACCCAGGGAAATTCTATGGGGTAAAAATGTCTGCTCCTAGCAACCTAATAGTTCAGACCAAAATCTGGTACACATGATAACATTAGCTTAGGCAAACTTTACAAGATGAGCACGTAAAAGGACGGGATAGCCTGGCTGTTTAGAGTGTCGCGTATTGCGCTCGTGATCTGCTGACCTGGGTTCGAATCTTATTCAAAGGGATATTCCCCCTAGAGTTAACATCAATGCCGACTCCACTCTTCCCAAAAATTCCTTCGAATGAGACAATAAACCGAGGTCGCGTATGCAAACGCGCGCAGAACATCTTGTGCACACATTAAAACATGTTCCGTTGTTTGGAAAAAAAAGTATGCCATTGTGTGCCAGTGGGAACAAAACTTACAAAACTGTCTGAAAATGGGAATTCGATGTAAAAAAGAACAGCACATGTATGTATGTATATATTCCATTATCGTCAAAATAAGAAAAAGACAGAACAGAAAAAAAAGAAACTCCACGAGAAGAGTCATCACGATGAATAATGGAGAAGACGGCGTCGACAGATCTTCACTGATGTTCTTTTTTCTCCCATACACACCAGGTTCATATGCTCCTCACCCAGGAAGCAAGCGAGCAATTGCCTGGACACAACAACAAAAGATGAAAGAAAGCAACAACAACAGCAACAACAATGGAAGTTCTTTGGAATCACGCCCAGTCTATACATTCGGTGTTCATGCTGAGGATGGAAAGAGAGAAAAATTAATGCAGAATAAAAAAAAAATATCAAAAAGGGAGAAAGAATAAAGGCAAGATGCAAAGAGGGGAGAAGCTAGGGGGGGTGGGGGTGGGGTAGGGAGACATACATTTCTGATATCTGAGAAGATGACCGAAGCGCATGCGTTCGCGCGTGTACACACATATTTACATACATACATACATACATGCATACATACATACATACATACATACATACATACATACATACATACATACATACATACATACATACATACATGCATGCATGCATGCATGCATGCATGCATGCATGCATGCAATGCATGCATGCATGCATGCATGCATGCATGCATGCATACATACAAAATACATACATACATACATACATACACACACACACACACACACACACACACACACATACATACATACATACATACATACATACATACATAACATACATACATACATACATACATACATACATACATACATACATACATACAACATACATACATACCATACATCACTCATCACTCAGTCCCATGTCCCAAAGGACGTAGGGGGGACATGAGAGAAGACGCAACGGAGATCTTTTTTCCATGCTTCACGATCCTGTGTGGCTAGTAGGAGGCGTTGCAGGGGTTGGGCAGTCCAGTCTTTGATGTTGTCAACCCATGATTTCTTTTGGCGGCCTCTTCTTCTCTTGCCCTCGACTGTTCCTTGCAAGATGGTTTTTGCTAGGTGTTGTGTCTTGTGGTGTGACCAAACCACATCAGCTTTCTCCTCTTTATGGTGGAGAGCAAAGGCTCTTGGGGGCCCACACGCTTTTTGATTTCTTCTTTCACATAGTTATTGGTCTTGTGTTCTTTGTATGATATTTTGAGGAGTCTTCTGTGGCACATGTTTCTCGAATGCTTGGATTCTTCTCTCTAACTCTGCTGTCAGAGTCCATGATTCACAGCCATATAGGAGGATAGATATCACGAGGGATTTGTAGAGATACATACATACATACATACACACATACACACATACACACATACACACATGCATACTCACACACACTTAATCATACAAGACTCTCTCTCTCTCTCTCTCTCATCTCTCTCTCCTCTCTCTCTCTCTCCTCTCTCTCTCTCTCCTCTCTCCTCTCTCTCTCTCTCCTCTCTCTCTCTCTCTTCTCTCTCACAATACGCGCGCGCGCGCAAACACACAATTTCAAAGGCACCTCAGCAATATGGTGGATACATCATTTTCCGTACTATTCTATTCAACAGTAATGTTCAAGTCTCCCTTTTATACAAAACTTTTAAATATGTTTGCTCGAAAGAGCTTAACAACACAGTACTAGATATTGGTATAAAATTTTATCTATCAAAGAAACGGTATTTGGGAGAGGCCAAATTAATCTGACTGGAATATAATAGTGCCAGCTCCCTGCCCCCCCACCACCCCCCCACTCACCCAATGTGGGGGGTGCTGGGCACGTGTTAGAAGAAATAGCACCCCGCCCTTCTTCACCCCCTACTAACAAGTAAGTTCTAGATATTCCTCTATTCTCTCTCTCTCTCTCTCTCTCTCTCCTCTCTCTCTCTCCTCTCTCTCTCTCTCTCTCCCTCCTCTCTCTCCCTCTCTCCTCTCTCCCTCGTCTCTCTCTCTCTCTCACTCTCTCTCTCTCTCTCTCTTTATTTCTGCCTTATTCCTTTTCTTCTCGTCACCTTTTCATTGTCTATTTTTTTGCCTTTTTGTTCCATTCTCCTGCTATTTTCCCCCCCCCCCCCCCCCCTCAGAAAGACTTAAAAGATAACAGTTCTCTTAGTCGCCGAAGTCGAATGTGTTGAGACTGACTGGGTTAAGTGCCTAGCGGCAACACAACGTACTTTCACTCATATAACACACAGCAATGGTGGCTGTCTAAGTGTTCGACAAATAAAAAATATGATGGTGTCACTCGCTAACTAGTTTTTCCCGTGGTCAACAGGTCCTGGATCAATAGTCAGGCAAACTTTTAGGGGCTATGCTTTTGCTTATCAGAATGATGGGAATCTTTTGTTTATTGAAAGTCTGGTCATTATCTTTAAAAGTTCATTTCTAAGAGTGTCTATTTCATTAATATATTTTTGAATAGAGGAAGGTGTAAACAGCTTGTGAAATATTCCATACATATTATACTGCATAGCAGGTTATAGAAAGAGGGAAGGCGCGTATACGCTAAACACACACACACACACTTACATACACATACACACACAAACACACATTACAAGATGAGAGAGAGACAGAGATAGAGAGACAGACAGAGAGACAGATAGACAGAGAGATAGAGGCAGAAACAGACAGAGAGAGACAGAGACAGAGAGAGACAGAGAGAGACAGAGACAGAGAGGCAGAGACAGAGACAGACAAAGAGAGAAGGCATACAGACAGACAGACAAAGAGACAGACATACAGACAGACAGACAGACAGACAGACAGACAGAGTATCCTATATAGTACATTGTCCCACTTTATTTTCCGCAGCAAATGATGATAATTACCAGCATGCTGCATCTCATACCATGTAAGCACCCCCCTGTTTGTGTACCTTTGTCATTCAAACAGCCGCGCGTGACAGACCATGGGAAGATCGGTGACAAGAATACGGGCAGATTTGGCCATCAAACAATATTTACACCGTCTCATGTTTCCATAAAATGCCATTTTAAAATCGTACTTTTCCTGATGATGAACGCAAATGTCACCTGGGCCATGTGGTACTTTTTTTGTTTTATTTGTCCTTGCAATATGTATGATTGTTTATTGACCACGTATCGTGTATTCAGTGCTAAGAGAAACTGCCGAGGATGAGAAACCAGATTGGGCCTCATTTTACTCGCAGTGACATCTGCACAAGATATTAAAAAAAAATCTTTTATTCGAGGATAATGGAATAGGCATTCGTGTACTGTTCTTCTTTTTATATTAACTCACAGTAAAACACGCGGTCTGCACATTTTTATCATATGTTTATTAGTCATCATAAACTGTTTCTTGGTAGCATACTGCGCGCGATGGCTTCTGTACAGTCATGCAGTTCCCCAGCTGTAAATGGGTACCCGCCCTCTTTAGGGTCAGGGAAGGTAAAGCAGCGATGGAGATGAGATGGGCGCCGCCCTCAATACGCTGGCCCCTAGAGAAGCTGAGGTCTCTGATGCCTCGCTACCCTACGACCACATAGGTTATGGGACACCTTTGCCATTTTACATTATACAACAATGCTTCCTTTTTAATCATTCTTTCCCTTTAACTATTTTTAATTTACCCGTTCTTTTGTGTCTGGTAGGCTTGTATTGAATGTTTTGACTTTTATAGAGCAGACTTTCTGTTTCGTGGGAACGTGAAGCAAGCAATATTTTCTGGTCCAGTCAGAAAAGCTTTGTCCGTAATTGATGAACGCTTAAGTGTCAAGAGTCCAAAATGACAATCATTTATCCATATTCTCTCTCTCTCTCTCTCTCTCTCTCTCTCTCTCTCTCTCTCTCTCTCTCTCTCTCTCTCTCTCTCTCTCTCTCTCTCTCTCTCTCTCTCTCTCTCTCTCTCTCTCTCTCTCTCTGTGACATATTATATCAGACACTGAGAGAGAATAGAGATAGAGAGATTTGATTTGATTTGATTTATTCTTTTATATCGAGGATAATGGAGAGAGACGCAAACGCAAACGCAAACGCAATTTTATTTTACGAGGGTAGTAGATTAAGTCACAAGACTTTTTTACATCCAGCCCTCAGAAAAAAAAGGAAAAACAAAGCAATTGATACAAATGAACACACACAAACATGGATACCAATAGATGCAAAAAGAGAGAGAGAGAGAGAGAGAGAGAGAGAGAGAGAGAGAGAGAGAGGAGAGAGAGAGAGAGAGAGAGAGAGAGAGAGAGAGAGAGAGAGAAGAGAGAGAGAGAGAGAGAGAGAAGAGAGAGAAGAAGAAGAAGAGAGGGAAGAGAAGAAGAAGAAGAGAGAGAGAGAGAGAGAGAGAGAGAGAGAGAGAGAGAGAGAGAGAAAAGAGAGAGAGAGAGAGAGAGAGAGAGAGAGAGAGAGAGAGAGAGAGAGAGAGAGAGAATGTGGATAAAGAGTGAATATGGGATTAATGAATGAAGAAAAGAATACATACAAACAGAGAGACAGATAGACAGACAGACAGACAGGACAGACAGACACATAAACAGACAGACAGAAAAAAACCACATAAAAGACCGGCTGACAGTTAGACAGGTTAGGCAGAGAAAAAGACAGCAGTCAAAGAAAAAAAAAACTTAAAACAAGAAAATAAGAACAACTTCGACATATAATATGAATGTATAATACAAAAATTCCAGGAGACGAAAATACATAAATATTTATAAGCACACCTCCTCCACTGCCCCCTTCTCTCTCCCTCTCCCCCATCTCCCTTCTACACCTCATCCTTGTCTGTTCTTTTATACCACAAAAAACCACAAAAACAAATCATCAGAGATAACGTGAGGGCGTTTAATTTCTCTCACGTCTTAATGTGAAAGATCAACACATTATTTGCTTTTTCTTCCCTCCTTCTTCGCTATCCCCCTCCCCCCCCTCCCCATCTCACTACCACACCACACACACACACACACACACACACACACACACACACACACACACACACACACACACACAACACACACACCAAACACACACTCCCCCCCCACCACAACACACACACACACACAACAACACACACCACAACAACACACACACACACACACACACACACACACACACACACACACACACACCACACACACACGCATACACGCCCATACATGCTTTCTGATCACACTAAGACTTTCACAAAATGTCTTCCGATTCCTAAGACCTCCGAATTCCTGCTGAAATTGGTTAACTCTTCTGTTTGTTTGTTTGTTCATTTGTCTGTTTGCTTGTTTATCTGTTATGTTTACTTTGTGGACAAATTCTCCTGATTTGCTCACCTAATTTGTGTTTGACAGCTTGGAGCTTAGACATGTGTTTAACTACTTCTTTTTTTTTTAAACGCAAGTGAATGTAAATGTTTTAATACCATTAGCTGTAATTCTTCTTCCTCCAAATTTTGTCTTTGAATGTTAGAATTTTGTTGGGTGTCATCCTCTTGTTCGCTGTGTTTTTAAGCTATGTTGTTTGTTAAAAAGGACTTCTATTTTAGAGTTTTTTTAAAAATAAAGAATCATTATCGTCATGATTTTTGTCCTCCTCCTCCTCCTCCTCTCCTCCTCCTCCTCCTCCTCCTCCTCCATCGTCATCGTCATCTCTCGTCATTATCACATTGCCATTGCCATTGCCATCCTCTCTCCTTGCCTCCTTCTCCTTTGTCCATCCTCCTTCCTCCTCCTCCTCCTCCTCCTCATCTCATCATCATCATCGTGTCGTCGTCGTCGTCGTCGTCGTGTCGTCGTCGTCGTCACTCGTCTCTCGTCGTCGTCAGTCGTCTCGTCGTCTCTCAGTCGTCTCTCATCATCATCATCATCATCATCATCATCATCATCATCATCATCATCATCATCATCAGTATGATTATTGACATTGAAGAGAAATGTTGTTGCTTCCTATCATTTTAGCTAAGTACTTGATAAGCTACAACACTCACAAACTTTCATCAACTGTGTACATAAAAGACTCACAGTACTGGAACGGACGGAATGAGTGAGACTGAAAGCATATCCTGGATGACTGCTAGAGTGTTAATTTCTGAGAAACGTGCAACAACAACACAACAGCAACAGCAGGGAGACTACCATCAAGTGAGTGCCCTGCTGTTTCTTTGAGGTATCCACAAAACAGGTAAGTATATCACTCTGTGTGTGATGACATCAGGATGGTCAAGTAGAGTGTGATTGCGACACTACGTCATCAACGATGACGACACAGCAAAGCATGAACATGTAACTGCTAGGCCCAAATTGGTGACAAGAGTAACCACAGTCACTGGGTTACCTGCTTCTCGAAATCAAAGTTAACAGTTTCTGTTTGATCAAGTGTTTAACCCCCTTGAGACAGTGATGGATAAGAGATGTGTGGCACCACTCTCATACAGCTGGTTTCAGCGGAATCGAGATTCTAGCACATCGAGTTCATTAACTGTTCTCTCTCTCTCTCTCTCTCTCTCTCTCTCTCTCTCTCTCTCTCTCTCTCTCTCTCTCTCTCTCTCTCTCTCTCTCTGTCTCTCTCTCTCTCTCTCTCTCTCTTCTCTCTCTCTCTCTCTCTCTCTCTCTCTCTCTCTCTCTCTCTCTCTCTCTCTCTCTCTCTCTCTCTCTCTCTCTCTCTCTCTCTCTCTCTCTCTCTCGTCTCTCCTTCTCTCTCTAATTCATCTCCTTTTCTTCGTTCCTCCTCCCCTGTCCTCCTCCTGTATGACCTTCTCTCTCTTCTTCTCCTTCCTTCCATACAGTTCAGCCTGCAGCCTCAGGTGAGCAAGGATCACTTGCAGATTCCTGACGGAAGTCATTAACTTTTTCAGGCCCTGCTCCTTTCAGTGGCGGTGTGATTCTTTGCCATTCTCTCACACCCTGTGATCACCATGAACAGCCACAGCCACACAGCACAGCCACGAGCCACAGGCGGATTGTTCTGCCCTCACCTGCTGAACATTTATTTCCTCCCATGCCTTTTGAATGGGGAGTTGTGAGTTGCGTGCTATGCCATGCCAGATGTTATTTTTGTTGCCATTGCAATAGAAGTAGGACACGCGTTTTAATTAGTTTGGATTGATTTATGTTGTGCCCTGCCAAGCTATGTCATTTTGAAATCAGTTTGCCAGTGTATTTATTACCTTGATTTCTGCTGTAGTTTTTGACTTTCAAGGGTTATAGATTTCGTATGCAGATGGTCCCCTCGTGGGAGTATAGGTATAGAGAGCACCCCCACTTTCTGGAAGCTATGTGCTAGGATCTCTGACCTTTCTGTCCATTTCTTTTTTCAGCCTTGATTGTTGTTATGGTTAACATAAATGATTCGATCAGCTAAGTTTAGGCTAAAATGGTTAAAGCCACGATTGTGGATCAATGTGGATGTGGATGGGGTCGGAAACAGTTTACTGGGTGCTCCAGTTAAAGGCTGACATAGTTATTGAACTGAGTGATGATCAATGATAAGTAATGCATTACATGGCTCTGTGTTTTGTCATTCATAATCCACCTTTCTTTTTTTTTATCCTCTCCCTTTCCTTTGTTGTATATCGTTTATCTTTCTCTTCTCTTCTACAGCGTTTTCTTTTTTTGTGTGCACCATGCTCTTCTGAGCGTGTAGAGAAATCCCCACACTTTGGAATGGCCAGGGGCAGTGACAGGGGGCTGCAAAGAGTTAATTCATTTCTGGACCCTCGCTCTCTTTACTGTCTGGGTGGTTCCTATGAATCCTCTCAAGCTCTTTCACTGCTGCAGTTATATGCAGGGTTTCCATCCCTGAAGTGCAACCGAAAATCCCCTGATGTCTGTTTGAAATTGATCACATGCATGATGCTCATTTTTCGTAACATTCAGGATCCAGCTGTATCCAATTAGATATAATCAAATGTCTTCCGACTAATTGTTGAATCACATGTGTGGAGCTCATTTTCTTGGTAGCAGACAGATGCGAATTTTTCTTAAATTACTCCAATGGAAAATGTTCTCGTGTCCATGGCCATTCAATAATCGATTGTGGCCAACACGTTGCAAGTGTCATTCAATCTAGCATAACTGAAAATTTCCCGTGTCTGTTTGATATTGAGTCATATGCCAGCACATGAATTTTTCTGTTACAGCCAGATATAAGTAATCTTGAACTTTATTTTAAATTGTTTCACTTTGTTCTTTTATTGTTGCTTTGCGATTTGTACAACAAAAATAATTAAGATTTCAGTTGGCATGGTAGTATACTTAGCGACTTTGTGTACTAATGTTGATAAGCTCCGCAATGATCAGGCAAAAGACATCAAGAGAGCAAAATCTTACTGAGCGTTTTGCTCTGAAACCAAGATGCATACCACATACACACACACATACACACACACAAACACACACACACACACACACACACACACACACACACACACACACACAAACACACACGTGCACAAACGCACGCACGCACGCACACACATATACACACACACTATCTCTCTCTTTCTCTCTCTCTGTCTTCTGTCTGTCTGTCTGTCTGTCTGTCTGTCTGTCTGTCTGTCTGTCTGTCTGTCTGTCTGTCTGTCTGTCTTCTTCTGTCTGTCTGTCTGTCTTCTCTCTCTCTCTCCTCTCTCTCTCTCTCTCTCTCTCTCTCTCTCTCTCTCTCTCTCTCTCTTCTCTCTGTCACGACAGTAGTTGACAATAAATATTCATCCTTCTTGTCTCCATCTCTATATCACTACCTCTCTATCCCATTATTCTTTTCACCCCTTTCCCCAAATCCTTCCCTCTTGTCCCAAATTTTACAAATCCTTTAAGTTAGCTCTTCTCTCCTTTAGGACAAATATCTTTTTATTTTTTAAATGGACACAGGAGAAAAACATGCATCCTCTAAAGTTTCATCTCACTTTATAATCAGTGCCCAGGTTTTCTGGAACAATCTGGACAATGATGAAAAGCCATGATGAATTATTCAATCCAAGAAACCTTAGCTTTGTGAAATTAACCCTATGAGTTTGTGATCGACAACCACTGTGTTTTCCCTTTGGAAGGCGAACAGGTTGATTATAATTGATGGGATCATAAAAAAAACTGAGTGTGGTTTATTATGGATATGTGTCAAGGTTGAGTTTGCATTAGGGATTTTTGTTGTTCAGATTTCAACTTCATTGTATTTTGTTACGTTATGGTGGATTAAAAATACTACTTGCTTTGTTTGTGTGTGTGTGTGGTGTGTGTGTTGTGTGTGTGTGTGTGTGTGTGTGTGTGTGTGTGTGTGTGTGTGTGTGTGTGTGTGTGTGTGTGTGTGTGTGGTGTCTTGGTGTGTTTGTGTGTGTTTGTGTGTGTCTGTGCGTGCGTGCGTGGTGTGTGTGTGTGTGTGTGTGTGTGTGTGTTTGTATGTGTTGCGTGTATGCATGCTTTTTTTCATTTATTTATTTATTCCTTCATTTATTGATTATCTATTTATCTGTTCTTTTATTTCGAGAACAGGTGTGTGTGCGTGTGCGCGTGTGTGTGTGCGTGCGTGAATGCATGCATGTGTGTATGTGTTTGTTAGTATATGTGTGTGCGCGTGCGTGCATGAGTGCATTTGCGCGCGGGCATGTACGTATATGTGTGTATGTGTGTTATCGTTGTTACAAATATCTTCTCATAAACTAAGATTCCTGGAGGAGACTTTCCAGTCTATCAACAAACCCACTTTTTCTTGTTGATCCTGTTTCCATTGTTCACTGTCCTATCTACATCGAAAATTTTCTTCAGATAGTAGCTTAGCTTCTTTGGCTATCTCTGTAGTTCACACTATTTACAAACAGGCAGAAATCAGCCACCGGCACACGTGTGTCTGTCATCACTGATAGCACAATGTCTGCACATCCTTTCGTGCAGTTCCCTGTCTCCTGTCTGATCACTGTAGCATTTGCCTTTCAGCAACATTCATATACTATAGCTGCCAATAGCACATACCTAGAATTTCTTCTCCATGGTCTTATTCTTGTTCTTGTTCTTCTTTTTCTTCTTGTCCTTGCTCTTCTTGTCCTTGTTGTTGTTTTGTTGTTGTTCTTCTTCTTTTCTTCTTCTTTTCTTTTCTTTTCTTTTCTTCTTCTTCTTCTTCTTCTTCTTCTTCTTCTTCTTCTTTGTCGTCGTCGTCGTCGTCGTCGTCGTCGTCGTCGTCGTCGTCGTCGTCGTCGTCGTGTCGTCGTCGTCGTCGTCGTCGTCGTCGTCGTCGTCGTCGTCGTCGTCGTCTTCTTCTTCATCATCATGATCATGATCACCATCGTCGTCGTCGTCATTATCATCATCATCGTGAAATGTCATTTCCCACCTCTCAGTCATTTCGATCACGCTCTTAGGACGATAATGGTTCTTAATGATTCCAATAAGTACTATGGGAATGAAATTAGCAGTGTAGGCAGAATGCAATAAATAAACTCTAATAACTTATCAAGAAATGATATACGATTTAGAATACCGCGTAAAAGATAAAGTCATCAAAACCTTAGGAAAATTGTCCGCCATTTCAAAGTCTAGGTTACCGTGAACTAGACTAAGTTATCTATTTTTGTATCTATTCTTTTTTTATAATTTTGAGGGTAAGGGAAATAACACCTGTGTGTGCGTGTGTTTCTTTTAATCCAGACCCAGGTGCATACCGTTTGGTAAAGAAAATTAGACTGTTTTAACACGTTCACACTTTCTATTTTCCAGCGAAATTTCCTTCTCAGCGGTAGATTTGAAATGCCAGAGGACTCCATCAATACATGTGTTATTCTTACAGCTAAGCTACACCCAAAGACTGTTTTAAAAAAGAAATCCGAAAATACACTGCCAAAAAAGCTTGCAAAAAAATCTTTTGTGTTAAATGGGTGTTGAGCAATGACGATGCTTCTTATCACACCTTCTTTTCTCTCATTTCTTTTTCTTTCTTCTTGTGTACAGACAGTTCCAGAGACTCCAGAGTTCGGATTATATAATTTTATCAGACAGGAGAGCCAAAGTCCTGCAGGAAGACATTAATTTTTCGTTCTTTTTAAACCTTTCTCCTCTGCTTAGTGGTCCTGTGCTTCTGTGATCATCACTCGCAGTGCCAGAGACAGCAAGAGGAGCACAAAGGATGAAGAGGTTTGGAAAAAGGATGTGGGTCTGTGGCATCTTGACGAAAAATAAATACCCATAAAAGGAAAAAAATCTACAAGCCTACTTTTTTTTTGCTGAAACAGTGTAGCAAGTGTGTGTGTTGTGGTTGTGTGTGTGTGTGTTGTTGTGTGTGTGTGTGTGGGTGTGTGTGTGGTGTGTGGTGTGGTGTGTTGTGTCTGTGTGTGTCTGTGTCTGTGAGATCTGTGGTGTCTGTGTGTGTCTGTGTGTGCGTGTTGTGTCTGTGTGTGTGTCTGTGTGTGTCTGTGTGTGTGTTCTGTGTGTGTGTGTGTGTGTGTGTTGTGTGTGTGTGTGTGTCTGTGTGTGTGCCTGTGTGTGTGTGTCTGTGTGTGTGTTGTGTTGTGTGTTGTGTGTGTGTGTGTCTCTGTGTGTGTAAATTCGTGAGAGAGAGAGAGAGAGAGGAGAGAGAGAGAGAGAGAGAGAGAGAGAAGAGAGAGAGAAGAGAGAGAGAGAGAGAGAGAAAGAAAGAAGAAAGAGACAGAGAGAGAGAGAGGAGAGACAGAGACAGAGACAGACAGACAGGCCGACAAACAGACATACAGACAGACAGACAGACAGCAACAGACACAGACAGACACACAGAAAGACAGATTCACAGACAATACAGAGACAGACACACACGAACACACAGAGTAAAACAGCCCAGTGTCTCTGTATCTGTACGTGCCTCTGTATGTCTTTATGCATCTAAAGCATATAAATTAATGTTCATGTACACAATTGTTAACATGTTTATATCATACAAAGGCATTTCATTCTCCCTTATGATTGCAATAACCTTCCACGGCTTAATAACCCAACAGAACAGTTGATCAACAGTAATTCCAACGTGCTATCATTTTTTTTGGTTTTGTCAGTTTTGTTTGTTTTGTGTTTGTTTGTCTGTTCTTTTCGTTTTTAAATTCAGCGTCGGCAGACATTTCGGAGACACAAGACAATGCCAACCTTGATGGGCTGTACCTTCTCTTCTGCAGTTATCTGCAGTGTGTTTTTCCGTGTTTCGGCAATCCGCTTTGTTTGCATACATGTATATAAAAAGTGACTTGTGTTTGATAGCGCTAGCGCAGTGGTAACGTTCGTTTGTCCCTCAGCTAAAGGGAGGTTTAACGTAGTGGCAGAGGTGTGCGTGTTCTAAGTGGATGGTGACCTATTTGTGCACACACTGTGTAATATAATATATATATCTATATATATTATATCATTATGGTTATTGATATATATATATATATAGGAGGAGAGAGAGGGATGTGGAGAGAGGAGTGTGAGTGTGGATTAGTGATAGATAGATAGATAGATGTGTGTAGTGTAGTGTGTATTGTGTGTATGTGTGTGTGTGTGTGTGTGTGTGGTGTGTGTGTTGTATGTGTGTAATATATAGCTTAAGTTGAATGAGTGATTAATGTTGTGAGTTTTGTTTCTGTTATGTTGTTGTTTGTTAGGTGCTTATTTAAGTAGAGGCAGACAGGAACAACAGCAAACAGACAGACAGAAATAACATAGAGAGGCAGAGACAGAGGAGAGGGACAAACAAACACACAGACAACAACAACAGACAACAGACATAAGACATACAGACAACAGACAGACATACAGACAGACAGACAGACCAGACAGAGAACAGACAACAGAACAGACAGAGACAGACAGAGACAAAAACAGGGACAGCAGAAATGACAAGAAGAAAAAAATGCACAATAAACAACAGATAATGAGCATCAACCACCACCACCACCACTAAAACCGAGATCACAAAAACTGCCCTGCCTGCCTGGCCTCCTGCATCCCAAAGATGAAGACAGCCCTGTAACATCTGACATCTCCTCCCAGTGTTAGACCCACACACAACATGCACCTCATCAAGCAAGCGTTATCACAGCCCATCATTGTGATTAGAAAGGAATTCAAAGTTTAAAAAAAAGAGAGATATAGAGATAGAGATAGAGACAGAGAGAGGGAGGAGGAGAAGGGAGAGAGAGAGAGAGAGAGAAGGAGGAGAGAGAGAGAGAGAGAGAGAGAGAGAGAGAGAGAGAGAGAGAGAGAGAGAGAGAGAGAGAGGGAGAGAGAGAGAGAGAGAGAAGACAGACAGAACAGACAACAGACAGACAGAGAGGCAGACAGGCAGAGATCAAAAACAGAGAGAGAGAGAGTGAGGGAGAGACAGAGACAGAGACAAAGACAGAGACAGAGACAGAGGAGCTGGCAGATAATAGTGTAGACAGACAAACGAAGAAAATGGATACAACAAGATAAAGAGAAAGAAAAAAAAAAGAGACAAACAAAACCATAGAGAAAGAGCAGGACACAAAGAGATAAAAAGTGAACTGCAAACACCTTATCTATGAACTACAGACTGGACTGCCCTTTTCAATGGAACAGCTTTCAGTGGCTTGTACTGTCAGGAATTAGCGTGAGTCCCCCCCCCCCCCCCCCCCATCGTCCCTCACTTCTTACCTTCCCACGTGCACATTTTTTATGCATGACTTTTTCTTTGTTCTCTCTAGCTTTTTTTCAATTCATCATAGAAGACATGTCAGAGATAAGAGACATGGCCAACTTTTCCCCCCAAAAAATCTTCAAAAGTTTCAAAAGTGTTATCCTGTTAGCAGTGCATTCTTTTGAACATGAAATGCTACATAGATTTCTCAATAGAATCTTTTTTAAAGCTTCATGCGCAGAAAAAAAATAGGTTTATTTTCACTGTGTTAAAAAAAACTTTCTTTTTATATGCAAAGTGGTTGCACAATCGTTTCAATGCATGTGAATGACTCTGTTTGTGGTAACGAACATTAATTTAGTTTAAAAAAACAAACAAATGATGATGATTATCAGCATGAGTATTGTCTTCCTCATAAACAACAATAATAGCAAAAGAAACACTAACAGTAAATACAACAATGCTAATAACAACAATAACAACAGTTTTTAAACATTATTTTCGATACCATTTTATGTCACAGCAGGCTTCTCTCGTGAAATTGTGGCTGCTCTCCCCAGGGAGATCACGTCGGCACAAAAGCAGCGCCACCCATTATTTTTTTTTTCCTGTCTGCAACTGTATTTGTTTCCCTATCAGAGTAGCCTTTTTTCTACAGAGTTTTGCCAGGGTCAACCCTCTTGCTGCCATGTTTTCTTTTCTTCTTCTTCTTCTTTTCTCATGACCAGGATGGTCGTGGAGGAGACATGAGAGACGATTCTGCAGCCAGCCGTCGCCATCCAGCCCTGTCCTCCGTCTTCCGAATGAGTGTTGGACTGTCCAGGTGGGTCCACTCCTTGATGTTATCCATCCAGCTTTTGGTTTGTCTGCCTCGGCGTCTGCCACCTTCTAGCGTTCCTTGTAGGACTGTCTTGTGGAGGGTGTTGTGGCGTGTGACATGGCTTCCTTTTCTTGACAGTGGCTAGTAGGGGTTCCTGAGGGCCAGCCATCAGTGCGACTTGACTTCGCACATAGGTGTTTGTTTTCCTATCCTTCCAGGAAATAATGATGTGTATTACACGGAACATCGGTTTATTGTCTCATCTGGAAGACTAGCACCCAGACCCACACTCATGGTCTAATGAATGGGGGAAGTTTTGGGCCCAAAAGACAACAGCCGATCAACAAAGTTTGGAGGAGAATGCAATTCAGAGAAAGAAGATATCCTCACTTTTCCCTCGTTCTCTTTTCAAACAGACGTCTTTACTCCCTTCTTAGTTCCTCAAGATACTTAGCTACTCAGAGAAGATACACGACACAGAATAACTTCAAAACAAAAAAGACCCTTTGAAACTAAATTGCAGTTAACACGCTATTGCAAAAGTCGCCCCCCATTCCCCCTAAAAAAGAGTTTAATAATAACAAAAGCCACGATGAATATTTATGAATGCGTGTCCACTTTTCTGTATTGTTTTGGTTTTTAATGTTTGAAGTTCGTGACACTTTTTCGCTTCTGTTCTTTTAGAAGCATAATTGACTGAATAACTATACTCGACAACGAACAAAAAATACACTTTTGGGTTATATACACAACAAATAGAACTGTATTAATATGCTGCAGTCTTGTGTAATTTCCAGTGTGTAGTTTAAGGTATGGATTGTTTTGAAATTTATTTGTTATGCTATATCATGATTCATTTTTCTATTTCAAACAGTTATTGTCTCTGTCTGTATTCTCTGTCTGTCTGTCTGTCTGTCTGTCTGTCTGTCTGTCTGTCTGTCTGTCTGTCTGTCTGTTCTGTCTGTCTGTCTGTCGATCTATCTATCTGTCAGTTCGTCCGTCTGTATCTCCTCCCTCTGTCTGACTGTCTCTGACTCTGTCTGTCTCTGTCTCTGTCCCTCTGTTTCTCGTTTCTGTCTCTCTGCTCTCTCTCTCTCTCTTCTCTCTGTCTCTCTGTCTCTCTGTCTCTCTCTCTCTCTCTCTCTCTCTCTCTCTCTCTCTCCTCTCTCTCTCTCTCCTGAGTGTGTGTATACGCGCGCGCGCACTCGTGTGTGTGTGTGTGTGTGTGTGTGTGTGTGTGTGTGTGTGTGTGTGTGTGTGTGTGTGTGGTGTGTGTGGTGTGTGTGCGTGTGTGTGTGTGTGTGCTTGCGTGCGTCTGTGCGCGCGCGCGTGTGTGTGTGTGAGAGAGAGATTTGATTTGATTTGATTGATTTGATTGATTTGATTGATTTGATTGATTCTTTTATATCGAGGACATGGAATAAGCACTCTTGTGTTTTTTCACATCCAGTCCCCGTGTGTATGCATTTTTGTAAATGTTATCTGTTCCCACCGCACACATGACCTACTCTTACGAAAAGCGGAACAGGATTTAACGTGTGCGCTAGATGTTCTGCGTGCGTTCGCACACAGGACCTCGGTTTAAAGTCTCATCCGAAGGACTTTTGGGAGAGTGGAGTCAGCACTGATGTTAACTCCAGGAGAAAAATCTCCTCGACCGGAATCGAACCTGGGTAGTGAAATTGCCAGCGCAATGTTCTGACCACTAGGATATCCGTCCCCCTAGAGAGAGAGAGAGAGAGAGAGAGAGAGAGAGAGAGAGAGAAGAGAGAGAAGAGAGAGAGAGAGAGAGAGAGAGAGAGACAGAGACAGAGACAGAGACAGAGAAGAGAGAGAGACAGAGAGAGACGAGAGAGAGACAGAGAGAGAGACAGGAGAGAGACAGAGAGAGAGACAGAGAGAGAGAGACAGAGAGAGAGGACAGAGAGAGAGAGAGAGAGAGAGAGAGAGAGAGAGAGAGAGAGAGAGAGGAGAGAGAGAGAGAGAGAGAGAGAGAGAGAGAGAGAGAGAGAGAAGAGAGAGAGAGAGAGAGAGAGAGGAGAGAGAGAGAGAGAGAAATGTTTTTGTAACGTTTTCAATCATTCATAAGACTTCTAATTTGTTTTTCTCTCTCTCAAATGTATCACCAAAAATTAATGCACTTTCTATGATCTCTCCTAAATTGTTCATTCAATCATTCATTTACATCAAAGGTATCTTTGGATGGAAGTTGGATCTCATCACTATCTGTGTAGTTAACAGTGTTTATAAAATGGTAGAAAACAACCCCGTGGCATATCTATGTCTGTCATCACTGATAGATAGCACATTGTCTGTAAACCCCTTCAGAAAGGGAGGAGAATTTCTCGTCTACTGACAGATCAGTGTAGGACTTGTTTCTAGGTGAACAGATTACAATGTTATGCTTTGTTTCATGTTTTTTTCTCTTTCTTTTGTATTCTTTTTCTATTGTTTCTTCCTTTTTTTCTTTCTGTTCATTTTGTTTCTTGTTTGTTTCTTTGTCTTTTTTCTGTCTTTTCTTCTTCTCTCAATCTTCTATTTTTTTCTATCTTCTTTTTTTCTTTCTTTTCTCTCTTTCTTTTTCTCTCTTCTTTCTCTAAATATGTCTTATTTCTTTCTCTTATTTTTTTTTTCTTCTTTCTTTGTTGTTTCTTTCTTTCTTATCTTTCTTTCTTTTGTCTATATCTTTCTTATTCTCTTTCTTTCTTTCTTTCTGTCTGTCCTACTTTCTTTATATTCTTCCTTTTTGTCATCATTGTCATTTGCATGTTTTCCTTTTCTTCCATTAATCTGTCTTCTATAGGATTGTTGTGCTTCTTTGCTATCAATAATACTCTATCATTTTCTCGTTTTAACTGTTTGCTGCTGTCTGTATCTTTCTTTCTTCGTTTTCTTTCTTTTTCTTTCTTTTCCTTTTTTATATTTTTCATTGTTTTCTTTCCTTTCTTCTTCCATTATATCTTTCTTATTTCAGATTTATTGTGCTTTCTTTTTATCATATATTCTTATATTCTGTTTTACTTTCTGTTTTTTTTTCTTTCTTGTTCTTTTCTTCTTTCATTTCTTTTTCCTACTTTTCTTTTTTTTTTTTCTTTTTTTTTCTTTATTCCTTCTTTCTTTTTTCTTCTTTTTTTCTTTACTTCTGTATTTCTTCTTTCTTTTTTTCTTTTTTTTCTTATCTTTCTTTCTTCTTCTTCTTTCTTTCTTTCTTTCTTTTCTTTCTTTCTTTCTTTCTTTCTTTCTTTCTTTCTTCTTTTTCTTTCTTTCTTTCTTTCTTCCTTCTTCTTTCCCTTTTCTTCCTTCCTCCTCTTTCTTCCTCCCTTTCTTCTCTTCCTTCCTCCCTTTCTCTTCCCTTTCTCTCTCTTCTCTCCTTCCTCCTTCTCTCCTTCTCTCTCTCTCTTCCTCCTTTTCTTTCTTCTCTCCTCCTCTTTCCTCCTTCTCCTCCTCTCTCTTTCTGACCTGTTACTATTTCTTTCCTTTCTTTCCTTCTTCCTTTTCCTCTCCTCCTCCTCCCCTTCCTCCTCCCCTTTTCTCCTCCTCCTCCTCCTCCTCCTCCTCCTCCTCCTCCTCCTCCTCCTCCTCCTCCTCCCCTTCCTTCTCCCCTTTCTCCTCCTCCTCCTCCTCCTCCTTTCTGACACTGGTTACTATTTTCTCCCTCTCCACTGGTATTGATGTTACCTAGATTGCTTTAACTTCAGATCTTGATTCAAAATTTAAACAGCATAATATGCAGCGCGCACAATACCCGTTGAAAGAAAACAATACTAACCAACACATGACGAACGGGTCTGTATTCAAATGCTATAAAGCAGTCACCAAATCAATGGCCTCGAATTTCCTGAAGCTGTACCAGTCTAGATCTTGCTGCAGAGAAAGTAGTAGCAGGGAACCAGAAAGGAAGGCTGGAAAATGCAGCACGATTCTTGAAAGACTATCCTTGTGTTTGAATGGACGTTGAGCAATGCAGACGCCTAGCGCCTTCTTATCGGAACGTCTTTCATCCACGCTCTACTCCCCCCCCCCTCCTCCCCATCCGTCTCTCCGCTTCCCCCCTCCTGTCTCTCTCTCTCTCTCTCTCTTCTCTCTCTCTCTCTCCTCTCTCTCTCTCTCTCTCTCTTCTCTCTCTCTCTCTCTCCTCTCCTCTCTCTCTCTCTCTCCTCTCTCTCTGTGTGCTGCTGACAGTTTCAGAGACTGGCAGTGTTCAGGATTATCAGGAACAGTGCCAGAGTCATGCAGGAAATCATTAATTTTTGGTGTTTCAAGCTTTACTCTGTCTCCTGAGTGGCCATGTGCTTCTTGTGATTCTGCAGACACTGTTGCTTTGAGTGCCAGAAGCAAAACTGTAGAGGTTGGGGGATGGATGGATACTGCTTTTGTTAAAAAAAATCAAAAAGAAACTTTCAGGGTTAGCAGTAAAGCGCTTGTGGCACACTTGAAAAACAATGCCATTAACAACCCGAGGGACAAAAATTCAACAATAAAATTTTGGTTTAAGAGGAAAAGCACTTTTTTCATTTCCAGTCAGTTTTCGTGTGCTTAGAATTTCTGTCTTTTTGGTTCATTTAATCTTTTTCGTTTTTTTATTACAAGTCTCAACAATTTTGTTTAGAAACATTGCTATGTAAAAGACCAACAGGCAAATCATGGTTGCTCCATCGCTAGATTATCAAACATCCTGGGCGCCAGAAAGACTGATGCGCGCAAGACATTTGGGTTATTCCCGATTTTTATAATGGGATAAGAGTTTGAAAGTACAAATGGGTTTCTCTATTTCATCTTCAATATTTCGACAAAAACATTTGTCAATTCCAAAGTCTGGCATCTTTCATAACAACAAATTTCTTAATACTATCCATTTGTAAATTTTGTCATTTTGCGTGCTTTTGCGCGCGCGCCACACACACACACACCACACACACACACACACCACACACACACAACACACACCCCACACACACACACACACAACACACACACACACACACACATACACACATACATACATACACACACATACACACTCAAGCACACACGCACGCTGACGTGTTAATGCATAAATGCTAAAAATGTGCTCAATCACATGTTCCCAAAGCAGAGGATAAAAGAGTGATCTTGTCTGCCGAAATGGAGCAGCTTTCAGAGAGCAGTGCAGACATGGATTACTGTCTGTCAGCTTCTTGCTAATGCAAATGTTCAGGCATGGCTTTTAGCCTAGTTTCTTCCTTTTCTTTTTCTTTTTTCTTTTTGGTCATCATTGCAGACATTTTGCAGACAACAGACAAGGCCAACGCAGAGAGATGTCATCATCACTAGTTACTTTTGTTTTCGTTTTATCTTCAGAAAATGCATTTTATTTTGTTTGTATGCATATGTAGGCGTGTGATGTATAGAACAGACTTGTGAATAGAGCATTGAACTTACATTCTTATGATAACTGTGGGTCCATTATTATTCAAATACCCATCAAGGCATTTATTCAAGAAAACATTTTCTTACCTTTAACATTAACATTGGGGACTGACTCGACTCCACTCTTCCTAAACAGAAGTCTTTTTCTTTTTTTAAATTAAAAATCATGTATGTAGAAGATAATGGTATAAGCACTCATGTGCTTTTTACATCCATTTTCTGTGTCTATGTGGTTTTGTAAATCTTGTCATTTGTTCCCATCGGCACACGATGGCCTATTCTGACGAAAGGCGGAACAGGATTTAACGTGGTGCGCAAGATGGTCTGCGTGCGTTCGCCCACGGGGCCTCGGTTTATAGTCTCATCCGAAAGACTTTTAGGGGGAGTGTAGTCAGCACTGATGTTAACTCCAGAGGAAAAAAATCCCTTCTGGAGTTCACATCAGTGCTGACTTCTTTGCATGAGAGCATGACTTGAGTCTCCTAGTGAACAAAACCCATGCAAGCTATATTA
This sequence comes from Stramonita haemastoma, assembly GCA_030674155.1. Taxonomy (NCBI): domain Eukaryota; kingdom Metazoa; phylum Mollusca; class Gastropoda; order Neogastropoda; family Muricidae; genus Stramonita; species Stramonita haemastoma. The sequence goes on from CM060319.1 coordinate 32,498,560, forward strand.
GTGTGCGTGCATTAATGAATGCATGTCTTCGGTTATCAACACAGTAGGCCAGATAGTGCTTAAGAGGTTGTATGGGGTGTATAATAGCCAGCCTCCATTCCGTTCTCTGCATGGATTGGGATTGACTTTATTGCACCAGGCTTAACTTGCTCATACTGCACTGCTTGAACAATGTTAGTGTAGTACTCATACCACTGACTCTTCAGGAAGTATAAGAGACATTTAGATTATATATTGACTGTCTTCATCCTCTATGCATGAATATATCCATGCATGGAGGATGAAGAGAGTTGGACTCATAATCTGAAGATCGCCTGAAGTTAGCATGCGGCTACCTTAATGGTGGGTAAAAATGGCCACGTACGCAAATTCTCGCTATTGGTGAACCTCAGAGAACCCTAGCTGAGGAACAGTAATAACAGTAAAGATCTTAACAAATCTGGGGTTCAAGTTTCAAGCCACCATTGAATTAACAATCATTCAGACGACATGGGTTCGATTCACCACCCATACTACCGGCTCGATTCCCGTTCAAGGGAATTTTCCCCTGGAGTTAACATCAGTGCAGACTCCATTCTCATGAAGGTCCTTCAGATGAGACTATAAATTGAGGTCCCGTGTGCGAACACACACAGAACATCTTGTGCACACACTAACACATGATCTGCCTTTTGGAAGAGTGGGCCATTTGGTACTGTATGAATGGATGACAAAATAAGTAGAGACACAAATCCACACACAAAGTTTTGTCCACTATCAAAACACCTCACCGTTTTTCTTTCTTTTTAAAAAAATACTTTTTCTTTAATTTCTTTCTTTCTTTCTTTCTTTCTTTTCTTTCTTTCTTTCTTTCTTTCTTTCTTTCTTCTGTCTTCTTTCTTTCTTCTGTCTGTCTTTCTTTCTTTCTTTCTTTCTATCGTTTCTGTCTGTTGTCTGTCTGTCTGTCTGTGTCTGTCTGTTGTCTGTCTGTCTGTCTGTCTTTCTTTCTTTCTTATCTTTCTTCTTTCTTTCTTTCTTTCTTTCTTTCTTTCTTCTTTCCTTCTTTCGTTTTCTAACTGTTTGCTGTGGAAGCCAAAGGAAAGCTCAGGATTGATATCCACAGGACGACAGCTCAGACTTCAAAAAGAGATAGATAAGAAGATGCTGAAAGAAATAAACGCAAATAGGTGTGAAGGAGCAGGAGGGTAAACGATTTAAGTGTGAAATATTTCCTAGGACCTAAGGACCTAAAACAGCTTGATGCAATAGGATTCTCTCTTTGTCTCTGTTTCTCTGGATTCCACTCCCTCCTCCTTCAGTATCTCTTTCTCTTCCTTTCTCTCCCTCTATTGTTGTCTTTCTGCATCTCTCTCTCTCTCTCTCTCTCTCTCTCTCTCTCTCTCTCTCTCTCTCTCTCTCTCTCTCTCTCTCTCTCTCTCTCTCTCTCTCTCTCTCTCTCCTCTCTCTCCTGGTACATGTGTACGTTACTGGTAGAGACAGCCAGACAGCCAGACAGCCAGTCAGACAGACGGACAGAAAGACAGAAAAAAAAGATATACATGCAGACAGACACAGGGACATAGAAAAAATACAAAGAAAAGACATGCTAAACATAACTCATAAATGAACACTTCAGTTTCAATCAAAATCCATTCCAAACCGATGACCTTCCTGACTCTGAAAGATAAAAGTCCACACAGCCTGCGGGTCATCAGGCGAAAGTGTTATCAGCCCATCATTGTGATTGGAAGGTTGGAGGAGTGGGGGTAGGGGGGGTTAACCACCAGAGCCTTGCTTTCTTGGCAAAGATGTTACCTCAGCTAGAGACA
>CM060319.1:32502867-32507867 GCA_030674155.1 Stramonita haemastoma
AATTCCCTAAAGATGCCAAGTGAGTTTTCTTGTAGACACCACACTTTTTGTTTTTAAAATGTTGAATACTGATGGATGGATGCTGCTCATAATTTTTTTTCTTTGATTTTTTTTTTTTTTTAGAGATGAACGAAATAATTTTTGTCTTATATTTTTTTTGAAAGTGTATTGTCAAATTTTTACTATATAAAAGTATGTTTTATATAACTGTTCATGGCTTTCTTGTGGTATTGTCTCCTTATCAAATATTATCTACGATTTTTGCACCTACATATCTAAGCTTCGTTTTGTCATCTTTCTTTTTTTAGCTGATCTTATCTTCTACAACGTCTTTTGTTCTTCTTGTTCTTGTTTTTGTTCCTGTTCTTGTTCTTTCTCCTCCCTCCTCCCTGCACACAACCACAACACACAGCACACACACCACACAACACACACACACACACACACACACACACACACACACACACACACACAACACACAACACACACACAACACAACAACACAAACAACACCACACATCACATACCACATCACACACACATCACCACCACATACATCTACACACACACACAACCACTCACACATCACCATTTATCTCTCTCTCTCTCTTTCGTCTCTCTCTTCTCTCTTCTGTCTGCTCGTCTGTCTGTCTTCCGTCTGTCTGTCTTCTGTCTGTCTGTCTGTCTGTCTGTCTGTCTGTCTTCTTCTCTCTCTGTCTTCTCTGTCTCTCTCTCGTCTGCTCTCTGTCTCTCTTCTCTCTCTCTTCTCTCTCTCTCTTCTCTCTTCTCTCTCCTTCTCTCTCTCTCTTCTCTCTCTTCTATCCTCTCGGATGAGACTTTAAACCGAGGCGCGTGTGTGAACGCACGCAGAACATCTTGCGCACACGTGAAATCCTGTTCCGCTTTTCGTAAGAGTAGGCCATCGTGTGCCGGTGGGAAGAGATGACATTTACAAAACTGCATACACACTTGGACTGGATGTAAAAAACACACGAGAGCTCATTCCATTATCCTCAATATAAAGAATAAAATAAATAAATAAATAATAAATAATAAATTTCTATCTATCTATATCTATCTATCTATCTATCTATCATCTATCTATCATCATCTACTATCTATCTATCTATCTATCTCTCTCTCTTGGTTCGCAAGTGTTGAGAATTTTTTTTTTTTTTTTTAAATAAATGAACACTCAGTATCTTTCCTGTAATCTCTACTGAGTTATTGTTCAGTTTAATCAACCCACCAGCAGTATCTAATTCTGATGACAGCCTGTTCTGTAGCTTTCAACGCAGTTCATTTGGTTTAGAAATGGCAGAGAGCTCGTCCAGTAACCTAGATATATCTCTGGCTGTCATCACTGATATAGCATTATCTGTTCTCTCTTTTATCAGGGCCACCTCTTTTCTTTTCTCCTGTCAGATCACTAAGCGATTTTCCCAGAAATTTTAATATCAATGTTATGTACACCTCGAATGGTTTTGTTGTTGTTGTTGTTGTTTTCTTTTTTTGTGTGTCTATATCTATCTGTCGTTATATTTTTTGTCAGTTTCTTTATTTTTGTTCTGTTTTTCGTTTTCATTCCTATTATTGTCACTGTTGTTTTTCTTCACTGTTTTTATTATCCTTTTATTTTTCTTCTTTTCGTTTTTTTTCCTTTACTTCTTTACTGTTTTTGTCTTCATCTTTATTTATGTCACAATGTTTTCTTTACTTGATGATTTTTTTTCTTTTATTCTTCTTTCTGTTCTTTTTTCTTTCTTTCTTTTTTTTTCTTTCTTTCTTTGTCTTATTTTCTTTTTCTGTACTTTTCTTCTTTTTATGTCTTCCTTTTATTTATGGCAGAATTGGTTTTTTTAATATCCTTTTCTGCTTCTTTTTCTCATCCTACTTCTCTTTTGTTCCATAAGTTTTTTTCTTGTCTTATTTATTTTGCTTTGTTCTCTTTCTTTCTTTCTTTTTTGCTTTCTTTCTTTCTTTCTTTCTTTCTTTCATTATTTCTATCTTTCTTTTTTCTTTTTTTTGTTTTCTTTTTTTCTTTATTTTGTTCTTTGTTTTTTTCTGTCTTTCTTTCAATCCTTGTAATTCTTTCTGTCTAATAATTCTTCTTTCTCTATTTTTTTTTTATTCCTTCTCCATCTTTTTCTTTCCTTCTTTCTTTCTTTCTTTCTTTCTTTCTTTCTTTCTTTCTTTCTTTCTTTCTTTCTTTCTTTCTTACTTTCTTTCTTTCTATCTGTCTGTCTTTCTCTCTTTCTGTCTGTCTGTCTGTTTTCTCTGTCTTTCTGTCTGTCTTTCTGCCTGTCTTTCTGCCTGTCTTTTTTCTTTCTTTCTTTCTTTCTTTCTTTCTTCTTTTCTTTTCTTTTCTTTTTTGGTAAAATAAACAAAGATTTCTTCTTCCCTTATCATGCTGCGTTCTTTTTATACTTCTGATGTCTGTTTAAATAACTTATATATTATATACGTGCACGCACGAGCACACAGATCTGTGTCTCCTCGATCAAATATATATGTGTGTGCGTGTGTGTGTGGTGTGTGTGTGTGTGTGTGTGTGTGTGTGTGTGTGTGTGTGTGTGTGTGTGTGTGTGTGTGTCTGTGTGTCTGTGTGTCTGTGTGTGTGCGTGTGTGTTTGTGTGTGTGTGTGTGTGTATGTGTGTGAGAGAGAGAGAGAGAGAGAGAGAGAGAGAGAGAGAGAGAGAGAGAGAGAGAGAGAGAGAGAGAGAGGGGGGTGTGACTGTCTGTGTGTGCACGTGCATGTGTGAGTTGTGTTTGTGTGTGTGTGTGTATGTTTGTGTGTCTGTGTGTCTGTATGTCTGTCTGTTTATGTATGCTACCGCGCATACATGTTGGCGTACAAACGCTAGGATGCTCTGCAGCACACACGAAAGCAGAAGAGTTCAAAAAGCGTTTTCTTGTGTCTTCTGGAATGGAGCAGTCTTGTGCAGCCCAGCAAAAAACACCTGGATTTTTTTTAGGCCAGTCAACGTCCTCTTACATGCACGTTTCAAAGCACTGTTATTTTGTTGCTTGTTTTTGTTGTGGTGGTGGTTGGTGTGTCGTCGTCGTCGTTGTCGTCTTGTCGTCAGCATGGCAGACATGCCGAAGAGAGAGACATGTTTTGTTTTGTTTTGTTTTTGCAGGTTATTGTGAAAGACGATTTGATTTTCATTTGTTGTCAGTATGTGTAACCATGTATTGGTGTGGAGAATGTCAAAGAGTTAGAAAGTGAACCTCATGATTTGAAGAAAGTGAAAAGCGAGAATCGGGTGATAATTGGGTTCTGTTTTGAAAGTACCTTAGGTTCCCTTCTTAAAATGTCAACCAGAAACAGACGCCCCCAAAAAACAACACAACAAAAAAAAACCACCAAAACCAACAACCAATCCAACCAACCAACGACAACGCTATTTGATTTGTAGTGTCTTTAGTGTATGTATGCGTGTATATATGCATATATGTCTGTATCTATATCTGCATGTATATATGCATGTATATGTCTGCCTGTCTGTCTGTCTGTCTGTCTGTCTGTCTGTCTGTCTGTATGCATGTGCATGCATGCATGCATGCATGTGCATGCATGCATGATGCTGCATGCAGTACGTATGTATGTATGTATGTATGTATGTATGTATGTATGTATGTATGTATGTATGTATGTATGTATGTATGCATGATGCATGCATGATCATGCATCGCATGATATATGATGCATGCATGTGTTTTCTAAGCTAGATCCGGTAAGTTAATACTTATCCGTTATGCAGAACGTTCTGCTTTTCTACTTTGAAGCTTTCTTAATGCTAGCATTGTTGTTGTTTTATCGACATTATAGAAAGAGCGACTGTAGCTTAATTGATAGTTATACGGTTTATGTGTTGGCGGAATGGTTTTTTGTTTTTTTGTTTTGTTTTTGTTGTTGGGGGAAGGGGGGGGGGGTGGTAGTTGTTGTTTATTTAGTTTCCCTGTGCGTCTACAATACATATTTTAGACTCTAAAATATAGTAGAGAAAATGCAAAAGAAGGCACAACTGACAAAACCACTATAAAAGAAAGGAAAACTCCATGAGCAAAAAGAGAATTAAAGCAGAGAACAAAACTTATCATCAAACCTTGTCTTGTCTCCGGACACAGTGCTTTATTTTTTTGTTTGTTTCTTTGGGTTTTGATATATTGAAACCCACAAAACTTCAGTTGATTTCCCCAGGGGAAGATAGCAAAGATGGAAGAAGTAGAAATATGAAGATTGGGAAAGAAGACAAAATCCGAAGCTGTATATTCTTTTCAGATTATGGGATATTTTGACGTACGGCATAGAAAAGCATGATGCAGAGAGACACATTGTGATCTGTGCCTCTGTGTGTGTGTGTGTGTGTGTGTGTGTGTGTGTGTGTGTGTGTGTGTGTGTGTGTGTGTGTGTGTGTGTGTGTGTGTGTGTGTGTGTGTGTGTGTGTGTGTGTGTGTGTGTGCGTGTGTGTGTGTGTGTGTGTTGTGTGTTGTGTGTTCGTGTGTGTGCTTTGTGTGTGTGGGTGCGTTGTATGTGTGTATGTGTATCTGTGTGTATCTGTGTGTATGTGTGTATGTGTGTGTATGTGTGTATCTGTGTTTATGTGTGTGTATATGTACGTTTTTATGTGTCTGTATCTCTGAGTCTGTGTTTGAATATGTGCATATATGCGTGCGTGCGTTCATGCGTGCGTGCCTGCGCGCGTACGTGTGTGTGTATGTGTACGTATTGTGTGTGTATGTGTGTATACGTGACAGACAGAGAGAAGAGACTAAGTAAAAAAAAAAAGTACAGAAATAAGCAAGTTATAACGACATTCTGTACGGAGGATTTTTCGGTTGCCTGTATATGTATGGACATACGTGTCACCCACGTCCCTCCAATGCATAATATTCCTATGCATCACATTTCTTCGTTTTCATGTAGGTCAGCACGTACACGTGCTTGTCAGTATGAATAGCATCCCCACCTTCTGGAAATTCTGTGCTATCCATCT
>CM060319.1:32512867-32525367 GCA_030674155.1 Stramonita haemastoma
AGACAGAGACAGAGACAAAGAGAGAAAGAGACAGAGACAAAGAGAGAGAGACAGAGACAGAAACATAGATACAGAGGAAGAGAGAGAATCAGAGACACACAGAGAGAGAGACAGAGACACAGAGACAGAGACACAGATGTACAGAGACAGAGACCTGGACAGAGAGATTTATGACCAATTTTCGCTACCACGACCTGAGGAAAGATGATCTCCAGCACTGGAGACAAGGAAGAGAAGGAGGCGGAAAGAGACGTCAGCGGAAGTCATCAATTTCACCTTCCATTTTCCACATATTTGAAACCTGATTGAAAGACGATCAAGTCTGAAAAAAGCAGATGAACTTTTTTTTTCTTTTTTTTGTGCTTTGTTTAATTTCGATGTTTTTCGCTTTCGAAAGTTAGTTAATAAATGCGCAGTTTTATTTTGTTGCAACATCCAACGGAATGATTGATATTGAGGTAATGATGATAACGATGAAGACTGTGAAAACGACGATAAGGATGACAACGACGTCAACGATCACCACAACTACAGCGACGACGACGACGACAACGACGACGATGACGACGACGACGACGATGATGATGATGATGATGATGATGATGATGATGATGATGATGATGGTTAGGAGGAATGCTTCTGTGTGTGTGAGTGAGTGTGTGTGTATGTGTGTATGTGTGTGTGTTCGTGTGCAAGCATTCACATGCATGTTCCTTTTGCACAATGATTTTGAAGCAATTATCTGCACATAGCATATTATGGAATCTTGAAAATTAAAGTTCCAGCATGTAATATTCTCATAACCTAATTCTCTTGATTTAAGGCTCATAAAATTGTATACTTTTAGACACAGATCGCAGTCACTCACAGACAGACAGGCAGACAAACAGACACAAAAAAGACACAAACGCAGAGTCTTCTTTTTAAAAAAATATCACTGTCCCTTAGGGTTGAAAGTAATACACTGATTAATCCATATAAAGGACAAACTCATAGTCCTGCAATATATTATCACTTGTAAACCAGGAACCCAGTTGTTGTTTTTTTACCACTACCATATTGCCAGCCTTATGTGGCAGACTGTGTGGTTCCATCTTAATTTTTTTTTTTTAGTAATGCACACAGGTACGTAGAGCATGTTTCTTGTCTGTCCATTAACTAAATCATTGGTGATTGCAATGAAATATGAAGACACAAGAGACAAGAGAGAGGGAGAGAGAGTTCAGGAGAGAGAGAGAGAGAGAGAGAGAAGAGAGAGAGAAGAGAGAAGAGAGAGAGAGAGAGAGAGGAGAGAGAGAGAGAGAGAGAGTGAGAGAGAGAATGAATGAAGAGAGAAGAGAGAGAGAATGAATGAATGAATGAATGAATGAACATTTTTATTGAGGGAAAAGATTAAGCACAATGGTGGCTTGTTTTCATCCAGCCCTCTTTAAAAAAAAAAAAAAAAAAAAAGTGAATCGATCAACCAATCAATCCAAATGCATAATTCAAGTATAAAGCTATGAAAATCAAAATTTGGTGAATAAATCAACCAATCGTATGATTTGAGCATAAAGCTATAACATTTGAAAAGAGAGAGAGGGAGGGAGTGAGAGGAATAAGGTGCGGGCTGTTATTATCTTTTTCAGCTCCTGAAGAGGGTAAGAAGAAATGGACAAAGAAAAGAGAAAAATAGAATAGAGGGAAAGAGGGAGAGGAGGAGTAAGAGGAGGGGGAAGAGGAGAGAGAGAGAGAAAAAAAAAAGGATCAGGGAAACAATAAGAACTACAATTATACAAGTTAGTACCTACTTAAGTCAAGTGAGCAAAATCATAACATACCCAAGATTATACAAAGGTTTCATCATAAATCTGAAATATAATGTGCACCTAGACAGTTCAGTGAAGTAGAAACGCTTTACATAAGAGACAAACATAATGGTGGGGGGAAGAGAGAAAAGTTGGGGAAGGGGGAAAAAGAAGAATAGGAGAGAGGGGGGGGGAGAGGAGGAGTGAGGTAGAGAGGGAGAGGGAGAGAGAGTGAGATAGATAGAGAGAGTTCAGAGAGAAACAGACAGACAGACAGACAGACAGACAGACAGACAGACAGACAGACAGACAGAGAGACATACGGAAAAGGAAACACAAACAGACCCAGACAATAGGTACGGAAAAACAAAAAAACAGGAAAAAGAGAGAGACAGATAAACAAAGAAACGGATACCCAGATTAAGAGACAGAAAAGGAAGAAAAGAAAAAAGTTAGATAAAATGTAGCAAACAGTACGAAGAGCTTTTCATCCCAGTAAATAACACAAGCTTCGTCAACTTATAATGATTGTTTACCCAAGTAAAACACAACAACCAAACTAAACACGTATCAAAGCGTAAACACATTTTAACAAATCAACTGTAAGCTGCTACCTTACGTGTTAACTACACACTGCTGTCTTACATGTATATCATTGCTTTCCATTAACTGGCTCCCTGTAATAGTAGTTCAGTCCCAATACCGCAGCCTGAATGGATACCTTTGGCCTTAGCCTAGTCGATTTCCAAGAGTGAAATGATACCTTGACGTCATATACCATGTGTAACGGCTCACAAAGGCAAACAACCAAATATAACAAAAAGAAACCACGGCTAAATTGCCTGTGTTTGCGTGTCTTCGTTTTTGACCCTTCCTGCACCGGTCTGTACAAAAGAATATACTGTTTTGTTCATGTTTTAGATCTTTCTAGAACATGTTGAACACTTCTTAGAAGAAAAAAGATGTTCATACTCGGTAAAAACGATATGTCACTAAAAACAAACAAGCAGCATAAGTGGCAAAGTATTAACACAACAACAACAACAACAAAGGCAAAATAATGGAATTAACTTTTCACCTTTTGACAAGTTTAAGAAATATGCTAGGACAAGCCCAGAGTAGTTTCTTTATTTGTTTATAATCATTTATACACTGATATAAGTGTTTGTTTATCTATTTATTGTTTTTACTTATTTTTTTCTGTTCATTATTCCTTCAAGCAGGAGGTAAATGATTTTTTATGAGATTTCAATTTGCTTTACTCTCTCTCTGTCTCTCTGTCTCTCTCTGTCTCTGTCTCTGTCTCTCTCTCTCTCTCTCTCTCTCTCTCTCTCTCTCTCTCTCTCTCTCTCTCTCTCTCCACACACACACACACACACACACACACACACACACACACACACACACACATAGAGAAACTCCTGTCTGCATATTTACTTGTTTCCCTACGAAAATGCCTTTTCTACAGAAAGTTGCCAGAGACAACTCTCTCAATGCCGTAGATTGTTGTATGTGCACTAAATACGTGATGCACACGGGACCTCGTTTTATCGTCTCATCTGAAAAGCTAGCACCCAGACCACCACTCAAGGTATCTGAGGAAAAGTTGGGGCTCAGAGGTTCATACGTGCAGCTTCTCGCTTTCTAAAAGGTACATTATAACCTCTAGACCCCCAATTTTCCCATGAGTGAAAGAGTACGAACGGTATATACATGGTCATGCTGTATTCACGTCATTGATAAACTATGGCTTCTGCAAAGAAACAGTAATAATAGATGGGTGTCGGTAACGGTACCTAGGTAGGTAGGTAGACCTGTAGACAATTCGATCATGGGCAGTCTACCGTTTCTACTTTCTTCATTTCCATTTGTATACAGCTGTATAATCATTAAACAAGGTGTATGGATCTCATTAATTTTGCTTTGGCTACAACCAAGGAAAAAAAACCGGTAAAAAAGGTCTGAAATTGTAATTATTTTCTGTTATGTGTGTTTAGATTATCTTTCTGTCTTTACACCTCGCCTGTCTCCCTTCCTCTCTCTTTGTCATCGTGTGCCGGTGGGAACAGATGACATTTACAAAACTGCATACACACGGGGACCGGATGTAAAAAAGCACAAGAGTGTTTATTTCATTATCTTCGATATAAAAGAAAAGAATAAAAGTATAAATCTTGTCTGTCTGTCTGTCTGTCTGTCTGTCTGTCTGTCTGTCTGTGTCTGTCTCTCTGTCTCTCTGTCTTCGTCTGTCTCTCTCTGTCTCTCTCTCCTGTCTCTCTCTCTCTCTGTCTGTCTGTCTGTCTGTCTGTCTGTCTGTCTGTCTGTCTGTCTGTCTGTCTGTCTGTCTTCTTCTCTCTCTCTCTCTCTCTCTCTCTCTCTCTCTCTCTCTCTCTCTTCTCTCTCTCTCTCTCTCTCTCTCTCTCTCCTCTCTCTCTCTCTCCTCTCTCTCTTCCAGGAATGAAAGAGGAGGGGAAACTGTGTATTCTCACAAAAGCGTGCGTGCATGTGGACACCACCACTTCATCCATAAAGTCCTTTTCCTGTCCTGTTATTCGCAAGATCCAGTCATCTTCACCTGGACGGCAGATTGGCTATTGCTCCCCTTCCCTGATCACCTTACCTATCCCCACCTCTCCCCCACCCTCTCCCCTCATTTCTTCCTCATTTCCCATCCACTCAGACTGGCTTTGCAATAACTGTTGACACATTTTTTGGGGGGAGAAAGACAAGTCGTTATGGAGCAAAAGAGTTTGAAAGGAAGGGAGAGGTTGGGATGAGGGTTGGAATTTAATCGGGAAAACTCCATGACGTAGAGGAAACGTGTGTTGAATGTGCTCCTCGTCACAAAATGGCCCCACGTTTGGGTCTAGTCATGCCCACTCCATGGCAGAATAATTAAATGTGTTTTGCTTTTAAAGTTAGTGTTTTGTCCACTGTGGCTGTGACAGTTTTTAAGCATATAAAGCAATGGAAATAAATTGAAATTCTGCTTTAGCAATGCGGAAAATGTTTGCACCTTTTCACCCTGAAAGGAAGTGTGCATGTGTGCGTGTAGGGGGGTGGGGGATGGGGGGGATGATATCGTCAGGGGTATGATGTAATAATGTGATTGCTTTTGCTTTGTGTGTTTGATGCTTTGCTTTTCTATAATCAATTATCAAAGCAATGTGGTTTTTAATCAAAGAAAAGTAGCAAGGTGTTGGCTTTTTTTTTTTTAAACAACACAGCTTCTACAATAAAAAGATGATTCTGTTTCTTCACAACTGGATAGACCATCATGACATAATCCTAACAATCAAGATTGTTTTCTTTGCTTGAAACCCCAAACAAATTTCCCTTATCTCTATAAAAAAAACAAACCCCTCATTAAATCACCACACACACATATAAGTACACACAGACACCGAACACCACCACCATCCCCATCCACCACCACCACCACTTCCACCGCTACTCACCACCACCTACCATCACCATCACCATCACCACTATACCACAACCACTATCACAATTCGAAACAGACCAGACTGTCCCACAGCCCAACGTCAAGCCATCTCAAAATACCAGGCTGAAGGGAAAGGAGGAAAGAAGGTAACTGGGAGGAGACATTGATGAATTGTCTTTCAGTCTCTACTGTCTCCGTGCCTGGACTGAATAAACCAAAGATTGACTCTCGTTTAATGTCCTGGCTACGGTTTTCCAAATACAAATTCTCTATTTCCTGCCAGCCTCTTAGGGATACAGGGAAGTATTCAGAATAGTCTTCTTTTTCTTCGGTATTGAATGTTCAGCAGGCAACTAATGTTGTCTGTTATATGAGCGAAAGTATGTTGCGTTGCCGTTAGGCACCTGACAAATCAGGCCTAGCGCACCCCACTTCGGCGTGTATGCAGAGTGAGGTTCAAAATTATAGCTGAAAATCTGAAGCTAAAATGCATCTTTCAATCTGTTTTACCACAATACAACCCTGTTGGACAAAATGGTAATTCGTCTTTACTTTATCGTTTCTAAATTCCTTGAATATGTTTTTTTATGTTTTTTTTTATTTTTATAAGAGCATCAATCCTTTTAAGTCCATGTTTGACGAAAAGGTTTTTAAACTTCAAAAAGTTTGAATGTTAAACGCAACAATTGTATTGCACTATAAGCTATTAGACTGTTGCTGCTCTAAAAGGTTTCGTGTGCAATGTGTTTCCTTTCTGAGTAAATATTCGTTGAAACCAATTTCCTAGCATTTACAAATAATTTCTTTGAGAAAATAGGAAGAAAAAGATCACCAAAGTTATCACCCATGTGACTGTATTTTGTGCAGTATCTTTTTTTTTTTTTTTTTTTATAGATTCTTTCAAAACCTGCCTTATAAAGCATTCAGAAACTGGTGCAAATGTGTATCCAGCTTGTTGATCGTGAGGCGAAAATCATGATTTATCAGCATGTGCCAATTTTGAAGCGGAAGTCTTGCCGCCCTGTCTGCTATAGAGAAGTGTAATTACAGTAGTTTATGTGACATAATAAAGTGCCAATTTGTTTAGGAGGGCGTGGAGTATGCATGTGCGCGCGCATGCGTGCGTGCGTGTGTGTGTATTTGACACAGAGAGAGAGAGAGGGGAATGGGAGAAGAGAGAGAGAGAAGAGAGAGAGAGAGAGAGAGAGAGAGAGAGAGAGAGAGAGGAGAGAGAAGAGAGAGAGAGAGAGAGAGAGAGAGAGAGAGAGAGAGAGCACCAGGGTATAACCAGAATCTATATGCATCAATATTTTCAATATATTACAACTTAAAACAAAATACTTCTTCTCCTCATCATTACCATCTCCATCCCTACCAACCACCAGCACCCCCACCCCCACCATCCCCCCTCTAACCCCCCCTACCCCACCCCACCTACGCGCACCCTGTATGAAGATAAGCTTCCTCACCTTTAGCATTGTTCCCACTGATGTATCCACATCTATAATAATAATCAGGAAATAAAGGGAAACTATAGGAGGATGGCGTGGGAGTGGTCCGGTTTGAACAAAAGGAGGAAGGATGACGAACAAGGAAGATAACAGGGCCAGACCCTTACTTTCAGCACGTAGACAGCAAAAAGTAAACGAAAAAAAAAGCAAAACCAAATAAGAAAAAAACAAGGGAAAATAAAACAAAGTATCGCTTCCTTACATTGCCTACTCAATCATTTTTTTTTCGTCCTTTACACTCACAAGTAACATATCGGTCACTTTCAAAGGATTTCCCGTTGGTTTTGTTGTTGTTTTGTTTTTTTCTATTGTTTTTGGTTTCTGTGTGACTGAGTGGTGCACGCGAACTAAGAAGTGAGTGTGTGTATACTGAAAACTTGGCCAGCAAGTAGCAAGTACACTATAGTGTGTGAGTGCCTGTGGGTCTGTGTGAGTATGAGTGTGTGTGTTGTGTGTGTGTGTGTGTGTGTGTGTGTGTGTGTGTGTGTGTGTGTGTGTGTGTGTGTGTGTGTGTGAGTGAGTGAGTGTGTGTGTGTGTGTGTGTGTGTGTGTGTGTGTGTGTGTGTGTGAATGAGAGAAAGAGAGTGTGTGTGTGTGTGTGTTTGTTGTGTGTGTATGTGTGTGTGTGTGTGTGTGTGTGTGTGTGTGTGGTGTGTGTGTGTGTGTGTTTGTATGTGTGTGTGTGTGAAACCTTATCTGCATACCTACATGTGCGCTAGATACAGTATGTTCATGTAGGCTTATTTGAAAATAAGTGTCGTACACTCTTGGTAATTCCAACATTAGTTATGTTTGTTGTACTGTTTTGTTCGCAGTTTCGTTTGTCAAAATGTTTACCCCCTTGTATACAGGGCGGTGGCCTTAACAATTAAAATCCCGAGTCCTGAGCCTGGACTCTCTCTCTCTCTCTCTCTCTCTCTCTCTCTCTCTCTCTCTCTCTCTCTCTCTCTCTCTCTCTCTCTCTCTCTCTCTCTTTTGGAAGACGGGGGGGGGGGGGGGGGGGGGGGGGGGTAGGCAAGAAGATGACCGTATGCTCTTACAAGTGTGCAACACGCTTTCAGTGCACAGAGAAGAACCCACAGGAACAAGAGCGTTGTCCGTGGCAAAATTCTGCAGAAAATCATGTATTCTCATGCGGACACAAGTAAGCACACAAACAGGATTTATTCTTAATAATTGGCGCTGACCTTGTGGCGACGTTACTCTCTTTAGGGGAGAGCATCCCGAATTTCACTTTGAGAAATTACCTTTGTTTCGTCTCCCCTCATATCTATTCTATTTTTTGTCAACTGAGCCACCACCGGATAAAATGATTAGTATGCCTAATACTCCCCTCTCCCATCCACTTTACCCCTTCCCATCCCTCTCCTAACCTAGTTCCCACCCCTTATCCTCTCACACTGCTTGTGCTAGAACTCTTTACTCAATTTGTTTTTACAAAGGAGAGAACAATAGAGCTGGTGCGTGAAAATTTAAGCGCGAAACTCAATGACGCAAAGAAAACGTGTGTTGAATATCGTGGCCACAAAATACCTACTACGATACGAGTCCAGAGACGCTCATTCTAAGGCAGAATGATTCAGTCTATTCTGATTAATCGAAACGATCGTCATGGTCATTGTTGTTTTTAGGATCAAAAGATAAAACTCTGACCAAAGCAATATAGAATTTAATGTGCAGAAAATGTTTGCAGGTTACCTGTTCATCCCGGAGCCAAGTCTTTAAGATGATACCAGGCGTATGACGTGATATGTGATGATTTTTTGTATACCTTTGATGTTTTTGCTTCCCTGACATAAAATCAAGGGCGCGAGCAAAAAAATTTTGGGTTAAAATTTGGTCTGAAGGCTATGAGACTTTTAAAATTTTATTTTGTTCATTAGTACAAATTCTACTGTGAACAATTTACTCTTTGTTTCCTCAGAACCTAGCAAGACTCCTTGTCATTGAATGGGCTGGATTATTTTTCTTCTTTTTCTAGATTTGATAGGAAAAAACTTTCTCACACCCACACAGTTATTCATATCACATCAAATAAACACAAACACCCACACACACACAACACACACACATACACACACACACACACACACACACACACACACATAAACACACACACAAACACACACACATGTGTTCAGTTACATGCAAATAGGTCTACCACTACCATCATCACCATCATCATCACCACAAGAACCACAACAGCCACAACCCACCACCACCCACCACTACTGTCACCACTACCACCACCACCACCACGTTTACTATCCCAAACAGACTTGAGTGTTCGCCTTCCAATGTCACGCTGTCCTAACTACAGATTTCAGCAAAAAGCAGGAAGGAAAAACTGAACAGGAGGAGGCATTGATGAATTGGTGTTTCAGAGACTCTAGTCTCCATGCCTGGACTGAATAAGCCAAAGATTGATCCACGTTTAATGTCGTGGTTACGGTTTGCCAAAGTCAGATTCTATCATTCGTGGCATCCCATTAGGGATACGGAGGTTTAGATAATAAGAAGCTAAATCATGACTAAACAATTTAGTTAACACGCACTAGTCAGACATATTTCAACTGATCAGGGGACGGGATAGCCTAGTGGTCAGAACATTGCGCTCACAATTTGACGACCCGGGTTTGATTCCCTTTCGAGGGGATTTTTTCCTCTGGGGTTAACTTCAGTGCTGATTCCACTCTCCCCAAAAGTGTTTCGGATGAGACTTTAAACCAAGGCCCTGTGTGCGAACGCACGCAGAACATCTTGTGCACATGGTAAATCCTGTTCCGCTATTCGTAAGAGTAGGCCATCGAGTGCCGGTGGGAACAGATGACATTTACAAAACTGCATACAGACGGGGACTGTTTGCAAAAAGCATATGAGTGCTTATTCCATTATCCTTTATATAAAAGAATGAAATAAAAAAAAGGCATTTTTTCTGTTTTCCTGTGTTAGATTTCTTATCATGTTTTATAACTTTATTTCAATTGCCTCAATCATTTTAACAGAAATGACCAGAGTGTTCCTGTTTGTTGGAGGAAAAAGTGTCCATTATATTTTCAAAGTAGCCTATTTGGACGTTAAGTGTAATATTTTGGTAACAATGCAATAAAAGGATAATGAAATTTATCACTAATTTCACCACTGTCACAGTATGTGCATTATCTTTTATTTCTTTGAAATCCTTAAGAAAACAGGATTTGTTTGAACACTTGCAGTGAAGCATTGTCAGAGTGGTGGCAATGTGTACTCAGTGTGTGGACCGTGAGGGAAATGTCATGATTTATGGCCATGTGCCAAATCGGGAGCGGAAGTCTTGCCGCCTTCATCCCCGGAGAAGAGTGCAAATGCAGTATTTTATGTGACACAATACATTGTCTAATTGCTTCAAGCAAACTCTCTCTCCTCTCTCCTCTCTCTCTCTCCTCTCTCTCTCTCTCCTTCCTCTCTCTCTCTCTCTCTCTCTCTCTCTCTCTCTCTCTCTCTCTCTCTCTCTCTCTCTCTCTTCTCTCTCTCTCTGTGAGAGAGAGAGACAGAGACAGAAACAGACAGACAGACAGACAGACAGACAGATCGAGACAGAATGAATAAACTCATGAAATCTTTATTTTTCAAGGGTTACAAATAGGCACTCACAGAGCAACAGTGAGACAGACAGACAGAGAGAAGAGAAGGTGGATAGAAAAGAACCACCCAGAATCTGTATGCCTCATTATTGTCAGAAAGTTACAAGCTAAATGCACTAAACCTGCTCTCCTAAACCATCACGATCATCAACCACCACCACACCACCACCACCACCACCACCACCACCAACAACAACAACACATCTAACCCTGCCCCTATAATAATGAGTTTCCATACTTTGGGGATTGTTCTAACGGAGCTGTCCACATTAATTTCATATACAGAGAAAGAGAAAAAATGGGGGAAGGGAGAGAGGGTGCCATAAAGAGAGGAGGGATAAAGGAGGAGGATGGGGATGGAGGGTAACTATGATAATTATGGGGGGAAAATAATTACTTTCAGCTCATAGACAGCCGAGTAAAACAAAATCAAAGCAAAACAAACAAATATACAAACAACGTAAAAGTTGAAAACAAAATAAAGCATCTCTTTTCCAACCCACTGCCCATTGAAATGTTTCTCAGCCTCTGCACTCCTTAATTAACGTCTTCACCATTTGCAGGCTGTTTTCATTTGGTTTATTCTTTGAGGGTTTTTTCTCTCTTTACCTGGCTTTCTACGTGATAGGGGTGCATGCACGCAAAATGTGTGTGTTTACTTTAAAAGTTCACCATCGTGTATGCACGCTACTGTGTGTGTGGGGGGGGGGGGGGGGGTGGAGGGGGGACTCTATGTGTGTGTGTGTTTCTATTTTATGCATGATAGGGTTGTGTGCACACAAGAGAGAGAGAGAGAGGGAGAGAGAGAGAGAGAGAGAGAGAGAGAGAGAGGAGAGAGAGAGAGAGAGAGAGAGAGAGAGAGAGAGAGAGAGAGAGAGAGAGAGAGAGTGAGTGCGTATGTGTGTGTGTGTGTGCGTGCGCGCGCGCACGCGTGCATGCATGTGTATGTGCATGTGCATGTGTGTGGGCGTGTGTGTTTGTGTGCATGCGTGAGCATTTATATTTGTGTGCATGTGCGTGTGTGTGTGTGTTACATATGCACATGCGCGCTCACGTACACACACACGTGTGTACGTGCATTCATAAGACACCAGCTCAACCTACATACCGACGTGTGCACTGCAGGGGGTCTACATGTAGGCCTAGCTATAAGAAACAATTGGATTAAAGACTGCTTCCTTCCTATTATGAGTAAAGCTTTTGGTGGTGACTGTTTCTGTTTCGACAGTACAGACAATAGAAAGGTGCTTCCTTCTGTGGCGTTATTCATTAAATGGGCCAGTCAGTAAGTCAGTCCGGCCTCCATCCAGAAAGTGACCTTTCTATTCGATGTCCTGTTTTTCTTCTGTGGGCCAGGGGTGCATGCAAGAGATAAGAGTTCTTTTTAGGCTGTGGGGTTGGGGTTTGTTAATGTTGTTGTTGTTGTTGTTGCGATTGTTGCTGTTGTTGTTGTTGTTGCGGGCGTTGTTTATGTTGTGATTGTTGTCGAGATTGTTGTTAGTGCGATTATTGTTATGATTGTTGTTGTTGTTGTTGCGATTGCTTTTGTTGCGATTGTTACGATTGTCGTCGCGAATGTTGTTGTTGCAATTGTTGTTGTTGCGATTGTTGTTGTTGCGATTGTTGTTGCGATTGTTGTTGTTGTTGTTATAACTTTGTGTCTTTGTGCTTTGAGGTGTTTGGGTTTTTTTAGCTTCTGTGTATTCTCTCTCTCTCTCTCTCTCTCTCTCTCTCTCTCTCTCTCTCTCTCTCTCTCTCTCTCTCTCTCTCTCTCTCTCTCTCTCTCTCTCTCTCTCTCTCTCTCTCTCTCTCATAATTAAAAAACATTACCATTCAATCTCTCTCAAGCCCACTCACTCTCTACATGCAATCCAATGCTTACGTGTATTTGTGTTTATGCACACATGCGTGCATGCGTATTATTAGAGCGCACGAGCGCCTGTGGGTGTAAGCTACGTGTGTGTATGTATCCGTGCATGCGCTTGTGTGCTCTTTATTCCTTTCTTTTTCTTTACGAAACATGGCAAGCTCATTTGTTTTCATGAAACAGTGATAACACGATACTCAAAGTGGTGAAACACAATGCTGTAGAACCACTTTTCTTCCATTCTTGATTTTCCGTTCTGCAAGTGGA
>CM060319.1:32530367-32532867 GCA_030674155.1 Stramonita haemastoma
GTACCAATCTCCTCTCCCTCGCTGCTTTGCCTTCTCTGACCCTAAACAGGCAGGTGACCATTTACAGCTGGGTGGACTGTACTAAAGCCAAGGCCTGCAAACGGTCACCCATCAAATTGGTAACCACGCTTGATGCTGCGTAGCATTGGCTTGGGGAAAGCGAGTGTTTTGACCACTGAGCTATCACGTCCATAAAGAGACAGACATGCAGGCAAAAAAGGTACGTTTACATTAGCGTGAGTGCACTGAAAGAAAATGAATTATTTCCACAAGAAAATTAATTGTTGAAAGTAAAAAGATGTAGCACATTAACACCCAAATCGGTTTCATCTCTACATTAAACCAATTTCAGGTAGCATCCAATTTTAAAGATAAGCACAAAAAGCGTTAATTATTTTCTTTTTAGTTATTCATTTTCGTTTTTTTTTATTTTTTATAAATATTATATACTTGATATGCCAACATTAGATAATTCAGGTCAAACTTAAACCGTTTTGACCGACCCCCCCCCCCCTATTTTCTATAAATAATCCAATCCATTGTTGAGGGTGTGTGTGTGTGTGTGTGTGTGTGTGTGTGTGTGTGTGTGTGTGTGTGTCTGTGTCTGTGTCTGTGTCTGTGTCTGTGTCTGTGTCTGTGTCTGTGTGTCTTGTGTGTCTGTGTGTCTGTGTGTGTCTGTGTCTGTGTATAGGTATGTGTGTCTGTGTGTCTGTGTGACAGACACAAAAACATAAACACAGACATGCAGGCAGATAGAGTAGTAACATTTACGTTTAGCTTGATTGCATTGAAAGAAATGAATTGTTCATATAAGAACATTGAGTGTTTAAAAAACAATGAAGCACATTGATTCTCAAATCACCCTTATCTCTCTTTCTCTCTAAAAATGACTTCAAACCAATTTCCCGGAGGACCCTATTTTTAGAGTAATCCCCAAAAGTATTAATCAGTTTCTGCGTTTCTTTGATTGTTTCAATGATATTATATACACAATAGGGCAATGTCGGATAATTCAGTTTAAAATTAAATCATTTCGACTGATTTCCACTTTAAAATTTTTTAGTCGAATCCATTGTTGTGGGCGGTGTGTGTGTGTGTGTGTGTGTGTGTGTGTGTGTGTGTGTGTGTGTGTGTGTGTGTGTGTGTGTGTGTGTGTGTGTGTGTGTGTGTGTGTGTAGTTGTGTGCATATGTGTGTATGTGTATGTGTGCGTAAGTGTAAGTATGGGCTGTTGTGTGTGTGCGTGTGCGTGTGTGTGCATGTGTGTGTGTGTGTGTGTATGTGTGTGTGTGGTGTGTATGCGTGCGGCTGCGCACGCGTGTGTGTCTGTTTGTGTGTAGCGTGCTGTATCGATGATCTGAGACTAAACAAGAGCACAGATTTGAGTCTGCACTGAAGTGGTCATTCCATCAGATTATTCCGTTTCAGTTGACATTGGTGCTGACTCCACTCTTCCCAAAAGACTTTCCGAGGAGACTATTGACCGAGGCGTCTGAATGCAGAAGATCATGAACGCACATAAAAATCTGCAAGGTGTTCTGCGTGCTTTCGTACCCGGGACCTCTGGCTTATAGTCTTATCTGAAGGACTTTGGGGGCACTAGAGTTGGTTCTGATGTTAACTATAAGAAAAACGTACCCTCAAAAAGGTACCTCGATGGTGTTTGCATTGTATTGTATTGTATTGTATTGTATTGTATTGTATTGTATTGTATTGCATTGTATTGTATTGTATTGTATTGTATTGTATTGTATTGTATTGTATTGTATTGTATTGTATTCTTTTGAATTGCATACCACTCTAAGTCACTGCAAATATTTCCGCTCTACCCGGGGAAAGCGCGTTGCCATAAGAGCGGCGTCATTTATTATTTTTTTATGTTTTGCCAGGGACAACTCCCTTCTTGACGTGGATTCATTTTACGTGCGCTAAATAATGATGTGTAACACACGGGACCTCGGTTTCATCGTCTCATTCGAAATACTAGCACCCAGACTACCACTCACGGTCTAGTAAATGGGGTGAAAAGTTTTGGGGCCCAAACAGATAGGCTTACTGGCGCGATCCCAGGCCGTGAGGGTCACGAGAACAACGCTCTGACCACTGGGCCATGCTCACCCCGGCCCCGCAACATTCTACATCTTCAGTGCTGCGGTTCATTCACAATGGAATGAATGATCTCACTTTTGCTATGTTGACAATATTTCGATCCAGGCGCAAACTCACACAGGTTTTCTCTTTAATCACACACCGGCACATGATGGAATTAAAATCGATCAGTTTATAAGCGAGATAGACATTTGTTTTTTAGTTTTCGTTTTGTTTGCATATTTACAATCTTTAAAAATGGGTTTTCGTCCCTTTTAGATCGAAGATGCAATTTCTAGCACTGCAGGGAGAATGTTTGAAGTGAATTTAAATGTCATAAGTTTATTTTGACAAGAAAAATTGCTTTCGATTTGTTTCGTTGTGTGTGTGTGTGTGTGTGTGTGTGTGTGTGT
>CM060319.1:32542867-32552867 GCA_030674155.1 Stramonita haemastoma
GAAGAAGACTTGCGAAGAAGAGATTTGCGAAGAAGAAGAAAGCTTGCGAAGAAGAAGAATTGCGAAGAAGATGAATTGCGAAGAAGAAGAATTGCGAAGAAGATGAATTGCGAAGAAGAAGAATTGCGAAGAAGATGAATTGCGAAGAAGATGAATTGCGAAGAAGAAGAATTGCGAAGAAGATGAATTGCGAAGACGAATTGCGAAGGAGAACTGCGAAGAGGACGAATTAAGAAGATAGAAAAAAGAAAAAGAAGAAAAAGAAAAAGAAGAAAAAGAAAAAGAAGAAGAAGAATTGCGAAGAAGAAGGAAAAGAAGAATTGCGAAGAAGAAGAATTGTGAAGAAGAAGAATCGCGGAGATGAAGAAGAAAAAAAAAAGAGAAGGAGGAGATGAACAAGAACAACAACAAGAACAACAAGATGAATGGAAGACTGCTTTAAGCATCATGAAGAAATTAATTTCCGCTACGAAGTGTACAAAAACTATTTCACTTTGTCTTTTGTTCTCCATCTTCTTTTCCGTTACTGAAAAAAAGCAAGCAGCACCAAACTATTGCAACATCTTTCAGACTAAGTATTACATTTCCATTTAAGAGCTCTACACCTTTTACATAACATCTTTATCCTCTCTCGGGGTCTGTTTTTTCTGTCTGTTTCTCTGTCATTCTCTCTCTCTCTCTCCTCTCTCTCTCTCTCTCTCTCCTCTCTCTCTCTCTCTCTCTCTCTCTCCTCTCTCTCTCTCTCTCTCTCTCTCTCTCTCTCTCTCTCTCTCTCTCTCTCTCTCTCTCTCTCTCTCTTTCTCTCTCTTTTTGTGTATCTCCCTGTCTCTCCCTGTCTCTGTCTCTGTCTTTGTCTCTCTCTGTCTGTCTGTCTGTCGGTCAGTCTGTGTGTATGTGGAGAGAGAGAGACAGACAGACAGAGACAGAGACAGAGAGAAATAGAGAGAGAGAGAAAGAGAGAGTGAGTGAGACAGACAGATATATACATATATACAGACAGACAGACAGACAGACACTCAGACAGACACACAAAAGGAGATGTTAGCTAAAAAGAAGTAGAAATTTGCTTGCATAATCAAAGTATCACGTCTTTGTATATAGTCTATTTTCGCCGCAGTAATTGACTTTTGGAAGTCTAGGCTGATATTGCTTTCGTTTTCGCAACCACGACTAAAACGGTAACAATCAACAAACTAAACTCTTGATATGAGTCTTGTTGGACTAAAAGACAGAAAAAGAGACAGGGGAGGGGGGAAGAGAGAGAGAGAGAGAGAGAGAGAGAGGGGGGGGGGGAGAGCGAGTGAGAGAGAGAGAGAGGAGAGCGAGAGAGAGAGAGAGGGGGGGGGGGAGAGCGAGAGAGAGAGAGAGAGAGACAGAGACAGACAGAGACAGAAAGAGAGAGATAGAGAGAGATAAAGACAGACCAACAGACAGACAGACGGACGGACAGACAGACAGAGACTGAAAAACAGAAACAGATACAGGGAGAGAGAGAGAGAGAGAGAGAGAGAGAGAGAGAGAGAGAGAGAGAGAGAGAGAGAGAGAGAGAGAGAGAGAGAGAGAGAGAGAGAGGAGAGATTGAGAGAGATGCTCGAAAAGAGATGTAGGCTGACTGACTGACTGACTGACTGACTGACTGACTGACTGATTGACTGACTAACTGATTGACTGACTGACTGATTGACTGACTGACTGACTGACTGACTATATGAATAAATAAATGAATGAATTAATGAATGAAACTCGGAAAAAGAACACAAATTTAGTGTATCCAACGGCAAGATGTGTAATTATATTTATGTAGGATGCAAGCAAAAGTTAAAGATTAGATCAACGCTACTGAATGTACTTTTTTGTATCTAACATAGTGACACACATTTTGTTTGTGTTGGGTTTTTTTTTTTCTCTCTCTCTCTTCATTTATTTTTTAAATATCCGAGATAATGTATCAAGAAGGTCAGGAAACAGCCGACATCCTGTTATAAATCACAAGTTAGGCCGTTGAAAAACGTTGTTGAGATTAAAATGTAAAGCACCTTCTTCTTGTCTGCTTTCTGTCTTCATGGTCTATCCTCCCTGACTTTTTTTTTTTTCAGAAAGACTATAAAAAAAAATTACCTCCCACGCCGTAGTCGGATATGTTGGGCCTGACTTGTCAGGTGCTTAACAGCAGTGCAACGCCTTTTTGGCTCCAATGACAGTCAACAATAGTTTCTGGCTGAGCGGTCAACAAAGAATAAGAAATATACAGCTGTCAAATCCGCTATCATACGTATAACAAAGAAATGAAGCATTTCAAAATTCATGATTTTTTTTTTTTAATCACAAAATGTTTTGAAACAAACTTAGAACAAAGAAAATTATGCAACAATATGACAAACCTTGAATACTGGGTTTTTTTTTTGTTTTTTTTTGCAGCTTGGAAAGCAAAAGCAGCTGCGACCAAGTTTGTATTGACGAACGCAATAGACATATTTGTTAATTTGTCTATAGGTTTGACAGTATTATACACAGAAGTTATGTTTCTGGTCTGGGCATTCAAAACAGCATAACATGGATAGGAAAATCCCCATGATATAAACAAACAAATCCCTGCAACTATGCAATATTCCATTCACTCAAATGTGCATTTACTGTTAACACACACACACACACACACACATATACACACGCACACACATAAACACACACACATACATACACACACATGTCTCCTAAATCACACTTAACAACGTATAATTAGTCTCCACTGCACACACAAAAACAACCAACCAACCAAACAAACAAACAAATAAACGGACCTAATTTATCCAAACTTCTCTTTAAATTAGAAACTAGCTTGGGAAACACAGCATTAAAACTAAACGGTTTTCACAGTGTGACTAATGACAAGGAAAAAAAACCCCAACAGTTTCACAAGGAAAGACAGGTCGGAGTGTTAGATAAGATTAGGGCCCCTGACTTGATTTGTGTCCCTTGTTAGTGAAACTGGTGCACGTGTGATTTTTAAGGCTCTTGTAAAACTGCATCTAAATCATTCACCATGGGGTTTACTCATGCTCATAAAATGTAACTGTTTTGTCTTTCATTATTTTTATTGTCTCATACAGGGAGGGAGGGGGAAGAGAGAGAGAGAGAGAAGAGAGAGAGAGAGAGAGAGAGAGAGAGAGAGAGAGAGAGAAGAGAGAGAGAGAGAGAGAGAGAGAGAGATAGAGAGAAGAAAGAGAGAGAGAGAGAGACAGAGACAGACAGACAGACAGACAGACAGACAGACAGACAGATAGATAGACAGATAGACAGATAGAGACAGAGATACAAAGAGACAGAGAGAGTCAGACACAAAGAAAGTGAAAAAGAGAGACAGAGAGAAACAGACAGAACGACCGATATACAGACAGACAAACAGACAGATAGATACACACACACAGAAAGAGAGACAGACAGACAGACAAATAGACACAGATACAGACATATACAGACGGTCAGACAGACAAACAGACAGACAGAGACAGGACTGATTAACAGACAAAAAAAGACAAAGAGCAGCGTCGTACTAGCAAACCAACAGGCAAAGGACTAAGAAATTTGATCCATCGAAATGGTTATCGTCTCAGACCGCACAGGCACCTATGCTTACGTGCAGAAAGTAGACTTAGCAAGGATACATCATAGATAATATCACTGATGCCAACAAACTAAGCTCCGAGACATCATAAGCAGGAGCAGAAAACAACGCCTGACTGATTCTTCGTGACAAAGCGTGGCCATCCCACTAGCATCCGCAGTGATGGAGATACTTCACAGGTGGCGCGTGGGCCTAGAACTTTGTTTCTTTTGTTTTTGTTATGCTGCATCATTTTTGTGACGTTCCTGTTCTGCTGTTCCCATGTCGCTCATCTCAATCTCCCCGCCGCAGCCATACACCAGATTCGTTATGTCGCATCCGTAGCGTTTGAAGTCTGCAAGGAATCTATCGATATCAGGCCGCCGTGGGCCACCAGCCAGAGGTGCCCTGCACTACTGCGGATCACTTTGGTGGTGTTCAGTGGTGCCTGTTCTGAGGTAACATACGCAGGCACCACCTACTAACGACAGTATAGCTCAGTCGCAGTGAGTCACCCACCCGAGTGGCGACCACCAGCCACAACGACAACTGTCTTCCGTGAACCTCTAACCCCAAAGACTTTAAAAAACAAAATCAAGTGGGCCTAGTACTTGTTCTTTGGGGCGAAGACAAACAGACCAAACCAGAATGACAATTCTCAAGGTGCACATGCTGTAAACTTAAAGTGACATTTTGTTGCTCAGAAAGTGTCAAACGGAAACGACACGCGTGTGTTTTATCTGACTAGGTATATTTTTTCTTCAGTTATTTTTGGTTTTCACTTGGCAAAGTTTGTATGTAGGTTCTTTGTTTGTCAATTTTCCGTTTTCAGTTGGAATGTTGGCAAAAACTTACTGCAAAATACCGATGGAGAGGTGTGTTTCTTATTTCAATGCCATTTGTTTACACACACACACACACACACACACACACACACACACACGCACGCACGCACGCACGCACGCACACACTCACGCACACACGCACACACGCACACACGCACACGTAAGCACGCACGCACGCTCGCATACGCACACACAAACACACACAAACAAACAAACACACACAACCACAAGCACACACATACGCACACACAAACACGCATACACAACAAAACACACACGCTTACACGCACGCACGCACGCACAAACACACACTCTCTCTCTCTCCTCTCTCTCTCTCTCTCTCTCTCTCTCCTCTCTCTCCTCTCTCCTCTCTCTCTCTCCTCTCTCTCTCTCTCTCCTCTCTCTCTCTCTCTCTCTCTCTCTCTCTCTCTCTCTCTCTATCTCTCTCTCTCTTTCGACCCTTGCAGTTTTGACTATTGTGTTTTGTACAGCAGCAACAGCAGCAGCAGCAGCAGCGAGTGGTAGTAGTAGTAGTAGTAGTAGTAGTAGTAGTAGTAGTAGTAGTAGGAGTAGGAGTAGTAGTAGCAGTAGCAGTAGTAGTAGTAGTAGTAGTAGTAGTAGTAGTAGTAGGAGTAGGAGTAGTAGTAGCAGTAGCAGTAGTAGTAGTAGTAGTAGTAGTAGTAGTAGTAGTAGTAGTAGTAGTCCATTAGTAGGAGAAGAAGCAGCTGCAGCATCAGTACTAGAAGCAGTAGTATGATTTTTATCGATATCATAATCGTTACAACGAAAGTCCCAGCAAAGAAGTTGAAGCGTTATATCCAATAACCTCAGCAAGCTCTCTTGGCAAAGCTACGAGTAAAAATATGCCACAGTTTTGCTATGGACAGACACATAGGAACACTCTTCGCCAAGTGGACACGAAAGGCGAAATCAATGTCAAACATGGCAGGGGTTGTCTGCTGTACTTCGTGTTACTTTTGCGGTAAAGGAGACGGTTGACATGTCCAATATTATTGTAAGGGTAAAGTTCACCTACACTCTCCTTCATTTTCATACCTGCCTTTCCTGTTCTTAAGAAAGAGGGGGGAAGGGTAACAACTTAAAAGTAGGATTAACTGTGGGGCTGTTCTCAAGCTGGCGACGTATTTGTCTTTTCGGCAGTCATACTATGTTGTGTTTCTTATTGCACGTTCCCCAGCTTAACAACACCCCGAAGTATAAACTACTCTTGACTCACTCATCCCACCTTGGGAGTTACTGTGAGACTGTATGAGTGCACTAGAGGAAACGTTTGCCTGTATGACTATTTTCATATTTACCTTTCTCTGTTAGCAGCTGTACTCCGACTTCGGGGACGGGGTGGCTTTGTGGTCAGAGAACTTGTTTTCCCAAAGCTATATTTAGGCAGCAATGAGCTTAGCTTGAATACCAATTGGATGGGTGGCCATTCGCACGCTCTGGCTTCAGTACAGTTCCCCCACAATTCACCAAGCTGTAAATGGGTACCTGCCCTTTTTTGCGACAGGGACTGTGAAACAGCGATAGAGAGGAGATGGGCACCGCCCTCAAAATGCTACAGCCCCTAGAGAAGCCGAGGTCTCTGACACCTGGCTCCCCAACAACCGCGTAGGTTGTTGGACACCTTTACCTTTACCTACTCCGACTTTTAGAAGATTATTTCTCTTTTAAAGGGTGAGAGCAGAGTGTTAAGTACGAGCTTGCTATGGCTAAAGACAAGATCGACATAGCATATTAAAGCATAAAGCAGTGTAAAGATGGCCTCGGCACTTGGATTTACACCACTACTTAAACCAAAACGCTTGAGTCGGCAGTCGTGTTTAGCGGCAGCTTTGCGGTACAAAGTGTTGCAGTTACCCAGTGAGGCAGAACGTGTTTAGTCTTCCCCTATGCCACCCCCTCCCCCCACCTCCTCCCTTACAGAGTTTGTAACTGAAGAACGTCTGTGGTAGTAATTGGCAGATAAGCTTGAAGTAATTACTATGTTTGTTGAGATCAGTTTCAAGTGTCTTTGTACTGGTTTGTACTGTAGTCTTTTGTATTGTGTTGCTGCTTTTCGTTTTGTGTGTGGCTGTGTTAACAGTAGTGCATCACATTGCATTGTATCACATCGAATTGTTTCGTATTATACTGCATTGTATTGTATTGCATTGCATTTCACTGCATCCTGCTTTAAGTCATGGAAGATTTTCTCCCAGAGCAGCTGGTATTTTATGCAGAAAAATCTGCCATAACTTTAAGCAGGACACGTGAAATAAATGCAATACAATAACATGTAATTGACAGATACGGTTTAAGAAATTGGCATCTTGTATGGCGATCAGTTTCAGTGTCTGTGCCTGTATTAACAGATACGATTTAAGAATTGGCATCTTGTTTCGAAAGTCAGTTTGAGTGTCTGTGCGTGTAATTAACAGAAACTATTTAAGGAATTGGCAGCTTGTTTTAAAGTCCCTTTCAGTGTTTGTGCTTGTAATTAACATTATGCGGTTTAACAAAATTGCACTCTTGTTTTTGAGTCCTTTTCAGGGTCTGTGCTTGAAATTAATAGATAAGGTTTAAGAAAATCGCATCTTGTTTAAGAGTTCCGTTTCAGTGTCTGTCCTTGTAATTGACAGATTATCTCCAAGTGATTGGCACAATGATGTGTTTAAGAGTCAGTTTCAAGTGTCTATGAATACAATTGACAGATTATCTCTAAGCAGTTGGCATATAATATGTTTACACCCGTGTTTGCGTGTGCCATTCACAGATTGTTTTTCGGGGCATTCAGCTAATACATTTAGAAGCCAGTGTCAAGTTTGCGTGATCAATTGACAGATCAACTCTAAACAGTTAGCATTTACGTTTTACAATCAGTTTCAAGTGTCTGTGGGTGCAACTGGCAGGTTATCTTCAAGTCATTGGCAATTTGTTTCAGCGTCAGTTTCCAGTGTCGTCTGTGTGTGCATTTGACGAGATTATCTCAAAGTAATTGGCACACGTGTTTTAGAGTCAGTTTCAAAGACCTGTATGGAAAGTTGACATAATTATTATCTTTCAGCAATAAGCATGACATATTACCTTTAAGTAACAAGCATTTAATTTCAGAGTCAGTTTCATGAGTCTGTGTGTGAAGCTGACAGATAAAAAAGACATTCAGCATAATATGGCTGTTTTGAAGTAACTAGTATTTTGCTTCAGAGTCAGTTTTCAGTGTTTGTGCACGTTCTTGTTCTAGTTCTCGGAAATGGCCGCTTTGCTTTAGGGTCACTGTCAAACAAACGAAAGGCTGGAAGTTTGCAAACTCAAAGTCTGCTGCTGTATCTATCGGGGGTACAGGAGTGCTTACCAAAAGGACACAGGAGAAGAGAGGCTGTGCGAGAGAGAGAGAGAGAGAGAAGAGAGAGAGAGAGAGAGAGAGAGAGAGAGAGAGAGAGAAGAAGAAGAGTAGAGAGAGAGAGAGAGAGGAGGAGAGAAAAGAGGAAGACAGACAGACAGACAGACAGAGACAGACAGACAGACAGACAGAGAGTGAGAGAGAAAGAGTGCGTGCGTGCGTGGTGCGTGTGTGTGTGTGTGTGTGTGTGTGTGTGTGTGTGTGTGGTGTGTGTGTGTGTGTGTGTGGTGTGCGTGAGTATGTGTGCGCGCGTATGCGTGTGCGTGCACGTGTGTGTCTGCATGTGTATGTGTGTATGTGTGTGCACTGATGCGCGCTCGTGTGTCTGTCTGTCTGTCTGTGCATGCGTGAATGTGTGTGTGTGTGTGTGTGTGTGTGTGTACGTGTCGTGTAGTGTGTGTGTGCGTGTGTTGTGTGTGTGTCAGTGTGCACTAGTAAAGTGCCACTAGTCTTTTAAAATAGGTGTTTGACGCAGTGTAAGAAAACCGTAGTCAAACTTTTCTCGTTCGACTTTGAAAGCTTGTAAATGACACTGGTAGACCTACAGTCTTTTGGACTGAAATTGTCTTTTTTCTCGCCTGCGCCGACGCACGTACATAATTTGTGTGTGGTGTGTGTGTGTGGTGTGTGTGTGTGTGTGTGTGTGTGTGTGTGTGTGTGTGTGTGTGTGTGTGTGTGTGTGTTAGTGCGTGTGTGTATGTGAGGGAGGGAGGGAGGGAGAGATAGAGTGAGATAGAGTGAGAGAGAGATAGACAGTATTAGAGAGACAGAGAGAGACAGAGAAAGACAGAGAGAGGAGAGAAAGAAAAAGAGAGAGAAATGTGTTTCTACATATATAGAATGACCGACAGACATACAATGACAGACTCAGAAACAGACAGAGAGATAGAAACAGAATCAGATTCAATCAATCAGACAGACAGACAGACAGAAAGAAAAGAAACGAAAGAAAAAGGCTGACAGGCTGAGAAACAGATACAGGAACACACACACACACACACACACACACACACACACACACACACACACACACACACACACACACACACACACACACACACTCCTAATATCACTAATAGTGAAAAGACGTAAAATCTCAAGAACGAACACACACACACACACACACACACACACACACACACACACACACACACACACACACACACACACACACACACACACACACACACACACACACACACACACATCTATATGAGAGAGCGAACGAGCGAGAAAGCCTGGGAGAGAATGCATCAATGAATCTTGTTTATTGAGGGAAAAGAATAAGCACACATGATGGCTCTTTTACATCCAGCCCTCAGTCAAGGAAAATTGGCAATAATAAATAGCTAGCAAGCAAGCATACAAACAGAGAGTGAGAGAGGCGGGGGGGGGGGGGGGGTTGAAAGAAAGAGAGATAGACAGACAGAGAGACAGAAAGAGAGGGAGACAGACAGACAGAAAGACAAAGAGACGAGAGAGAGAAAAAAAGAAAAGAAAGAGGGAGAGAAGAGAGAGAGAGAGAGAGGGAGACAGACAGACAGACAGACAGACAGACAGACAGACAGACAGACAGACAGACAGACAGACAGACAGACAGACAAAGAGATTTATTATTTTTTTCTCTAATATCGAGGAAAATAGAATAAGCACTCATATGCTCTTTTACGTCCAGTCCCTGTGTGTATGCAGTATTGTCAATTTTGTCATAAAAAATTATGTTCCCACCGGCACACAATGACCTACTCTTAGGGAAGCGAAACATGATTTAATGTGTGCGCAAATGTTCTACGTGAGTTTGCACACAGGGCCTCGGTTTGTAGTCTCATGCAAAGGACTTGTGGGGAGACTGGAGTCAGCACTGACATTAACTCGAGGGAAAAAAATCATCTCGAACGGGAATCGAACTCGGGTCGTCATATTGCGAGTACAATATTCTGACCATAGGCTAACCAAAGAGAGAGAGAGAGAGAGAGAGAGAGAGAGAGAGAGAGAGGAGAGAGAGGAGAGAGAGAGAGAGAGAGAGAGAGAGAGAGGAGGAGGAGAGAGAGAGAGAGAGAGAGAGACAGACAGACAGACAGACAGACAGACAGACAGACAGACAGACAGACAGACAGACAGACAGACAGAGTCAGATACAGACAGAGAGAGAGA
>CM060319.1:32557867-32562867 GCA_030674155.1 Stramonita haemastoma
CCATTCAAAAATCGAAGATCACAGACCCCACCTTCTTATATTAGTTCACGTCCACAAACCAAAAAAAACAAAAAAACTTACATCAACACCACACACAAATGACAATTTGAAAAAATCCCCACACCCCAGAGAAATGCAGCAACAGCACAGGTGGGTGTAACTCAGTTTTCACTTTTCACCTCAGTACAGCTGATCCTTGCTGATGGTATTACGTGATAACGCACGCCCAACTTTTTTTTTTTTCAAATCAGTCGGGGGGCACTGAAACAACAGGTTACGTGGAAATGAAATCACGTCCACACAATCCTCAGAGCAACTCGTAGAAGGAAAGTCCGCACTTTGCCAAGGTATGGCCTGCAGCAGCAGAGTGGAGGGAGGCTGCGTTCAGGGGTCCATTCTATCCAGGTTTTGCAATTGCGCATCTCTGTAACAAAGAGTTTGATTCATTAATGTCAGCATGATGGCGTGGAGGTTGAAGGTAACGTAATCATCCCCACAGATGAAAGATGCAATCAGTAGACAAACGATAACGCTTACTACGTTGAAGGGAACATTTTTATATCCTGTTCAAGTTAAGTCAGATAGAAATGATTATGGCAGTTGTTGAATTTTTAGATCCTTGACTCAGATTTGAAATGACTGTCGGGAATTTAAAAAAAAAAAAAAGGTGTTGTGTTTTGTCAATTACGGATACATACGTATGTACAGGCATGTACGTGCGCATGCGCGTGCGCACAAACATACACACACACAGATACACAGACAGACAGACAGACAGACAACACAAACATGCATACACACATTGTTTGTCTGCTTACATGTCTGTCTGTCTTTTCGTCTGTCTTTTTATCTCTGTCTCTCTCTCTCTGTCTCTGTCTGTCTGTCTGCCTGTCTCTGTCTCTTGTCTCTCTCTCTCTTCTCTCTCTCTCTCTCTCTCTCTCTTCTCTCTCTCTCTCTCTCTCTCTCTCTCTCTCTCTCCTCTCTCTCTCTCTCTCTCTCTCTCTCTCTCTCTCTCTCTCTCTCTCTCTCTCTCTCTCTCTCTCTCTCTCTCTCACACACACAACACACACACCACACACACACACACACACACACACACACGACACACACACACACACACACACACAACAACAAACACACACACACACACACACAGACACACACACAGATGACACACACGATAACGCGCTAAATACGGCCATAACTCATGTCACCACAGATCATCTACACAAAAATAGATAATCATTAGCGCCCTAATCAGCGTTTAGGCAAGCTTCAGTTAATTGCTGATAGAATATCGGCATGATTAGAACCAGCTAGGCCTCTTGCTGTCAGTCTGAATGAAGCGAAGAAGATTTATTGTTCCAAGCCAATTGTAATCACATTTATCTTCTTGTACTTCGCACTGTTCGGGATTTTGTTTGTGTGTTTGTTTGTTTGTTTTATTCTTTATTGCACACGATTCGTGTCGGTTTGTATGTGTATCACATTACTTGGCATTTTTTTAATACTTTAATCGTTTGTGATTTATTCGATAGCGTTGATTACTGAATACTGAGATACTAACACCCCTTAGTAAGTTTCTTACTGTCTCCCCCCCCTCCTCTCTCTCTCTCTCTCTCTCTCCTCTCTCTCTCTCTCTCTCTCTCCCTCCCTTCCTTCCTCCCTCTCTCTTTCTGTCTTTTTGCCTCTCTCCCCCTTTACTCTGTCTGTCTGTCTGTCTGTCTGTCTGTCTAACGCTGTCTCCCTCTCTGTCTTTGTCTCCCTCTCCACCTCTCTCTCTCCTCTGTCTGTCTGTCTGTCTGTCTGTCTGTCTGTCTGTCTGTCTGTCTGTCTGTCTCCCTCTCCTTCCCCCCCCCCCTTCTCTCTCTCTTAATTTCTCTGTCTCTGTCTGTCTGTCTGTCTCTGTCTCTCTGTCTCTTCTCTCTCTCACTCATATTTTGTTATCAGGCACCACCCACCACCTACCCCACCTGCCCCCCATCGCGACAACAAAACTCAGTTGTGTGTACTGAATAGCGTCCACACCTGACAATTGATAATTATATCACTCAAACATGGGGATTTTTTCCTTAGCTCCTTGAAAAGTCGCAGTGGCCGTGCCCCTAAACTGCATTTTTCAGGCATGACAGTTGTGTTTTCTTTCTTTCTTTCTTTCTTTTCTTTCTTTCTTTCTTCTTCTTTCTTTCTTTCTTTCTTTCTTTATATCGTTAATGCGCGCGCGCGCGTGAGTGTGTATGTGTATGTGTATGTGTATGTGTGCGTGTGTGTGCGCGCGCGCGTGTGTGTGTATGTTAGTGTGCGCATGTGTGTGTATGTTAGTGTGTGCATGTGTGTGTATGTATGTATATGTGTGTGCTTGTGTGTGTGCTTGTGTGTATGTGAGTGTATGTGTGAGAGAGAGAGAGAGAGAGAGAGAGAGAGAGAGAGAGAGAGAGAGAGAAGAAAAGACAGACAGACAGACAGAAGAGAGAGAGAGAGAGAGAGAGAGAGAGAGAGAGAGAGAGAGAGAGAGAGAGAGAGAGAGAGAGAGAGAGAGAGAGAGAGAGAGAGAGAGAGTGAGATGTGCATATCACACTCGCACACGAAAACTCCACTTAAAAATCCCATCCGAAGGATTTTGTTTGTAGTAGTGTCGATAACGCTGTTAAGCCCTGAGGAAAAAATCCCTTGGTGCCTCAGGTGGTCTAGAGGTAAGGCACCAGCCTAGAAAGCGAGAAGTGCAGGTTCAATTCACGTGTGTACCTTAACTTTTTCCTCACTCACTAATACTAAACACTGAGTGGGGGCCTGGGTGTATCATAGTCCTTTGGATCAGACAATAATAGCATGATCCCGCAGTGTCTGGCAAAGCTCTGTAGAAAATTTCACTCTCATAGGAAAACAAATACACACGCTGAAAGGACATTTTTCTTAATGGGTGGCGCAGTTCTTGTGGTGACGCGCTATCCCTTGGGGAGAGTAACTCCAAATTTCACGCAGAGAAATCTGCTGACTTATACAAAACACTACAATAATAACAATACAGAATCGAACCCACACTCCCGGGTCCGGTTACCGTCCAGTCACATGTACGATATTCTAACCAAGGCTATTCCGCCCCCTCTGGCTCCTTATCTTGCCTAATCCTTCGACAGCGACAAGATGTTTATGAAAACTGCACAGGTGAAAGGAAGCAACACAAGTTTGAAACCGAGAACGAAAACAAATCATATGAAGAAAGTTATCGTAGAATGTATGATCATTGACATGCACTGTGAATAATGAAGCAAAACAAAACAAAACCTCACCACCACCACCACCACCCCCCCCCCCAAAAAAAAAAGAAAGAACACCAACACAAATAGACCAAAAAAGAAACAAAAACACCGAAAAAAAGAAAACTAACGTCAAAACATGTGACGACAACACACAGGAAGCTTACAATGGCGATTAAAGAAAACCGCAATATCTAAAAAAACAACAACAAGCAAACAAAAAACAAACAAAAACACACACACACATTTTCGAAAAAACTGAAAACAGAAAAGAACGATAAAACATGTGAACAAAACAAACTGACCCCAGAAAACATTGCAGACTAGATAACCCCAAACCCTCCGAATGTAAAAAAAGATAAAGAAGTCTTATAAAAAATTAAAAAAAACTATCGGTAAAACACGTCACAAACACATACTGACGGAAACGACATGCAGAAAATACAACAGAAAAAATCGAATGTTTTAATAATTAAAAAACCCAAAAGCAAACAAAAAAGCAAACTAATGGTAAAACAGACAATCAACACACACACACACACACACACACACACACACACACACACACACACACACACACACACACACACATACACACACACCTACACACACACACACACACACACACACTGACCACAATACACACAAAATATTCTAACGCAAAAATCTACAAACACCATATAAACAACTGAGAGAAAAAAAAAAGACTAAAAAAATAACTAACGGTAAAACATGTGAACCACACACACACACACTACAGAAAACACACACACACGCACAAAAAAAGCGAACTCCCACCAACATACTCCGCAGGCTTGTGAATGGTGTATGTGTGCAGCTGATAATTAGCCCAACGAGTAAGGCAGAGAGACTACAGGCTAAGGCTACATATCCAGCCCACCCGAACTTTGTGGCTGCCACCTTCGAGCGAGCGGGCACGAGCACGGCTAGCTAAGACTTCAAACATGATCCTCTATTCTCTCTCCCTGGGTGTGAGAGAGACAGAAAGAAGAAGCTGCCACGCGCTCGCCTGCCTGCTCTCTCTCTCTACTACTCTCTCTCTCTCTCTGAACCGCCCCCCCCTCCCCCCCCCCCCCCCCCTGCACACGCCCCCGCCCCCACCCCACCCCTGAGCTGCCAGCGCTAGCTAGGCTACTAGGCCTACTACCACAAGCAATGCCCCCACCACACCACGGCAAAGGTACTAGGCTGGCCAGTCAGGCACATTTCGGTGGACTTCAAGGCAATACTTACTCGAAGACCCCGCCTCCACCTCTCTACCCACCTCTCCTCTTTTTCTTAGAGTGATAATAGGGGATATATTAATAAAAAAAAAAGCATGCTGCATTTTTTTTTCTTTTGGGGGGATATTGGTGTGGTGGTGTGATGGGTGGTAGGGTGATTTTTTGTGTTAAAGTTATGTGGTATATATTATTGTCCCCAGTAGGAAGAGAAACAGCAAAAATTCTAACCTTTATAATACCATAGGACTTTGTACAGACTGTTAATACATAACGTCACATTCACCAAAGACTTTCTACATACTTTACTACAGAGGGTCACTTTACAAAGACTGACACACAGACTGTATTACTGTCCCATGTACAAAGACCTGATACCAGACTGTTATACATGTGTCACATTACCAAAGACCTACACAGACTGTTATTACATGGTGTCACATTGTACCAAAAGACCTGATACACAGACGTTATACATGTGTCACATTGTACCAAAAGACCT
>CM060319.1:32570367-32577867 GCA_030674155.1 Stramonita haemastoma
TGCCTTACAAGCACTGCCTCTGTACCGATACAGATCACCACCATTACCATTACAAGACCTCCACAGTGGCACTTTCTGTCTGTCTGTCTGCAAGCCAGACTGCTGATCTGACTGGCCTGGTGCTAAATGAATCGCCTATGGGTGCAAGGGTACGTTGGGAGGGTAAAAGAAGCGAGGATGGTGATATATATACAAGACTGTTAAGGAAAAGTGAAAGTAATAGATATGGGGGAAAGTCAGTGTGTGTGTGTGTGTTGTGTTGTTTGTGTGTGTGTGTGGTGTGTGTGTGTGTGGTGTTTGTATATGTGTTTGAAAGAGAGAATAAGAGAGAGAGAGAGAGGGAGGGAGGGAGGGAGAGAGAGGAATGGGGAGATAGAAAGGGAGGGAGAGAGAGATAGAGAGGGAAGTGGAGAGATAGAGAGGGAAGTGAGAGAGAGAGAGAGGAGAGAGAGAGAGAGAGAGAGAAGAGAGAGAGAGAAGATGAGAGAGAGAGAGAGAGAGAGAGAGAGAGAGAGGAAGATATGATCATCACAATGACAACGATGTTCATGACAATGAAACAGCTATGAATTTAACATCAAATGCAATAATTATAACAATCAGACAACACATAATGACAATGATGACAACAATATCGACAACAATGATGACAACAATGATGACAGCAATGACGACAACAACAAAGGACACTGATAACAATGACAACATTATGATGACAACCTCGATGGCAGCAATGAAGAGTTAAACAGTACAACGTTAGCTAGCAGCCAGCTACATACACCCAAGAGCTATAGGACCAGTGACCAAGTTTGGTTGCACTCAGCTTCAGACTTGCAAAGTATGGCCAGAATAGCAACATGGGCATCTAGTTCACTGACAGGTCGATTCGGGAGATATAAAAGACAGCGTGGAATTGATAGATTGAGGGGCATGGCCAGCAAACAGGTCAGTTGCTCTGATCTGACAACAAGTGAAATATGAGGAAACTGATTTCGGAATTGCCATTCAGATTTGCATACGTCACTATGCTCTCTGTGTGTCTGTGT
The DNA here is from genome assembly GCA_030674155.1 of Stramonita haemastoma. Lineage (NCBI taxonomy): Eukaryota > Metazoa > Mollusca > Gastropoda > Neogastropoda > Muricidae > Stramonita > Stramonita haemastoma. Next base: position 32,571,414 of record CM060319.1, read on the forward strand.
CTGAGTCTGTCTGTCTGTCTGGCTAGCTGTTTGTCTGTCTAATGTTTCTGTCTCTCCCTGTCTCTGTGTCTCTGTGTCTCTGTGTCTGTCTGTCTGTCTGTCTGTCTGTCTGTCTGTCTGTCTGTCTGTCTGTCTGTCTGTCTGTCTGTCTGTCTCTCTCTCTCTCTCTCTCTCTCTCCCCTCTCTCTCTCTCTCTCTCTCTCCTTCTCTCTCTCTCTCTCTCTCTCTCTCTCTCTCTCTCCGTGTTTATTTCTTCTTTTCTCTTTCTTTTTTATTTTGTTTATTATTAAGCTAGCAGTTTTTTTTAGTTTATAATCAAACTGATTGAATCTTCTGATAACATATAAAGTCGATAAGTAAATACTTAATTAAATAAGAAGTAGATTGTCACATGTCCTACGGTGTTTCTTTTTTTAGTATTCATACAATATCACAGGATGCAGGACATTGTATTGTTTTGTACTGTAATGTCTTGTGTTGTATTGCATTGTATCATATTGCATTGCACTGTATTGTGTTATACTGCATTTCATTGTTTTGTATGTTTTGTTTGTTTTTGTGGCATCGTTGTATTCTATTACATTGTATGATGCTTCCGGCCAATCTACGTTTCTCTGCATAAATTCCAGCCATTTGTCCCTGAAAAAGAACGTCGTCAATACAGTTTCATTATCCATTTTTGGGCTTTTTTAAAAATATATTTTTCCTGGTATCAAGTCAAGTGTACTTGTTTTCCTTTGTGAATATATTGTCAGAAGAATTTTTACAAGGTACGAACTTCTTTCTACCATGGGTTCCTTAACATGTGCTTAATGTGCATTACACCAAGGTTCTCAGTTTGCTGTCACTGTCAAATCGTGTTTCATCAAGACCACCACTCAATGCCAATGGAACGAAGAAAAGTTTACTTTTTTAACACGTTCATATAAAAACTTAACCAGAAAATTATTGCTGTTTAGGCAGGTGTAGTACCTCTAGACCACCACTCCACCCATCTTCACACACTGCAATACGTCTGCAAGAAAACTCCAGAAAACACAATGATTTATATAATGTGATTTATTTTTAAGGTAACACTCAGTCAGATATTTGCTGAGTATCTTTCGTGTTTTGACAACCAGACATTGCTAACATTAATGGCAAGGTCTTTAACATGCACATGCGATCTACCGTGTGCCTGTGTACAGAGAGGAGAGTAAGGCTGTGTCAGGGTAGGCTTGTGCATAGTTCACATGTCAGATCGCAATAATCGCCATGTGCAATCTACATAAGGCTGCAATGATCCAAACCTACCACCCTGTACTTTAGGATAACTATTAGAGTTAAAGCGCACAGCCTCATCAAACGAAATAAAACACACAACTTTATGGTGAAGTGTACCTAGACAGATCATCAGACCATATGAGCAGTGATAATATATATAATATTATATATAATATACATACATACATACATACATACATATATATATATACATATATATATGTATATATATAGATAGATAGATAGATAGATAGATAGATAGATAGATAGATAGATAGATAGATAGATAGATAGATAGATAGATATAGATAGATTATAAATATATAAATAGATATAGATAGATAGATAGATATAGATATAGATAAGATAAATAGATAGATAGATAGATAGATAGAAGATAGATAGATAGATAGATAGATAGATAGATAGATAGATAGATAGATAGATAGATAGATAGATAAGATTACCAATGTGTCTTAAAACAGGAACTGGACGATAATCCATGATGACCGAAAGTTATGTTTTGTCATTGAGAGGTAGTTTGGTAAAGTTATTTCCATGTAAACACAGAAACACACACACACACACTTAGATACACAGATGTTGATATTCACAGACAGACACTCTGATAAGACATGGATACAAACAGAATGCATTCAGACACATAGACACAAAGACACATAAACAAAGAGATACACTCCGCACAAACAAAGACACAGACACAGACACAGACACAGACACACAGACACAGACACAGACACAGAGACAGACAGACAGACACACACATACACACACGCGCGCGCGCGCGCGCGCACACACACATACAATCACACACAACCGCACACACATACACACAAAAATATGTATACACACATAATCACACACACACAATCACATAACATACATGCACAAATATGTATACACACACGTGCGCGCACATGTGCATGTATCCAAGCGCAACCTTAGCAACAAAAATGATAAACTCCACTCCATACTGTTTAGTTTGTAATTCTCACAACTTTTATCAACGATCCACACAACCACAACACACAACACACAACCACCACACACACACACACACACACACTACACACACACACAACACCACACACACACACACACACACACACATATGTGCCAGATTTATCTGAAGTTCTCCACTGTCCGTGTTTGTTTCACACAAAAACGATGTCACCGATAAAAGTGTTGTGAGTGTGTGGGGGTCAGTGTAGGTGTGTTGACACAGCGTGATTTCACAGTGCTTTGTCAGCCCAGCCACTGATTGCAGGTCTGTTTTCTCAAAAAAAAAGATCTCCTCTAAGTTTCTCTTCAAATCAGCACGTTCAGGAATAGAACTGCCACACCTCAAACTGTCTGGATAAAAAGCAGGACACGTTTTAATCAAAGAGAGGAGTGTTGTGCTATCTTGTAGTATGATGCTTTTTTGGCTGAACTGAAAGATGTCAGTGACAGATTTCTTTATCACTCTTTGGAGAGTCGTTAGGGTGGAACAGAACTTTCCTGGCAGATTGTTTTGGAACAGTTGAGCTTGGAGAAGCTCATGTCACAGACTGTGTGATGGTTTGCTTTTGACATCTATGCAACCAGCTATGATTAACACACCCTTGTGTGAACATGGGTAGAGTTTAATTACGTGTGGCCAAGTTTAAAATCATATATATATGTGCTGACATTTAGGACTTCATTTCCTCGCTTGATGCAAGCCAACTTGCAAGGTTTAAGGAGTTAAAATTACTTATTAACACCAAGGCCATACAAATAACATGAAAAAAGTCCTAATGAAATAAATACCTCGGTGAAGACTTAAACAAATGCCCTTAACTATCACCAGATAATAGCAGACTGCCAAAGATAAACTTGTGCTTTCTGGCCAACCAAAATTTCATCACCTCTGCATGCATAACGTGTCATGTATGATTCACAGTAAACAGATTCTGCTACCCTATATGGATTTTAAATTCATTTTCATTTTCCTGGGCTGGCATATAATAACATAGATGAGTGATTTGGCAAGCAACAATCCACTGCAGTGCCTTAGTGATTTCCCATAGAGAGAAGAAGAAGAAGAAGGAGAAGAAAGAAAGAAGAAGAAGAAGAAGAAGAAAGAAGAAGAAAGAAGAAGAAGAAGAGAAGAAGAAGAAAAGAAGAAAAAAAAAGAGAAGAAGAGACGCAAAAAGCAAGAAGATCAAGAAAAAGATATAAAAAAGCAGAACGAAAACAACGAAACAAGAACAAGAGGAACGAGAACTACACATTCACAGAGTAAAAAAAACATCTGAAGCAGCCCCTCTGTAAAAAAACAAAAAAGCCTTATTGATCACATCACGACCCCTGTACAGTGACACAGGCTGGTATTGACTGACCAATACGTAACAATCCACTGTGACACAGGCCTGACAAGCAGCACCTCTACAATTGCTGTACAGACCACTTCCATTACCATTACAGGAGGGCCATCACTGGTGTCACTGTCTAGCTGTTATTTGTGACACGCCCTTCGCGAGCAACCCCTTTGCACTGATATTGAGGTCACTATCTGTCTACCAGCCAAACTGTTGACTTGTCTGGCACTTTAAAATGAACAGCTTCGGGGTGGGAGAGTGAGACAGATGGAGTCAATGTGATTTACTGCTTTAAATCACAGAAAGAGAAGGGAGACAGGGGGGATTTAAGTAACGGTCTTTCTTTCTGTGAGTCTAGTCTGCTTCCTTGAATGTATCTGCAAGACACAGAGAGAGAGCGAGAGAGGAGAGAGCGAGAGAGCGAGAGAGCGAGAGAGAGAGAGAGAGAGAGAGAGAGAGAGAGATGACAGACAGACAGACAGACAGACAGAGACAGAGGACAGACAGACAGACAGACAGACCAGACAGACAGATTGATCGAATCGATCGATCGATCGATCGAAGATGATGATAGATGATATGATCGATAGATAGATAGATAGATAGATAGACTAGATAGATAGATAGATAGATAGATAGATAGAATAGATAGATAGATAGATGGATGGATGGATGGATGGATGGATGGATGGATGGATGGATGGATGGATTAAAAGAGAGAGAAAAGATAGCAGGAGATATGCAGAATAAAAGAGAAAATAACCAATACACTGACTTTTTATCCAGAGTTTGTCTTTCGCCTGCCCAAAGGTGATTGTACACACTCAAACACACAGATACACAGACACAGACACAGACACACAGACACACAGACACACAGACACACATACACACACATACACACACACACTATTCAGACTATCCTTCATTGTTACACCCATCATCCCAAAACCCAGAATCTTTTACAATCCATACAGGCCTACCAGTCAGTAGTTTCTGGCTGACCATAACGTCTCAAGAAATAGCTGTTGTAGGAACTGCCACCATAACCCTGACAAAACACTGTACATTGGCACTGTCTGTCTGCTGACTGTGGCATATACCTAACACACATTCTAAATACGATTGCTCCACAGACTACTACCATTACCGTGGCAAGAAGTGTACAGGTGGTACTTTCTGTTCACTGTGACATATGCCTTACAAGCACTGCCTCTGTACCGATACAGATCACCACCATTACCATTCCAAGACCCACACAGGGGCACTTTCTGTCTGTCTGTCTGCAAGCCAGACTGCTGATCTGTCTGGCCTGGAGCTGAATGAATAGTCTTTCGGGTGAAAGGGTGGGAGAGTGAGAAAGGAGAAGGGGGGTGGAGTAGGTGGTTTATATGGGATGGACAAGAGAAATGAAAAGAAAAAAAAGAAGGGGAAATATGTGTGTGTGCGCGCACGCGCGCGCACGCGCGCGCGCTCGCGCGCGTTCGCGGTGTGTGTGTGTGTGTGTGTATGTTTGTTTTGTGCGTGTGTGTATGTTTGTTGCGTGTGTGTGTTTATGTGTGTTTTTTGTGTGTGTTTGTGTGTGTATGTGTATGTAGAGAGAGAGAGAGAGTAAGAGACAGAGACAGAGAGACAGACGGACAGAGAGACACAGAGAGATGATTATAATGAAATGATGGCAATGATGACGAGGATGACGCTGATAACAGCTACAGGTAGTAAGGACTAAAATAACAATGGTAATGATGGCAACTACTCGACAGCCATGACAACAATGACGATACTCTGACGTCAACCCCACCAATCAAAGAAGATTTCAAATGTGCACAAATGCATCTGTTTATCACCTCATCCAATAGACTAGCACTCAGAAATGGGTTCAAACTGGCAATGAAACCATTTACTGTTCCTTTTCTAGACATGTGCGTTACCTGTAGACCACTATCCTACCAAACCCTACATTCTACAACACACCTGTAAAACAATCCATCGACAGAATTATCGGTATAATGTCATTTGCAGCGAAACTATGGAAGTTTTGAGGGGCTTCTTTTGTGTTTCTCGGACCCTACGAATACTGGTATGAACAGTGGGTTCAAGTACCACGCTGGTGGCTTTTTCGTTTTCTTTTGTCTTCTCTCAAGGATGATAGGATAAGCCATCGTGCGTTTTTATACCCAGATCCCCTGTGCATGCGGTTTCATAATTGTTTGTCATCCATTCTCGCCAACACCCAAGTTTCTGTATACATATTTACAAAGAGAAGAGCAAGGATGTTCCACGGCTGATCTGCACAAACAGTTCTTGTGTGAGATTATAATGATTGTCATTTGTAATGTGGAGAGTAATGCGAGGAATCAAACCTTCGACCCATGCCTCTAGACATGTTAGGATCATAAGCCTACAGACTTGTTCACCTGAATACAAAAAAATAGCATTTGGATGAACTATGACTAGAAACTTTCATCCAACTTTGTGATTCATGATGTCAATAGAAATGATAAAATATATTTGAAAATAGGTTCAAGTTGATAACTCAAGAAGTTAAGTTATTTCTGATCCTTGAAGTAACCTTGGATGCATTTGGTTTTCATTTGCACACAGAAACACATACAAAGAGATACACAAGCATAACAAGACACTCATGCATAAACATTCTGACAACACACAGACACACAGAGACACACAGACACAAACACAACACACACACACACACACACACACACCACACACACACACACACACACACACGCTACACCTACACCACACACACACACACACACACACACACCACACACACACACACACACACACACCACACACACACA
>CM060319.1:32582867-32585367 GCA_030674155.1 Stramonita haemastoma
TTGATGGTGAGCCCATCTCCTCTCTCTCGCGGCTTTACCTTCCCTGACCCTAAAAGGGGCAGGTATCCATTTACAGCTGTTGAACTGGGGACTGTACTGAAGCCAAGCGCTCAACGGTCACCCATCCATTTGGTAACACGCTCGATGCTGCCTAACCTTTGCTGCGGAAAGCGAGTGCTCTGACTACTGACTCTCCCATCCCCATCACGACTATGAACAATTATAAAAAAAAACCCTCTCTCCTCCTCCTCCTCCTCCTCCTTCCTCTCTCCTCCTCCTCCTCCTCCTCCTCCTCCTCTCCTCCTCCTCCCTCCTTCTCTCCTCCTTCCTCCCTCCTCTCCTCCCTCCTCCTCCTCCTCCTCCTCACCCATTAAGTATAGTAATACGACAGACAAGGCCGACGATGATTTAAACGCTGAAATAAAACCCTCAACCTACAGCACACACAAAACTATGATTAGTTAAGTTTCATCTAAAGAATAACAACAGCAGCAACAACAACAAAAAACGGTGCAGTTTTTCCACCATGTGCCTGTGTTTTTCCGAGAGGGCATGGTCTAAACACAGGATGGATGCCTGTCTCTCTGACAGGTCAGTGTGGGAGACCAAAGGGAGGCAAGGTCATCCTCCAGTGATGGACAGACAGGTCAGTGGGTCTGACCTGACCATGTCAAAGCAATATTAAAAAAGCACCTGAATATTGAGATAGCCTGTCCGTTTTTCTGTGTTTCTTTTAGTTTCTTTCTTATTTTTGTCAGTTGTGCCTTCGTTTGTCTGTCTGTCTGTTCTGTTGTCTGTCTGTCTGTTGTCTGTTTCTGTTCTGTCTGTCTGTCTGTGTGTCTGTCTGCTGTCTGTGCCTGTCTGTCTGTCTGTCTGTCTGTGTTGTCTTTTCGTGTCTCTGTCTTGTTCTGTCTGTCTTTGTCATGTTGTTTGTCTTCTTGTCTGTTTTGTCTGTCTGTCTTGTCTGTCTTTCTTGCCTTCTGTCATGTCTGTCTGTCTTGTCTATGTCTCTGTCTCTCTCTCTGTCTCTGTCTGTCTGTCTTCTGTCTGTCTCTCTCATTCTCTCTGTCTCTCTGACTCCTGTCTCTCTGACTCTGTCTCTCTGTCTCTGTCTCTGTCTCTCTGTCTCTATCCTGTCTCTGTCTCTGTCTCTCTGTCTCTCTCTGTCTCTCGTCTCTCTGTCTCTCTGTCTCTGTCTCTGTCTTCTCTCTCTCTCTCTCTCTCTCTCTCTCTCTCTCTCTCTTCTCGTCTCTCTCTCTCCTCTCTCTCTCTTCTTCTTCTGTCTGTCTGTCTGTCTGTGTGCACGTGCAGACACAGCATGTTTCAGTTTTCTATTTTTACAATGTAACATGAGAGGCAGAACAGTTTACATGCACTACACCAGTTTAGCCAGAGATTCAACAATAGACACTTCATCATCCACCCTAATTATGAATTCAAGCACCAGCTAAGTTCTGGGCACTTATTGGGTACTTCATTTTGAGAATGCCACTTATAATTATCAATGCTATCAAAAAGTGATAGTATCTTGAATGTGCATAGCCTACGTGATCTTTTGCACGAGTGAAAAGCCTATTCCAGTAAAAGGAAGTAACTCTGATATTGCAGGTCTGCGTAATGATATCGTACTTCTTTGATTAGTGAGATTTGGAATAATTTTCATTTTGATTTTACCAGGCTTGGCTGAATTTAAAGACGAGAATGGCGATTCCAAGGTTGTTAAGATGAAAAGCTTATTACTTACTTGCCTGTTCAAACATGTTTTGTTAATTTTGAAGAGGATTTCATTCATTCGGAAAGCACACACAATAAATGTAACATAAAGAAGCTGATTCCACAACAACAAACAATATGATCATGTAGGCTACAATATCATGTTAATATTTAAATTGATAATAGTTGCTGGTGATCCTTATCGATATGTTTTTCTTTAGTAAATCAAATGCATGGAAAAAATTATCTGACCTTGTTTCCGCTAATAGCCTAAAAATGATAAACATACCTGAAAATAGTCACTGCCTGATAACACAGTCATAATCAGCTAGCTATGTCTGATCTGTTAGAGAAAGTTGCTGGTAATATTTTTACACACACACATACACACACGCGCGCGCGCGCGCACACACACACACACACACACACACACATACACACAGTCCACACACTGCAACACCCTATCTTTTATTGATGTGCATTCTTAAAGAAAATGGTTGGTAAAAACTCCATCCTTGCCTTTCACCTTGACATTTTCCTGACAGACATCAGTTGATCTGCAAACACACACACACACACACACACACACACACACACACACACACACCCTACACACACTTACACACACACACACACACACACACACACACACACACACACACACACACACACCTACACACCCTACACACACCCTATACCCACCCACCCCCATACACACACACACACCACAACACATGTGCTAACTTAAACTGACGTTCTGATCTCTCCTGTTTGTTTTTACCGCAAT
>CM060319.1:32602867-32605367 GCA_030674155.1 Stramonita haemastoma
AGCCCTATACTTTTACAGTGAATACATTGTATGTAAATGAATATGAATAATTATAAGAAAAAATTACGCTATGCTTATGTGAAGTTGAAACAATTATCTAAAAACTTAAAAGAATATCTATAATGGAAAAAAAATCATGGAATTCATAGACTCTCTAGAGATACTGAAAGCGTATTAAGCAGGAGGAAAGGTCCTACCGTGGTGGCACTTTGCTATTGTTGGTGTAATTGCCTGATTTACTTCATTTAGTTTGGTTTATTTCCGTTTTGTTTGGGTTTGTTTAGCTTGGTTTGGTTAAGCTTGGTTTGGTTTCGCTTGGTTTGGTTTAGTTTGGATAAGGGATTAGATGGGAACAAAAATGTGACGTGTGAGAGGCGGCAAGAGAGAGCAAAGACAGTTTCCGATATAGCCAGAATGGAAACAATGCCTATAGTGGGCATACTGAAGGGATTCTCATCGATCAGGCAAAAGATGCGTCCGTGCGTGTTCTCATAAAGAGAAAGACCTTGAGAGAGAGAGACAGAGACAGAGACAGAGGCAGGCGAGTAGATCTGATTCCTTCTTGTCCTCAACATTTACCCTATACACACGGCACGAGTCATTCACAAGCAATTAAATGGCCCGACACAGCACGCAACCGTGATATCTTTTGACCAGGACTGCCATCACAGCTCCGAATTATGCCTCGTGTGCTTTTTATGGCAACTCTCAATCTTCAAGTTTACTTCTTGTTTTGGATCCGGACGGAAGGAACAATGGATGTTTTTGTGGGTTTTTTTGTGGACTTCAATTTCCTCCCTTGTTTCATGTCTGTACTTGCTAACACTAGTCACCCCTGGCTTTTTGTAGTGGAAGTTCTAGGATTAAGGGTATGGGGGAGAATGGGGGTTAAAAGGCGGTGACCCTGTCAGCAGACTGCAAAAATCTGATTGTTATTGTTGTTTTGCTGTTGTTGTGCGTTTCCCCAGTTTAACTAACACCCAAGGGGTTTACCCAGAAAATGTACCCTGCATGAATCACTTCTCACACCTGGGAATTACTGTGAGATCAGAAGTACACACACTGGATAAGCTGAGTGGTGTGCGTGTATGGCTTTTTGTGTACCTTGCCATATAGGTAGCTATATTCCATCCTTAGAGAATGTTCCTCTCCTTCAAAGGAGAATGCAGGTTGTTTGCTAAAGTATTTTCCTGCTGAATATAATGTTTTAGAATTAAAAAGCGTGAAAGCATTTTCATGTAGGTTTGGAAGCTTAGATTACATCAATAACTTACTAAAGGCTTTGACCTGCCCCACGAAATATGATTGGGAATCCGAAGTAGCAGTGGTGAGATTATGTTGTATACATTGGAATGTCTGCAGTCCATAGTCTTTTTTTTGTTTTAAAGGAGAAGAGTTTGAATACTTCATTTGTCTATCATCTCATTCATTTGAATGTACTTGCAGAAATTACAGACATAAATGTTTGTATTCTCTCTCTCTCTGTCTGTCTCTGTCTGTCTCTGTCTGTTTCTCTGTCTGTCTGTCTGTCTGTCTGTCTGTCTGTCTGTCTGTCTGTCTGTCTGTCTGTCTGTCTGTCTGTCTGTCTGTCTGTCTGTCTGCTCTCTCTCTCTCTCTCTCTCTCTCTCTCTCTCTCTCTCTCTCTCTCTCTCTCTCTCTCTCTCTCTCTCTCTCTCAGGGGGTTGGAGAAGATGTGATAAATGAAATTATGTAGTGAATGATCAAAGCCATGACCATTACAAAGAGGAGACAATGCTGGTAACAACATGTAAATGAAGTTTCCATTGATCAAACAGAAGAGATGTTCGTGCGTGGCCTCATAACAGAAAGTTCTCGAGAAGGTAATACTGAGATTTCTCATCCTTTTTTTTTATTTTTTTTTTATTTTAAAAACAACCTTAGCTTCCAATAGAGGTCAGAAGTCGGGTCAAGTAGGCTGTAGCTACCATGCTGGACACGACATACGCTCATTTGTTTCAATGACCTATAGTTCAAAGGGACTCCGGCTCCTTCCTTGCTTTTGCATGGGGATTCTTTGTATGGGGATGTAAAAGTTAGCATCCAAAGTTGTTTTATTTCTTTGTTTTATTTTTCTGGCTTGGTAGAGTTGACTTTTATAGCTTTTCCATCTTCAGATTTGTAATCATAAAAAAAATCTTTTCTGTGGTTTGTTCAGGAAAGACATAACTATGGACGATCCTGATCAATGTACTGGGGGTGTTTTGTTGTTTATTGTTTTAGTCTGATAATGTGTCTACCTTTCACAGTTAGCACTGTATAACTATTATGTCTTCGTTCTGACATAACTGTTTAGAAAACAAAACATGGACCATGTGCCAAGCCCAAAACTTTTGTCACTTATTGAGGTAAGCTGCGTGTCGAGGCCTACATTGTTATGTTGTTATACTTAACGTGTATTGCTTAGACACTATGCATCTATGACAAGTTCTTAGTATAACATCTTGTACTTTCTATTCTCAACAAAACCTCCGAAGTTGGG
>CM060319.1:32610367-32640367 GCA_030674155.1 Stramonita haemastoma
TATCAAGAAATAGGGCTGTGTGTCATGACACTAATCTTTTCTTTGTCAAATCTTTGGCGGCTTTGCTGCATAAAATGGCCAGGATATTTCGGATTTAGAGGGACATTTTTTTGCATCATCTGGCAAGAAGAAATGTGGTTATGGGCCGGGGGGGGGGGATGTTAGTTCTTCAGTTTAACGTCCTTTCATAAAATAGTGATATAATACATGTGGGGGGGGGGAGGGGGCAAGATTGTTTGTGTGTCTATGTTTGTGTCTCTATCTGTCTGTCCGTTTGTCTGTCTATCTGTCTGTTTGCCTGTATGTCCGCCTGCTCGTCTGTCTTTCAGTCTATCTCCATCTGTCTGTCTGTCTGTTGGTCTGTGTCTTTTCATATACTTCTATAATTATATATTCAGTAATGCTTTGTCTGTCTGTCTGTCTGCCTGCCTGTTCGTCTGTCTTTCTGTTAGTGTGTGTCTGTTCATGAACTTTCATGTCTTCAGTAACATCAAGCCATGACTTCAACGCATGCCCCAAAGGTGCCAAAAGCTTCGTCTGTGAATTGCTTGATAGGAGAGACAGTGTTGGCAGGAAAATTAAGCTAAAGACCAATTTCTATTCAAGGCATAAAAACCACTCTGTAGACTTGAAGAAATCCCTCGTGATATCTATCCTCCTATATGGCTGTGAATCATGGACTCTGACAGCAGAGTTAGAGAGAAGAATCCAAGCATTCGAGAACAAGTGCCACAGAAGACTCCTCAAAATATCATACAAAGAACACAAGACCAATAACTATGTGAAAGAAGAAATCAAAAAGCGTGTGGGCCCCCAAGAGCCTTTGCTCTCCACCATAAAGAGGAGAAAGCTGATGTGGTTTGGTCACACCACAAGACACAACACCCTAGCAAAAACCATCTTGCAAGGAACAGTCGAGGGCAAGAGAAGAAGAGGCCGCCAAAAGAAATCATGGGTTGACAATATCAAAGACTGGACTGCCCAACCCCTGCAACGCCTCCTACTAGCCACACAGGATCGTGAAGCATGGAAAAAGATCTCCGTTGCGTCTTCTCTCATGTCCCCCCTACGTCCTTTGGGACATGGGACTGAGTGAGTGAGAGAGTGAGACTTGAAGAAACAATCATGATGGAAATGATACTGGCTGTATAGTACTCAGATAGAGAGAGTGCAAAGTAAAGTACATAAAGGAGAGGACTTGGGTGTTTTGCATTGGACTGGATCACATCGGATTGGATTGGGGTGGAGTGAATTGAATATGAATCGGTTATATACTACTTTCAATCTGGATGGATTCCCTAGCGTGAAATTAAGGGAACTCTCTTTTATACCTTTATTTTGAGGATAGTTGAAGAAGCTGCCATGTGCTTTTTACATACAGTCACCATGTGTATGCAGTTTTTTTAAAATTTGCCACCCGTTCCCATCGGCACACAATGGCCAACTTTTCTGGAAAGCAGAACGGGTGTTAACATGTGCGCAAGATGTTCTGCGTGCGTTCGCGCACAAGACCTCGGTTTATAGTCTCATCCGAAGGATTTTATGGGGAAGTGGAGTCAGTACTGATGTCAACTCCAGAGAAAAAAATCTGGAACCAGATTTGAACCAAGGTCAGCATATTACAACCGCAATGCGCATCACTCTAACCACCAGGCTATCCCGTCCTGGAAAGACTGTAGAGTTTAATCCATTTTCTGAAAAAAGAAAATATTTTTGTCTACATGTGGACCTTTTTTTTTCCTAATGAGAAAAAGTGTGTGGTCAGGATTAGATGAGGGTAAAGAATTATGCTGAAGAGTAAGCAAGTGGCACTGATATTAACATAAAGCAAAGGCAGTGACAGATGCAGGCAGAAGGGAGACAGGCTGGTGGTGGGTATGCAAGTGTGGTCTTCGCGGATCAGGCAGAGGAAGCGTCCGTGCGTGTTCTCATAAAAGATGGGCTTTGAGAGAATGGGACTTGGATCTGTCCTGATTTTCCACCAGCACCTTGGTCTCTACACCAATCTGGTGTGACATGGACTGTCTTAAAGGCTTGACATGGTCACCACCCTTTATAGTTATAAGACCTTTTTCATTACAACAATGAATTGCTTTTTCTCCTGCTGTTTATAGTTATGGTACTGGCTGATGTTGTTTGTTTTTGCCATAAATTCCCAGCTCTGCTTGGAGATAAGGAATTTTTTTTTTAATTCCATTTTTCAATTTGAGTTCTTCCATCACAAAAGTTGGGCTATAGTGTTTCATTTATTTTATGAACATGATGCTTCTATAAAACTGTTTATAGGCCTACATCACTAAAGTAAAACACAGTTTAAGGTCAGCTGGATTTTTTTTTCATTTTAGATATCTGAAAGTAGGAGCACATTTAGCTTACATACAGCTGTGTTTGATCTTCATTTTAACAAAAAATGTTTAGTAGACTGAGGGTTGTATCAGTCATGTTCTGTCTTCTTTGATTTTAATCGAACAAACCTTGCAAAGCTCCTTTCAGTCCAGAGCCGATATGCTTTGTAAGATATCTTTAGAAAAAAAATTCACTTGAATAAGCCAAATGCACATGTTTTGTTACTGCTATTCCGCGTTCCCAGCTTAACACCCTGAGTGTCACTCAAAATAATATTGAGGGTTGCCTGCCAGAAGCGGCTATCGGCCACTTTTTCACTTTTTCACCTTTTGGTATGTGGAGACTCTTTATAGCATATACTTTACTGTTACAATAAGCCATGTGGCTGTGGTTGATTTTTAAGTAGTTACTTACAAAAACCATTCCGGTTCATCAAAGTTCTCACCCATCCCAACCCAGCCTGAAATGCCCAGAACACGATAGCCGTTGCTCGCAGTACAAGATTACTACCAGTATTGATTCCGTTTACCGCCAGAACCGGACATATAAGGAAGGCCGTTACTGGCAATGCACATTCATCTACTTCTAATGTCAACTTTCCTGCCCAAAATGTCTCTCTGGGGATGATCGAAGCAGGTAGAGGCAAAGTGGCTACAGGCTACATTGTTTTGACCCTGCACAAACCGGCCAATTGTACATGATTACTGCTGGCGATTGCGAAAGATGGGGGTTCTGTAAATCCTAGTCTGTCTTCTAATATCAGAGGGATGTGGCAGTGACATCCTGTTTACAGAGGAACTATAAAGGTAGACAGTATTTTTAGACTTTCATTTTCATCTGCGTTTGCACAAAAAGAAGACTGCTGGTAATGTTTTAAATTAAGAACTTTTAATACCATAGTTTGTTTAACTTCTTGTTTATACAAACAAAAGTCGAAATATAATAATACTCTCGTTACAGTGTGCAATTTGTGCAATGTAACGTTTGAATTAATGTCATTTGGACAAAATATTGCTTAACAAAGCGATTATGCTGGAAATAAATAACAGTTTAGTAAGATTTCTTGGCAAACTTTTGTATTTTTTCTTGTTTTAGTTTGAGTTGTTCAGTTCCCTTTCCATGATAAATAAATGCATATGGGTTTGCAGTTGGACTTGACTGACAAGGGACAGATAAAACTATTGGACGTAAAGTTGGGTTCTTTCAGATTCTTTATTTAAGGGGGTGGAGGTGATTTTTGTTGTTGTTTCTTTCTTTGTTTGTTCGTTTTAGTTCTTGTATCATATGCAGAGACAGTCAAAGGTGCACGCACACACACTAACACACACACTAACACACACACCACTCACACTCACTCACTCACACACACACACACTAACTCATACACACACATACACACAGGCATGAACACACACATATACACGCACACATATACACGCACACGCACGTACACACGCACACACATACACTCAAACACACTCACATATACATTCATAAACACACTCACACTCACACACACACACACACACACACACACACACACACACACACACACACACACACACGCACACACACAAACTCACACACACAAAGAAAATGAAATCAATAAATAAGTACACACACACACACACACACACTCACCACACACACACACACACACACACACACACACACACACACACACACACACACACACACACACACACACACACACACCAGCGAACAGATAAGAAAAATTATGCAAGCGTTCTACTATGAATCATTGAATGTGTGTATGTATGCACATAGGCACGCACACACACACAAATCCCACATGTGTATACATACATGCACACATACTAGAACGCAAACGAGCACATGTACACACACAAACACATATACACTCATACATGCACACACACACGCCCACACACACATAAGCAAGCGCGCACACACACATACCCACACACATACACACACGCGCACACATACACACACACGCGCACACATACATACACAACCACAGACATAATAAAACAAATTTTAAAAAATTATACACAACACAACACAAACACACACACAAACACACACACAAACACACACACACAAATGATTTGTGTGTGTGCGTGCTTATGTGCATACATACACAAACACACACACACACAAACACACACACATACACACACAAATACACACACATATAAACACACACGCACTTATACACATGCACATACACACACGCGAGCACGCACACACATACACACACACACACACACACACACACACACACACACACACACACACACACACACACACACACACACATGTTCTCTAAATGTAACAAGATTTTATAAAGGATCTTTTTTGTGGTCTAATAGATCTATCACATTATGGGAACAGGAGTTAAATTAAAGAAGGAATGTTTGAATCACATCCACCCCCCTCCATTCCTCTTCCCCACTACCATATAGAAAGGAAGTGTTCCACTTGGCTGGTCATTATTAAAGAGGGATCACTGTTTTCTTGTTAGTTTCTCTCCATCAGAGAGTTGATTCAACTGCTAATTTGACACAACCTTTAATTAAAAACATCACCTAGGTATACCTAGGTCCCATTCTAACCCATCACATAGAGATGAGGAGGCTGGCATTTCCTCCTGTCACTGTTAAAAGGCCAGTGGAGGTGATGTCAAAGGAAGTGGCAAGCCCAGAGATAAGCCCTGCTGTTACCTGTGCTGGGGTATGGCAAGCCTAGCCTAAACACTTCAAGTGGCTAAAGATGGTATAAGTGTCCACGGTATCCTAGGAGATAATCCCCCCACCCCTCTGTTCATCTCAGCTTGTCTCTCCTATCAGGTAAAATAAGTGGGGGGGGGGGGGACGGGGGGGGGGGGGGGTTGTTATGTAATTAGGCTAATAAATTGTCTTAGTTATACTGTGTGCATGCCTACCTGCGTGCATGCGTGTGTGCACGTGCGTGCGTGCGTGTGTGTGTGTGTTTGTGTGTGTATGTGTGTATGAGTGTGGTTCATAAATACTGCTTCTTGATCTAGTCCAGTGGTTAATGCAAGGGTATTGGGCAAAACCTACAAATGAGAGTGACAGCCTGTTTCTTAGCATACACATACTTTGGACATTCCTGTACAATACTGGCATAGGAAACGCCATGTTGTCCATCTGTTTCCCCACTTTTTTTATTTTGTATTTTGTACCACTTTATGTCACAGCAGATTTTTCTGCGTGAAATTCGGGCTGCTCTCCGCAGGGAGCAAGTGCAGCACCTACCCATTTATTTTTTTCCTGTATGCAACTGTATTTGCTTCCCTATCAGAGTGGCTTTTTTGGACAGAATTTCACACCCCTACCACCCCCCCTCCCCCCCCTTCCCCATCCTCTCCCCCCTCGACCCCCCCCACCACCCTCTCCCCTCCTACTCCCTCTCCCCTCCCCCCCACTCTCCCCCCTTCTTCACCCTCCCCCCCTCACACACCTTCCCTTCTCCCCCACTTCTCTTCCCCCCCTCTTCCCCCCCTCTTCCCTCCCCCCACCCTCCCCCCTCCCCACCCTCACCCCTCCCTCCCTATCCCCCATCTCCTCCCCCTTCCCCCTCCACCACGTTTCCCCTCATCCAGGCACGAACACGGAAGATAGACGACACATCTCCTCCAAAGCTCAGAGGATTAGAAGTTAGGGGGAAGACATCCATAGAGATCTGCCATTTCTAACTCAGCTTAAGTTACTTGCAATGTAATTTTTAGGGCATGTTATCAAACAAACAATTCCAAACTTTGAAGGTTTTTTCCTGTATTAGTTAAAAAATTAAATATATATTTATATTTACAATCATTTACTTCATCTTGTACTTGTTCAAGACAGGTAAACAGCAACTCCTACAAATTCATATAAAAATTGTTGCTTATTCTCCATAATATGGCAAGTTTTATCTGGACTACTAAGCAACATTAAACAATTAAAAGGGATTGAATTGTTTAAGATAGTCTGTGAAGGGGAAGTAATATTAACATGAAATAGCCACACAGCATGTGTGAGTGAGTGAGTGAGTGAGTGAGTGAGTGGGTGTGTGTGTGTGTGTGTGTGTGTGTGTGTGTGTGTGTGTGTGTGTGTGTGTGTGTGTGTGTGTGTGTGTGTGTGTGTGTGTGTGTGTATGCACGTGTGTGCGTGCATGTGTGTGTGTGTGTGTGTGTGTGAAAATCGTGATATTTTGCAAAAAAGATCTTGTAGCATGTTTATATATGTTGGAAAAACTTTGGGAGCTGTTAACTATTTTAAACATTCAGGAATTGTTTTCAGTAAGAGTGGCAGTTTTGTAAAATATAAGGAAAAGGCTTAATCAAGCTACTAAAGTCATATTCAGTCTGATAAGGACTGCATGTCAAAAGGAACTACTTATGCATGTGACACTTGACTTCTTCGATAAAATTGTTTTACCCATTTTGATGTATAGGTGTGAAATTTGGGGTTATGAAAATATAGTAATAATTAAAAAGTTCCTGTTAATTCTTTTAAAAAAATATTTTTCGTTTAAAGCGTATGATGTCAAATTTGTTAGTATATGGAGAAGGGGGCATAAAGTCCTTGTCTATTTCTGTTCCAATGGTTTATTTCTGAATGCAGGTGCTTGACTTTCATCCTGGAAAGCTATTGTCACATGTTTACCAGAGGATGAAAGATTTACATGAAAATCTCTAATTCAATCAACATGGCTAAATAAGATACAGAACATTTTAGTGCAAAGCAGATTTTGACTTTGTGGGAGAGACAGTTTTGTTCAACAATCAATTCTACTAGTTCATGTAATTATCAAAACCTTCTTAATAGAACAGTTTGTTAATGAATGGAGAGCTGAGCTGTGGGATAATAGTAGATGCAGTTAGTACAAAAACTATAAAACCACTTTTAGTATGGAAAAATATATAACTTGTTTTCCTAAATGTATATGTTTACACTCTTATGAAATTTAGTTGCAGTTGTCACAAGCTTTTTTAATTTATGCTGCATATATTTAGAATTTCTTACACATTGTATATGAGTGATAAAACGTTTATGTTTTTAAGGCAATATTACCCCCCTTCAAAGGATGTCATAACAGTTATATTCCTTTTTATTGTTTGAAGTTACTCAGAAGTCCAGAGGAAAATCTGTATCTAATGTAAATGAAGCAGCAATCTTTTTTTTAATAAAATTGTAAACTGTGCTATTTTACCTTTTTCAAAGAGACATGGTGATAAGAAATGTTTAAGATTAAACTTTTTCTTTCAATTTCTGAGCAGACATGGGAAAAGAACCTTTTAAAGTGTGGAATTGTTAGTGTAGTAATATGCTGCAAAACTATGAAGGCAACAACTTTTTAGAATTTGGAATGGCAGATCTCTATGGGGATCGCCCCCTAACTTCTAATCCTCGGAGCATTGGAGGAGATGTGTGGTCTATCTTCCCATGTTTGTGCTTAGGAGAGGAGGATAGGTGGGTGGAGGGGGGTGAGGAGTGGAGAAGAATGGGGAGGGGGGGGAGGGGATGGATGGGGGTGGAGAGGGGGAGGGGAGGGGATGGATGGGGGTGGAGAGGGTAGATGGGGAGGGGGAGGAGAGTGGGGGGAGGGGAGGGGATGGATGGGGGTGGGGAGGGGGAGGAGGGTTAGGAGTGGGGGGGGGAGGAGGGTTAGGGGGGGGAGGGGGTGCTAGTCTCCTGTGTTATCTGAGAGCAAATTTTGTTTCAATGTTCTGAAATAGCGGCTTCTCGCGGTCCCTGATTTATATAGTCAGTGATGTAAAATGACGGTAACAACGATTTAAACAACATTCCCAGCTGTCCAGCCTAATTGCCCAACGCCAAGTCGCCGCTTCCGGTGGTAAAACAGCTGGCAGGCTGGACGCTTGCCCAACACACTTCAAGTAGAAGGCCCCTTCAGGCATCCTTAGTTAGTTCTACTTTCCCTCCACAGCTCATTGCCTGTGCCGCCCTTAGCAGGTTCGGCAATCAGGGCGGGCTATTTTCGTTTCACTTATCATCTTTCCAACTTGGCTAGCTCGTATTGTAGTTGAACAAGAAGGTGTTATTCAATAAAAACAATACTTGTTGCCATCGAAACTTCAGATATGAATGGCAAATATATGTGACAAAATAATTCTCACTGGCCAAAGGATACAGCATAAAAGGCACAAAGCTCACAGCGATGTGAAACTTTCAAACGCCATTTTCTCGAAACTGCGTCGAACCGCGATAGCCGCTTCTGGCAGGTAACCCTCGACATGTGCAGTTAAACACTTTCGTCCTGCCTGGCAATCACAGCGAGGCCACATATACACTACAGATGAGAAGCTTGCATGTTCCACTCCTTCCGCCATATTGGCAGACATACTCTCACTTCCAAAGATTTCTTTCTCCTTTTTAAAGGAGTGCCGTTTGTTATGTTAAAATATTATCAAGGCTGAAGACAATATCAACAGAATCACTTAAAACATAACGGCATTTTAATGCAGGCTTTGGTACTTGGCCTAGTTTTTAACCTGGGCCAAAACTCCTTTCCATTTGCCCTGCTCGTGCTAACAGCCCTTCACACTTCCTCTCTATCCTCTGCAGTCTTTCATATCTTAGACAAAGAACAGAAAGCCAGAAGTAGGGCGAAGTTTTCAATGACTAGATACACCAAAGACACCTAGTGTGACATACACACTTGACTTACAAACTATATAGGGTTGGAGAGTATTAACATTCCAGTCAAAGGGGATGTGTATATAGTTTACTACCACAAAGACCTCAGGACATGATTCAAGTGAAGAACAAATAAATGTTCACATACAGTGCACGTCAGCTATGGACACAAGGACTATAACTGATCCAAAATTGTGTCCAGTTGAAGTTCATAGTTACACCGCAAATTAAAAAGGCATCACTTGCAACAGCTAAAACTCCGCAAGCTACTTAATTTCAAGCAACGTTGCTACGAAAATAATACTTGATAGCCGCTTAAACTTAAGTTTTGGGTTTTCTTAAACGCTGAATTGATAACAGAATCAAAGCATCTGTTTTCATATTGTATGTTTTATACGCCAAGTTCTTCAAATGTACACGCAGAGAAGTCTTCATATATACAAATTTTCACAGTTAAAAAAAACTTCTTTTTTGCTTCAAGTACTCTGATGTCTAACTTCACTGTCTACAAAGATGTAGCCTCCACTGAGGTACTACCTGACTACACGAGGCACCAGCTGCTGTCTCCTGGACTTCAATTTCCTGCAGTCTATTTTCTCTGCACCTGCTGACATTCACAACATCTGCCTCTCTTGCGGTAAATGTTTGTGAAGGACGAAGAGGAGATGGGGGTACGGGGAGGGGGTGTAGGAGGTGTACCGATAGAGGGCAATGACCATGGTAACAGATTGGTTCGGGTTTGTTTGTGTTGTTTTTTCATTCCTGGGCCAGAGCTTCAAGGTTCACCAATGGTGAGATTTTGCTTGTTCAGCCGCTTGCTTCACCATCAAGGTAGCGGCATTACGACTTCGGGGGTGATGTCTTATCACATCACCTGTACCATGTGGATTTAATTTCTAAATTTTTGTCATCCATTTCTACTGGAACACAATGGCCTACTCGTCCAAAAAGTGGAATGGGTTTTAATTGTGCACAAGATGTCCTGGGTGTGTTTGTACACGGGTCCTTAATTTACCCTTCTATCCGGAGGACTTCCGGGTGAGTGGAGTCCGTACTAATGATAACTTCAGGTTTAAATGATACTCCTTTCCAACTTTCTCATGACTACCTGCTGTTACTCTTTCCCTCAGTTCCACAAACAATTACACCATGCCTTTTTCATACTTTAAAAACATCTGTGGAAAATCAGCAAACAATTTTTTTTGTACTAGCACTCGAAAGAAGATAGTACTTGACCCAGAAGGTAAAGGTGAAGTCTAACCTAAAGTGTCAGCCTGCTCTATACAGAAGCTTTTTAACTCCGCCACCCCTGATGTTTATCAGGCCTGGAGCTAGGGCAGGCAGGGTGTGGAGGGATGGAGCAGCAACTGCTTCTTTTTCTGACTTTCCATTTACTTTCTCCTGTGCCTCGTTCAAGGCTGTAGACATTGATAGTCTCTTTCCTTTCAGTGCAACTCATTTTCTTGTGTGAGTGTGAGCTTGTTTAGGGGGTTTGGGGCGGTGGTTCTGGGTGATAGATGGGGAGAGGGATAAAAAAAAAGTGGGGGACAATGGCCACATCAGCGAACTGCCAACACGTGTGCATGTTGTGCTCAACTAAACAGGGTCTGTTCCATTTACTGTTTGTATGATTCTGGCCGTGATTCTTCCACTTTCGGGAGGAAAAGTTAGGTACATTACGTAACCCTCTATCAAACTTGGATTGAATTGATGTCTATCTATCTAGGCTTTCATTCATTTATCCATCTGTCCATTTATCAACCAGTTTATCATGCTTATCTATCCTTTTCCCTGTCTATTTTCTCTGTTTATCTCTTAATCTGTGTTTAGTTTCCGTTTATGGCATATCGTTATCATACCTAGTGCTAAACCTTGTTCAAACTCTATGCGCTTTAGAATAGTCCAACCTCGACAATGGTACCTTCCAATGACAGCATTTTAGGCGTTATGGAGTAAGGGCCATACCTGTGGCCTGTTCTATTTGGAGTCACAACTCCTGCATGAGGCTTTCTCAAAAGTCCCGGTGGTAACTGAACCTTTTCCACTCGGTGGTGCCTTACATCGAAATGCTTTTCATAAAATCAGAAGTGTCGATTACATTTACAAGAATATTTGATATTTCTGTGGTCTATCAAGGCTATCATCCAAAAACCATGAAACGGAGAAAAAAAATATGCTCAAAATATATTTTGAACATACAAAACAAGAAATACCTATAGAACAAAAATAATAAAACTAGAGAATTAATGTGTCTGATGTTTGGAAATCCTATTCAATCAACGCAGGGAAGTTCATAAGGGTTGTATCCAGCCACGTGGTCAGTCTTAGCTAGATAATAACCCAGTCATTGCCATACACGTATAGTGCTAATGGAGACCAAAAACATTGAAGCAAAAATATAAAATGGCTCAAACATGGATCTACCAGGAACACAATGGTCCTCTGGACCATATGGTATAACATTCAGAAAATAGTAGTGAAGGAAAACAAGCCCAGGTAACCAATTACAACTTCTCCATCATTTTGAAAATAATTTATCAGAGTTTTAGAGGGGACAGGATAACACAATGGTCATTCTAAATGTAAATCAGAATTTAAAAAACGTTATTGCCACTAAGTCAGAACGAGACTTATTTGACACCAAACATAAACGTATTCAATATTCCTGAAATATGTAGATTCTTCGATATATTTTTATGCTCCTACTCCTCTGGAAAAAGAATCATGCACTTATTTAATAATATCTAACAGATAGTCCTCATTGTTGAAAACCGTACATACATTCTCTTTGGTATTCATGTTATTCAGGAACTGACGTAAGAAGAAAGACTGAAAGAAAACAACCAAAAACAATTGAAGAAAAAATTGTGTCTCATAATCAAAGACTTAAACTACCATACTGTCCTCAACGCAATGCAAGCATTCTTTCACTGGTAAGCATAAAGGTAAATATAAGGTGTCCCATAACCTTTGTGGTCGTAGGGGAGTGAGGCATCAGAGACCTCTTCTCCAGGAGCCATCATATCGAGGGCAGTTCCCATCTCCTCTCCCTCTCTGCTTTACCCTCCCTGACCCTAAAGAGGGCAGGTATCCATTTACAGCTGGTTGAACTGGGAGACTGTACTGAAATCAAGGCGCACAAATGGTCACCCATCCCATTGGTAACCACCCTCGTTGCTGCTTAACCTTGGCTAGGGCGAGCATAGCAATATCAATAGCCTAAGTCTTATTTCTAGTTCAGATATTTTTACTTTTATTTGATGACATGTCACTCATAATCAAAATTGATCGAGGGAGGTCTACTACATGTCTCTTTATTCCCATACTATCTTTATGACTGTGATAATCAATTAATCATGTAGGTCACTAAAGCTTTTGTCTGTCGGCTTGTGTGATTGTGCAGTTAAGATGGTGCACACAGACTGGTACGGAGCACTGGTTATCTATCTTGTCATGTTTGTCTGAAGGAAAAATGAAAAAACAAAACTGTGACGATTTATCAAGTATGGAGACCTGGGTCTCATGTTAATGTAGTGTGTGTGTGTGTGTGTGTGTGTGTGTGTGTGTGTGTGTGTGTGTGTGTGTGTGTGTGTGTGTGTGTGTGTGTGTGTGTGTGTGTGTGCTCGTGCGTCTCTGTGTGTGTATATAAACTGAAATCTATAAACCCCTAACTAAACCTCTCCACCATACTCCTCACCACCCATGCTAATATCTAAAATAGGATCGAAACCGAATTTTAGAAGGAGAGCAAAGTTTCTCTCTGTCTGCTTTGTATAAACTAACCTTGCACGGCGACTTAATGCCCTGCAAACACCAAACCCTCAACCAAGACAGCACTACACTATGTACACGTCTCGGGATGGCAGTATGGGTACTTTACAACCTTAGAGGTTTTAAAAGCCATCAGAACAGCTTCAAACCAAAAAGCCGATAGTATAATAGTCGAAACACCTACTGCTATCTACTATGTGGTGGTGTCTGTGCGTATAACAGAGGCTCTAGACAGATCGAGCGGTAACAAGTTTTCTTCTAACTTTCAATCTGTTTGTGTAGGTAGGTGTATTTGTTCTATGCTTGCCAACACTGGAAGTTTTTGAAGTATACTTTTGACTGCTGCGTTTCTTGTTGTCAAAGTTTACTACATAGGTAGGGAAAGAGGAGGAAGGAGGCAATATGTGGAATGATCACAAAACACATGGCAAATACTGCCAATACTGTTTGAAATGGTGGGGGGTGCAGGCCATGGTGGTATCATTAGTTTCTCTGGACACTTCTTTCAAAGGTTTACTCTCAGAAACTGAACCGTAGTTTTCTAGTCCATCTAGTTTGATGTTTGCAGGATGAAGTTTTAGTTTATTGGAGAGATTTTAGTCTGTCATTTACAAGACATAAAGTGAATGGGATCTAGCTAAGTGGTCAGAGCACTCACTTTCCTCCAGCCAAGGTTAAGCAGCATCGAGCGTGGTTACCAACTGGATGATTGACCGTTTGCGCGCCTTGGCTTCAGTACATTGCCCCAGTTCAACCTGCTGTAAATGGGTACCTGCCCTCTTTAGGGTCAGGGAAGGTAAAGCAATGAGGGAGAAGAGATGGGCGCCGCCCTCTAAAAGCTGGCCCCTAGAGAAGCTGAGGTCTCTGATGCCCGGGTCCCCTACGACCACATAGGTTATGGGGCACCTTTACCTTTTTATTACCTTTTAACACTACAAACAGCATGACTCTATTCAAGTCTCCTTTCTGTCTGCATGTCTGTCACTATCTGTCTGTCGGCTGTCTGTCTGTCTGTCTGTGTCTTTGTCTCTGTCTCTCTGTGTATCTCTCTCTGTCTCTGTCTATCTCTGTCTATCTCTGTCTCGCTGTCTCTGTCTGTCTGTCTGTCTGTCTGTCTGTCTGTCTGTCTGTCTGTCTGTCTGTCTGTCTGTCTGTCTGTCTGTCTGTCGTCTGTCTCTCTCTCTCTCTCTCTCTCTCTCTCTCTCTCTCTCTCTCTCTCTCTCTCTCTCTCTCTCTCTCTCTCTCCATCCAGGACAATTTTACACTAGCCCTTAAGAACAATTTCACACCAGCCATTTCAGACAAATTCATACCAAACCATACAATATTACACCACTTATCAGGACAGTTTCATACCAATCAATAATATCCTTTCACACCAACACATCAGGACAATTTCACACAAATCAAAGTAATTTCACACCGACCCATATGGACAGTTTTAAACCAATCTATCATGACAATATCACACCAAGCCATGGGAAAACAACTTTGTACCACCCTCTCAGAACAATTCACATTAATCTATGAAGACACTTTCACACTAACCCATGAGGATAACTTTGCACTAACCCATGAGGACAATTTTACACCAACCCACCAAGACATTTTCACACTAACCCATTAAGACAATTTTACACTAACCCAGCAGGACACTTTCACACTAACCCATTAAGACAATTTTACACTAACCCAGCAGGACACTTTCACACTAACCCATTAAGACAATTTTACACTAACCCAGCAGGACACTTTCACACTAACCCATTAAGACAATTTTACACTAACCCAGCAGGACATTTTTACACTAACCCATGAGGATAACTTTTGCACTAACCCATTAAGACATTTTTACACTAACCCAGCAGGACATTTTTACACTAACCCATTAAGACAGTTTTACACTAACCCAGCAGGACACTTTCACACTAACCCATTAGGACAATTTTTACACTAACCCAGCAGGACACTTTTACACTAACCCATGAGGATAACTTGACACTAAACCACCAAGACAGTTTCACACAAACCCCTAGTTTTCACACCAATGCATCGGGACAACTAAACGCTAACCCCTTCAGGGTAATTTCACACAACAGAAAACCCTACAAGTTAGATATCTATCTACCCATCCCCAACCCATCAGCGGCTACTTTAGCTGGGTAGAGGCAGATGGAGGGTTCGAAGAGATCAAACGGCAGCCATTGATTTTCCTTCTGGCTTTCAAGTTTTCTCTTTTTTTTGTATGTCTCCATGTTTGCAGACATGGATAGCTTCTCGGTACTGGATGACTATGTGTCTGGTGAACGTTTACAGGGAGGGTGGTGGAGAGTACAGGGGAGAGAGAGGAGATGGGATATGTCAACTGACAAACTGGCCAGTTCTGCGGGGAGGCATTTCAATTTTGGGACTTAGTCCGTGTAGGTATCTTTAGTCCCTACCTAATGTCTCTTTCTGGAGTACCCCCCACTGGGACCGAATTGTAAAAAGCTGCTATTTTTAGTTGCTTGAAGTTGAATGTTTGCATGCAGTCTGTACTCTGCGGATTCTGTCAAAGGTTTTGTGCAGAAAGTACACGTTATTATTCAGATAAGACGATGTGATAATTGAAAATCAAGGGTTATATGCGTGTCTTCTATCTCTAAAAGTACAACAGACCTAGGCTACGGTGGTGGTTAGACCGGAAAATAAGGATATTAATTATCACTAGACTTAAAATTCAAAAACTGAATTTTAAAACAAAAATGTAAAATTAGTTAATAAAGTGGGAACAGTCAAACAATCAAGAAACCACATCATCAACAATGCAATCAAGCAATCACATTTCTTGTAAGTTGAGCATACAAAGAAATAAAAAAAAGGCATGGAACTAAGAAAATGGATGAAGATAAAACATGAAAGCGAGCATGTCAGCAAAGATTCTCTACCCAGCCAAAACGTCTGTTTTTCTGTTCATATCCTGTCTTGGCTCATGCATTCATATGTGTTTTACAAGGTTGCAATAGTGTGTGTGCATGTGTGCGTGCGCGCGCGCGAGGGCATGTGTGTGTATGTGTGTGTGCGTATGTGCGTGTGTTTATGTGTGTGTCTGCGCGCGCGCGCGCGTGTGTGTGTCTGTGTGTGTGTGTGTGTGTGTGTGTGTGTGTGTGTGTGTGTGTGTGTGTGTGTGTGTGTGTGAGAGAGTGTGTGCATGTGTTCGCGCGTGTGCATGTGTGTGAGTGTGTGAGTGTGAGTGTGAGTGTGTGTGTGTGTGTGCATGTGTGTGTGTGTGTGTGTGCATGTGTGTGTGTGTGTGTGTGTGTGCGAGCGCGTGTGTGTGTGAGAGAGAGAGAAGAAAACACGAACTAGATGAGAAAACACGTTCAAGAAAGGGAATCAAAAACATGAGATGGGAAGAGAAAAAGACATAAACAGACAGACAGACAATCAGGCAGATAGTTGGACAGACAGACAAAGAGAAAGACAGATAGACAGACAGACAAACAGACAGGCATACAGACAGAAAAACACGTAAGTATAAAACCTGAAAACGTAGACATAAACACAACGATGGTGAGAACGAGAAAGGTGCAAAAATACATAAAGTGACAGATGAAATGATAATTCAACAGCGACAATAAACAAACCGTTTTGATTGTACGAACTGACAGGTGGGTAGACAGAAGCCCAAACAGCCAGTAGATAGACACACTTTCCGACTGACAGATCACTTTAAACACATACCATATAATACATCATATGAATATCAAGCCATGCTTTTAAAATTTTTATAAATATTGACTTACAACCCTTCCAAACCAATTAATTATAAAAGCAGACCGCCACTATTATGACGTTCAACAACAACAACAACAACAATGCTTTCCCTATCATTATGATCTCTATTGCAACAAATAAAGAGAGATGAAGACACAGACACACAGAATGGCAGAGAAGGAAAGAAGAAGAAAGAAAGAAAGAAAGAAAGAAAGAAAGAAAAGAAAGAAAGAAAGAAAAAAGAAAGAAAGAAAGAAAGAAAGAAAGAAAGAACGAAAGATAAAAGGAAGGAAATAAAGAAATAAGACATATAGACAGACAGACGACAGACAGACGACAGATAGATAACAGATAGATAGGACAGACAAGACAGACAGAAGACAGACAGACAGACAGACAGACAGACAGATAGATAGACAGATAGATAGATAGATAGATAGATAGATAGATAGATAGATAGATAGATAGATAGATAGATGATAGATGGATGGATGGATGGATGGATGGATGGATGAGATGGATGATGGATGGATGATAGATAGATAGATAGATAGATAGATAGATAGATAGATAGATAGATAGATATATAGATAGATAGAAGATAGATAGATAGATAGAGACACAAACAAAGCAATGAAACAAACAAGCAAACACACAAATATACACATAATGACAAAGAGACAGAAGGACAAATCAACAAAGAAACCAATTACAACAACAAAAAATGAGAGAACAAACGTAAGAAACAAACCGAAGAAAAAAAACCGTGCACCAACCTGAAGTTAATCAGTGCATTCCACTCCCCTGTGAAATAGGCCACCCCCTAGGTTGTAACCTTGGCGTCAGCCTAGCTCCAAGTCTCAACCATGACTTGCGTCGCGCATTTGATATCATCCTGTCGCTACATTCTTCAACTATCTTTTTTTGCTGTCATAATCAGTGGATACCATACGGGTCATTTGGATATTTTATCTTCTGGGTTAAGAGGTCGTGTGACTGAAAGGGAAACTTGGCTAATCTTATTTTTACACTGACCTATGTAAGTAGTTGGCTGTCGTGACTGTGTTCTGCGTTTTGTTGTCTAGATGAGAAAAAAAATGCGTTTTGAAATGCGTTGGAGGTGTTTGTGGGTACGTTCTTATGTGGTGTTGGAGTGGTTAATACAAAACAAATGCATAAAGATAACAAAATCAAATATTTTCTTCAGTTTTTACCACTATCATAATCAGTGCTATTCAGTGCATAAGTCTTAACCCTTAAAATAGTATTGGATTTTATACACTCCTGATGAAAACCATGTTTGTACTTTGCTATTCCAGAAAGCCCAGCGGTCGAGCCAACTTGGAAACAGAAACATCCCACTCGCTCTGTCCACTTGTCTATCACTGAACAACTTTTTTGGGGGTGGTTTAGCTAGCAAGGGGCGGGGTGAGGGAGGGGGGGGTATTGGTTTGATCTGGGCAGATGTGGCAGCAAGTGCTCTCTCTAGGATTTCAATTTCCTTTTCGTGTATCTGATCTGTCTTTGCGTCCAACGATAGTTCTTTTTCTTGTTTTTTTCTCTTTTTTTTAAACTGTTGGTTGGGAGCAAGATATGAGATTGGATAGAAAGGGGCAGAAGGGAATAACAACACAGAACTAAGCTATAGACACTGTCAGATTCTATTGCTATGTTATTGTATGACACCAATATTCGTGGCTT
This sequence comes from Stramonita haemastoma, assembly GCA_030674155.1. NCBI lineage: Eukaryota > Metazoa > Mollusca > Gastropoda > Neogastropoda > Muricidae > Stramonita > Stramonita haemastoma. The sequence goes on from CM060319.1 coordinate 32,628,592, forward strand.
TGAGATTGCTTTGTATTTTGTCTCCTGGCTTGTTTATGTTGTTTACATTAAGATGTTTATCATTCCTTTAAAGAAAGAACATTGAAAAAAAAACCGGTTGTAAATAACTTTATTTTTCTAAATCAAATATCTGCAAGGGTTTCTTTCTTTTAGTTCTCAGAAAGCTGGCAAAATAAGAAAGTGGAATACAAAGAATGTAATGTCTTGGTCCTGTATGTGTGTTTCCAGTTTCCTGTGCTGGTGAGGTGTTACTGTTATGGTGTCGGATATCTGTTTGCTTGTTTCTTTATGTAACAGAGTGCAGATATTTGATCTGCCGCGACTCTGTACAACTTCTCGGCAACGACAGCACGGTCAGACAGTGGGAATGTGGTCTCTGAAACAGGCTGCATAAATACTATATTTTACCGCTACGGGCAAAGTGCATGCAGAGGACGGCTTTCGACCACCCCCCAACGATACAGAACGTCGCACAATTCACAGGTGTAGATCTAAATTCAGATCTACGACCTGCGATTGGCTGCTCCGATCGCAGGGGAAGTAATCTAATTACCGCCCCGCCACATTTAAAACAAAAAACTCATCCACTACATCCTCAACACCGAATCGTGACAGGTTGTTCTTTCAGCTTTGAGGCCGTTATTTTACAGACAGGCATGTGAGATAGAGGCACAAATAGTAGCGTGTACACACACGTGCCAGCGTTCTTCCTGTCTCTAGCTTTTTATGTTTTTGTTTGTACGTTTTCCTCTGTGTGGGGGTGGGGGTGGGGTGGGGAGGGGTGCGTGCGTGCGTGCGTGCGTGCGTGCGTGCGTGCGTGTGTGTGTGTGTGTGTGTGTGTGTGTGTGTGTGTGTGTGTGTGTGTGTGTGAGAGAGGAGAGAGAGAGAGAGAGTGTGTGTGTGTGTGTGTGTGTGTGTGTGTGTGTGTGTGTGTGTGTGTGCGTTCATGTGTGTGTGTGTGTGAGAGAGAGAGAGAGAGAGAGAGAGAGAGAGAGAGAGGAGAGAGAGAGAGAGAGAGAGGAGAGAGAGAGAGAGAGAGAGCGCAAAAGCATGTAAACAGAGGACAAGACAAAGAGACCTTTAACCAGACAGACATTCAAGGCGAAGATACAAGCAGACAAAAGATACCAGCAGACAAACAACCCAGCAAAGAAAGCACAGTTGAAAGAACATAAAGGAGCACCGGCAACACAGCAACGGTGGTAGCAATGACAGGAACGACAATAATAGCAATGATGATGATGATGATGATGATGATGATGAGTGATGATGATGATGATGATGATGATGATGATGTCAACAATAATAGTATCACCATAACAAAAATAGTAACACCATAACAAATATAATAACAACAACAACTTTATTACAAAACCTCTAACAAGAATAGCAACAAGGGGCCCATTACCACCATAACCTTTATTATAAATCAATACCACAGACACACAGACACATACACACACATAGACACACACACACACAGACACACACACACACACACCGACACCGACACACACACACGCACACGCACACACACACACACACATACACACACACGCACACACACACACACACACACACACACACACACACACACACACACACACACACACACACACACACACACACACACACAGAGGAAAAACCAAACAACAAAAAAGGGAAAAGAGACACTAACCTTAAGTTAATCAGAACGGTAAAATTTTAATTGTCCATGAAATAGGCCATCACTAAGATGATAGCCTTGGTATCATCAGCCTAGCTAGCTCTCACTCTCAGCTAGCTATGACTTGCCAATCGCATTTGATATCCTGTCTATGTATTCCTAGACTATCTTTTTCTTTGTCGCCTACAGTACAGGTTTGTGGAGCGTCTATCTCTGGAGTTGAGCAACTGTTTGGTTAGAATGGGAACGTAGTTGATCCTGTGCATACTAATTGGAATGCATCGGGGCCTATTTTCACTGTATTTTGTCATTGTGTGAATAGTTAAACTCGGTCTTTTGGGTAAAGTTGTAGTCGTGACGGTGCTCTTTTTGCGAGAGTGAACGTAGTGGTAAAGCATGGGGGAGCAAAGTGTCAGAGACCTCAGCTTCTCTAAGAGCCAGCATCTTGAGGGTGATGCTCATCTTCTCTCTTTCGCTGCTTTACCTCCCATGCTTGTAAAGAGGGCAGGTGCCCGTTTAAAGGTTAAAAGATTTTAAATGTCTCATGTTTCCTTGAAACAAGCTTAGTCTTCAGGGGAAAGGGCTGTTTTATTTTTTGTAAATTTTCGTTCAATTCCTCCATAAGTAGACGTACCATTTAAAAACATTTGATAAATCTTTGTTGACAGTTGTTAAAATATGTAGTCATTTGTCACAGTGTCTGCATATATGCGATAACAAAACTATGAGGAACGTATGTGTTTTCCTGTCACAAGTATGCTTGTGGTTTTGTTATGACGCCTTTCTCGGGGAAAATGCTGTTCAAAAAGAAAAAAAAATGTCAATATTTCATCACCAACACCAATCAACCAGCTCTATAGTAATTCTAATCCCCACACAACACCACACACCCAACCCTAAAATAGCCCTGTAGAGCATGTATTCCTAATGGCAGCTTGTGTATACTTAGCAATCCCCCAAAGGCCAGCAGTGGGGCCACCTTCAGAACAGAAAGGTCAACATGCACTGTAGACCGCCTACCTGCCTTTTACTCCGCACCTGTTCAGTTCTAACTAGCATGGAGGTATGGCCTGGAACACACAGAAGCAAGTGTTGGGTTTTTTTTTTACCTTTTTATATATATATACATTTCCTTATATCCACCTCCTTCTTTACCTGCAGATGTGGATAGTTACTTTCAATTTACGGATAGGTGTTTCTTGTGACCATTCTGAGAGAAGGAAGGAACAAAATATTAACAGAGAGATTGGCCCAGACCAAAAAGCTTTGTGAGTTATTAGTGTAAGCTAAGTTCTAGGGCCTACCTATCGTGTTGTTATGTTTTGACATGTTATGATGACTAGCTGTTGGTATAACAAGCTTCACTCTCCTTCACAGGAGGAAAAAAAATCTTCAGAAGTTGGAATTTTGCTGCCTATAATATGGTAAATTTTTCAAAACAATTTGCATGCAGGCTTTTCATGCAGTGTGTACTTACAATCTCAGAGTACTTCCAAGAGTAATTCAAGGGAGAGATCAGGGAGTAGAGTGCATACTGTGGGTGATTCCCATGGTCTTAAAGTGGGAAACACAAAGCTATGATAACAACAACAACAACTATAAAAAGTACAAACATAATAATAAGTGGAAACTGTTTATTTAGATATTTCACGCATAAAAAGACACATAAAACCTTTAATTATATATAATCATCACCATTACCAGCAACAGAAACAGTAATGTTTCACAGCCATCGAGGAACTTATTTGTATCTACCACAATCTGCTGAACATCTTTTTTATTTTAAATAACGCCGTGTGGTATCTCACATTTCCAAGAGACATAATCTAAAAGAAGAGTACGCAGGTTCATTCTCAACACCAACCACCCACACCATCTCTGCTTACGGCACCACACGCTTCACCCTTAAAATAGCACCGAAGAGCATGTATTCATGATGGCAACCTGGCCTTAAGTATATACACCTAGCAGTTCCTAAACACCCAGCAGTACGGGCCGACTTCAGTACAGAAATGTCAACACGCACTGTGCACCTGCCTTTTCACTTCGAAATCGTTAGGGTCTGCCTGGCCTGAAGGTAAGGTGTTGACAGACAAAGCAAGGAGTCCTTTTACAGGGGTTCTACATTTCCTTATATTTACTTTAGTCCTCACGTGCATATAATGATGGTTACTTTTTTCCTTTTTACCAGTAGAGTATTTGTGACAATTTTAAGAAAAGAATAAAGAGAGAAAGTGTCATATCAGTGAAAAAGATCAGTCAAGTAAACAGTATCAAGAATGAGAAGTAGAACATGGAAACATTTTTGGTAACAAGTTTAAAGGAAGGATAGAATGAAAAATAATTAGAGAGAAAGTTAAAGAGAAGTGAATGAATAATAAGCTAACAGCATTAAGACTGAAAAGTAGAAAATAGAAGCTATTTTGTAAAAAGTTTAGGGGAAAGAAAAAATAGAAAAAAGAAAGTTGTAGAGCCGTGAAAGAACAAAAGTTAATCTAGAAAACAGCATAAAGACGAGGAAGTAGGTTACAAGACTGAAGACTTCATTTTTGTATACCCTATGCCAGATATACTGTATTTCAATTAAGGGATTGTATTACAGACACCTGAATGTTATACACGTCATGCAATAAACAAATAACCACATAGATGGGCTGACGAGCAGGTGTTCACCCCATCTCTGTATGCCCCTGTCTCTTTTCTCCATATCACTTCCGCAGTCGATGTCTCTCACAGTTTGTCTCTGTCTCTGTCTGCCTCTCTCTCTCTTTCTCTCTGTGTCTCTGCTCTATCTCTCTCTATTTCTGTCTGTCTGTGTGTGTGTCTCTCTCTGTCATTCGCTTATTTATACACATAGAAGCACGTACGTGCACGCACGTGCACACACACACGCGCGGGCGCACACACACATTTAGGGAGAGAAATGATACTGCAACCCCCCCCCCAAAAAAAACAACAACAACAACAACAACAAAAAAACCCAGAAACATTGAAAAAAATGTGATAAAACAAAGAAAAAACACTAAGAACAAGATATCTATAGTAGAAAGAAAAGGCTGGAAATTCTTCAAGCACATCAAACATAGAGGGGGAATGCAACGCGAGAAAAAAAAATGTAAGTGGTCAACCACTAGAAAGAAGGATGACATGACAGGTCGACAGCCCATAATCCTCAGTTGAAGCACATGTACCAATGAGTAAGTAAACAGACCCCTAGACAAACAGGCGGGTAAAGTGACAGACAAAAACTAGCCTAGACCAAAAGCTTTGTCAGCCATTGGTGTCAGCTAAGTGCCGAGACCTACATTAACATGGTGGTGTGCTTTAAAATGCTATGTTGGAATCGTCTTCGGCTATGAGAGTCTAGCTCTTGGCATAACAGCCTGCCTTCTCTTTTAGAGAAAGAAAAAGAGTCCCCTGAGATAGGAGAATGATTCCCTATGTGGCAAAGTTCTCGACAAAAGCTGTACATGCAAATTTCTCATCCATTTGTACCTACAGTCTCGTAGTGATTTTCAAGTAGGATGAGTGAGTCAGAGTGTCTTTATTTTTTATTTATTTATCTAATTTATTTATTCTTTTATATCGAGGATAATGAAATAAACACTCACGTGCTTTTTTACATCCAGTCCCTGTGTGTATGCAATTTTGTAAATCTTGTCATCTATTCCCACTGGCACACAGTGGCCTACTCTTACGAGAAGCGGAACAGGATTTAACGTGTGCACAAGATGTTTTGCGTGCGTTCACACACGGGGCCTCGGTTTACAGTCTCATCCGAAAGAGTTTTGGGAAGAGTGGAGTCAGCACTGATGTTAACACCAGGGGAAAAATCCCCTCGAACAGGAGGAACCGAACCGAACTCGGGTCGTCAAATTGCGTACACTATGTTCTGACCACTAGGCTATCCTGTCCCCCCTAGAGTGTACACTCTAGGTGACCCCTTGGGTTTTTAAGCTGGGGAATGCGCCACAACAACAGCAGCAGCAACAACAACAATAACAGTAACAACAATAACAACAAAACTATATTTTAAAAACGCAGAGCAGAGCAGAGCATTACCTTATCAGCAGTGACCAGTCAAATCAGTTCTACTCACAAGACTTTTCCTGATGATTCAGTGAAGTGTCCGTGTCTCTCCATTAAAAACTCTACAAGAAAGGATTTCAAAAAAAAAGGTTGACCCCCAGTACCACCACCACTACCACTGACCATCCTTATCATTGCACTCAATGCACTTTATCCTAAAATAGCACTTGTGTATGCACTCCTGGAGAACATCCATGTAGGCCTATACTTTGTAATCCCAAAAGCGCTCAAAAGTGAACCCAACTTGAAAACAACACTGCCAACAATTCTGTTACACTGCAAACCTGTCTTTCCCTCTATACCTTGACCAAGACCAAACCACGTTGTCAGTGATTGATACAAGCCGTGTGCCAAGACCTGCACTCCAGTGTTGTCATGCTTTAACATGGTATACTAAGGGTGTCTTCAGACATGATCAGATCTTGGCATAACAACCTGCACTCTTATTTTATCATCAAAAGGAGAACAAAGCCCTCTGAAGTAGGAGCATGGCTACCTATATGAATCATGGCGAGGTACTTTCAAAAGAGTCGCACATGCATTTTTTTTCATCCTTTGTGTACCAATGCTTACTTATCCATATCAGCACCACCTAAAGCACTTCACCTTTAAATAGTACTTGCACATACACTTAACCCTAAAATAGCACGTGCAAATGCACTTAACTCTAAATGGCATTTGCACATGCATTAAACCCTAAAATAGCACATGCAAATGCACTTAACTCTAAATGGCACTTGCACATGCATTAAACCCTAAAAAATAGCACGTGCAAATGCACTTAACTCTAAATGGCATTTGCAAATGCACTTAACCCTAAAATAGCACTTGCACATACACTTCTGATGACGGTCATGTATACTTTGCAATCCTAAATAACCCAGGAGCAAAGCCAGTTTGATAACAGAAATGTCAACATATAAGGTTCACTTGCCTTTCACTCAACAACTATCAAGTTCTACCTCGCATGGACATAACATCAGAAAAGCTTCTTCCTAGTTTGCTATGTCCGTCTGTCTACCTAGTCTCATCTCTACAGTCATTGAAATTGTTTGCATCGCAGAGGGACTTTTCTGTTGTAAAACTTTGATTGAAACTAAAAACACGAACGAGAGGCAAGGGAGAGAAATACATCAATGATGGAAAGGTTTGGAAATAGAATCGAGATTTAGGCGTAAGATCTGTGAAGCTGTGTCTCAACAGTTGTCGTTTTGGTAGGCTCTTATCTCAGTATCAAAAACAGGCACTTCAGAGGATCGCCGTGTATACTTTGCCATGCCAAAGAGCGTAGGAGTGAGGCCAACTGGAAAACAGTACTGCCAGTATTTACAGTAAACCTTTCATTCAGCGCCTTATCAAGTCCCAGCTGGATCCAATATAAGATCTGAAAAGCTTGTCCCAAGTTGTTGTTTTTTTAATTTCCGTCTGTGTCCTTCATCTGTCTCTACAAACATTGATGCCTGTTTCTAGTCACTTGAACAGAGATTCTCTCTGTCATAAACCTTTATAGATTGGAACACCAAAAGGAGAGGTGGGGAAGGACAGAGAGCAATGACTCCAAGGTAGAGTAAATAGCAACTAACATTAAGATGGGAAAAATCTGCGTGGTTTTGTCCTGTGAAGTGTAGGCGGTCATTCCAGTATGAAGAGAAAAGCTTTAAAGAGATAATTGACTGTTGCCTGCATGGTGGCAGTTAGTAGTCACGTGCGAGAGCACGTACATACGCACATGCTCTCTGTCTGTCTGTCTGTCTGTCTGTCTGTCTGTCTGTCTGTCTCTCTCTCTCTCTCTCTCTCTCCTCTCTCTCTCTCTCTCTCTCTCTCTCTCTCTCTCTCTCTCTCTCTCTCTCTGCACACGCACACGCACACGCACACGCACACGCACGCACACACGCACACACGCACACATACATACATCACACACATACACACACATACACACACATATATATATATAATTATACATACACATATACATATGTACACAGACACCCGCCTGCACACGCATGTAAGCCAAGAGATAAACAGAGAGAGAGGCTTGAAGAGAGGAGACATTCAGTTCGAGGAAGAGAAATGGAAACATAAGTAACAGAGGCAAAGAGAGACAGAAAAAGAGAAAGAAGTAGAAAACGCTGAAAAACACAGATACAATAAGAGAAAAAGACAATGAAAACAACGGGAGTGCCAGACTAGACCATAGATAGATACAACCGTTCACGATTTATTACCCTTTTTTTTCATTTATATATATCGCATACTGAGAAATAAAATACGCCTAAATACTCTCTCCATCAGATCCACAATTGCTCACCTTAAAAATCCTTGCTTTTTCTTTCTCTTTCTTTATATCTATCTAAAAGGTGAGTCAGCAATTCATTAAAATCGATTCAATAAAACTGTATTCCTCCCACCAGATGTTTACAATTATTTGCATTATATATTTCAATTTTGAAATGAGCATTGGTTCCTTTTTTTCTTTGTTACTTCAATTAATTTGTAATTACCATAGCAGCATTGTAGGTGGTCTATTATCTCAATCCTTTATTCAAGTGGAACTATTTATGCATTTTGATTAGTCCATTCTTTGCCCCGTGCAGATCAGCAAAAGGTTTCGAAATTGCATAGATAGCTCGAGTGGGTATTGTAGTCTGAATCTTTTCACCTTGATAGGTTGCCGAGTTTCTTTGAGTGTGTGTGTGTGTGTGTGTGTGTGTGTGTGTGTGTGTGTGTGTGTGTGCGTGCATGCATGCGTTTGTGAGTTTGCGTGTGTGTGTGTGTGTGTATGAGAGAGAGTGTGTATGTTTATTTGTGTGTATGTGTGTGTGCGTGCATGTGTGTGTGAGAGAAAGTGTGTGTGTGTGTATGTGTTTGTGTGTGGGGGCGTGCGTGGGGGCGCGTATGTGTGCGCGTATGTATGTGTGTGCGTGTGTGTGTATGTGTGTGGATCGATGGCAGTGAAAACAAAATAATACCACTGATTACGATCAATCAATCCCAATGCTTCACGAGTTTCTACTTTGTCGTGACCAGTGTAAGACTGTGGTGACTAATTGCTTGCTGGTACGTTTTGCCTTGTGTTGAATGGTCTGGTCTGGTCTTATCTTAGCGTAGGTTATCTTTATCTTTTTTTTCTATAGTCTTGCAAAAATTCTCACATTTCATCTCATCTTATTCTGACCAACAGTTTTCTTTAGTTTGTTTCATTTTCTGTTGCTCTGTAACACATCATAATTGTCTTTGTGTCGTTGCTGTTATTGTTGCTATGCCAATGAATTATAAGTAGGTCTGTTTTAAGGTTACCCATTTACATGCTGATCCATTGTTCTGTTCTTATGTAATGAGGATGAACGTTGGGTCTAATTTTGCCTGTATTGTATTGTTTTGTTCTGGTGACCAAGCGCCGATATTGTCAACACTGGGATGGGCAAAGTATGTCCATTCTACAGTATCACTTTGCAAGTGGTGATGGTTTTATTTCCTAATAGTTTTTTTGTATATTGAAGTGTTCATTATCCTGTTTTACGCCCTTTTTTTTAACCTGGTGAGGATTTTTAAAAAAGCATTAAGAAAAATGCCTGGCGTCCTTAACAACACTTGGTTTTTTTTTATTAGACGTAAGGAAGGAGTAGAAGAAGCTGGTTACAAAATCTTCACTGATGCCCCCACGATCCAAGGGACTGCGGGATAGGTGAAGGTGAAGGTGAAGGAAGGCAAAATTCACGTTGTCATTTAATTCTCTCTTCAGATTGACGGTGTTAGATGAAGGGGGTAGATAGTATTGATCTTGAACCTGAGGCGAATGTTGTTGAAGTTGCTGAAATTGATACAAGATGACAGCCCTGATATGGTCTTCTGGCTGGCAGGGGTTGTAAACAACGTGAAATGAAGTTTCGTTTCATTCAAAAGTGATCCATATTTTTGTTGGATTCTCCATCTTGGCCAGACACAGAGCAGAACGCTAATATTTCCGAGCTTTGATGCTCTGAGATAGTGTCATTACCTAATGGGTAAAGGTTCTTCAAATGTCAGTTTTCTTAATGAAATCCGCCACTTTGAGCTCTTTTTTCTTTCTGTTCTTTTTGGTGTTGAAGTGGTATTAGGTGGTATTCAAATGTTCTGCTTTGGTGCTGTTTTTCATGTTGATTATATTTTATGTTTTTAAAAATTTTCCTTGGATTAGAGTAAGAGAGAGAGAGAGAGAGAGAGAGAGAGAGAGAGAGAGAGAGAGAGAGAGAGAGAGAGAGAGAGAGAGAGAGAGAGAACGACGGAAAGTGTGTGTGTGTATGTGAGTGTGTGCGTGTGCGTGTGCGTGTGAGTGTGTGTGTGTGTGTGTGTGTGTGTGTGTGTGTGTGTGTGTGTGTGTGTGTGTGTGCGTGCGTGTGTGTGTGATGGTCTTTAGTAGAATGATGCTGGGAGATGCTCAGCTCTGTGTTAATATTTTAAGTCTGATATTTAAACCACACAACTGGATAAGTGTTTTTGTTTGGTGTCATGTGAGTAATATTGTTTTCAGTTTTTTCGTTTTTATTCTGTCTCTCATCTGGTGCTTTTCCTTTTTTTTTTTATCTTCTTCTTTTATTTTGTCTCTCTTTCTTCCCGGTTACTTTTACTTGTTTCTTCCTGCTTTTTAGCTCCTTTCACTTCTTGTCCTTATTTCTCCTGTCTTTCTTTCTTTCTTTCCTTTTCTGTGTTTTCTGTCTTCTTTGTGTGTATCGTTTTGTTCCTGTGTTTGTTTTTGCCTGCCTATCTATCTTCATTTCCTTGCCCTTTCTTTCCCCTTTCTCCCTTGTGAATTAAAAGCTCAGTGCCCTAAAACAAAGCTGGTGTCTTACACTTTTTGCAACAGGTTTACGATCATTATTGATGAGCAGCACATGGGGCTAAGGGAGGTGCGAGGGGCAGGGGCCAGATCTGTTTCTTGTTTATAACCTGGGAGAAAGCCAAAGATTATTATTTTCTCTTTTTTTTCAATGCTTTATCAAGATATTTAATGTAGACAAATAGTATTTTATGTGTAAACCTGGTTTAAGGAGGGGAGGAATATTTTTCGTTTCTAAGCTAAAATCTGAGGTTCACAAATGGTGAGATTTTGCGTATGCGACCGCTTTTGTCCGCCATGAAGTTAGCCGCATTCCGACTTCGGGGGATGTATGCTAGATGTGTTCGTGTTTCCACAACCCACCAAACTCTGACATGAACTACGGGGTCTTTAACGTGCATATTTAATCTTCAGCATGTTTATATACACAAAGGGAATTAAAGCACTGGCAGGTCTGCACTTGAAGTTGGCCTGGGAAATCAGGAAAATCCCCACTCTTAAAACACAAGACGTTGTCGGGATTCAAACCCTCGATTTCATAGGCCCATGGCATTGCAGTCGAAAGGTCTTTACCACTCGGCTGTCGCATCCATTGTAAACTTGTTCAACGCCCAAAGCTTTAAATTAAGTAGACTTCTTTGTGTGGCAAAAAGATAAAAATCAGAAATTATAGTTTTACTAGAGTGTTTCTTGTTTTTCATCCTCGGAGAAACAATGTAAAGCTGGATTGTATTTTATGAAAAATGGCCACCTCAGCGTGAAGTGAAGGCAGTAAAGAAGGCCCATGTGGTGCGTAATATGCTGCATTCGGGATGAGTTGCAATGTGCGTTAACGTGCACTAAATATAGTCAGAGCCGACCCGACGCCGATACGGTGAACAGGACACCTGTGATATCTCAATTACTGGGTGCCAGACTTGCATGCCAAAAGTGTGTGTGCGTGTGCGTGTGTGGGGGGGGGAGGGGAGGGGGGAGGGTGGTTGCACACGTGTGTGTGTGTGTGTGTGGGGGGGGGGATTTGCACACGTGTGTGTGTGTGTGTGTGTGTGTGTGTGTGTGTGTGTGTGTGTGTGTGTGTGTGTGTGTGTGTGCATTAGAAAGTATGTGTGTGTATGTGTGTGAGAGGGAGAGGGTGTGTGCACACACACGTATGTGTGTGTGTGTGTGTGTCTGTATCTGTGTCTGTGTCTGTATTTGTGTGT
>CM060319.1:32645367-32647867 GCA_030674155.1 Stramonita haemastoma
ACACACACACACACTCAGAGTACTGTCAAGGAACCGCCATAAAATCACTTGTACCACTATCCTAGACAATACAGACACATTTGGGAGATGTAAGGTGTGACATTAAGAATAATTATGTAAGACATGTGTGGACTACTGTGTATGAGAGTAAATAGACAAAAAAAGGAACTATAGACAAACCAACCGACAAAAACACACAAGGCAGACAAACAGTGACTGTTTCAGAACCCAGGGATGCAGTACACACAACATGCTATACGGACCTCCCACAAACGCACAGTAAAACACAGTTAATATAAGACAGCCAGGGGTGCCTTATGCGTGTAGAGAAAGTCATGTCAGTTTACTATCCCCCCTGTTCAATAAACTCAGAGCCAAACGCACAGATATAAGACAGGGGCGCTTTATTCCCATGGAGCCATATTACTATCTCCCCGTTTGATAGCTAGGGGGGACGGGATAGCCTAGTGGTCAGAACATTGCGCTCGCAATTTGACGATCCGGGTTCGATTCCTATTCGAGAGGATTTTTCCCCTGGAGTTAACATCAGTGCTGACTCCACTCTCCCCAAAAGTCCTTCGGATGAGACAATAAACCGAGGCCCCGTGTGCGAACGCACGCAGAACATCTTGCGCATACGTTAAATCCTGTTCCACTTTTCGTAAGAGAAGGCCATTGTGAGCCGGTGGGAACAGATGACAAGATTGACAAAATGCATACACAGGGGGACTGGATGTAAAAAAAAAAAGCACATTAGTGCTTGTTTCATTATCCTCGAAATAAATGAATAAATAAAAATAAAATAAAATAAAACACACACACACACACACACACACACACACACACACACACACACACACACACACACACACACACACACACACACACACACAAAACAAGTTTATGACTCCAATATGCCTTTTAAACATGTAAATGGAGCCATGGCGATAAAAAATATATCTAAGTTTTTGGCAAGGCTTTCAAAAAAATTTCATACAAATCGTATGCAGGGAAGATATAAAAAGATGAATGAATGACATGGTACTGCACAAGAGAATCTGTCAGTGTTTCTCTCAGTGTGTGTGTGTGTGTGTGTGTGTGTGTGTGTGTGTGTGTGTGTGTGTGTGTGTGTGTGTGTGTGTGTGTGTGTGTGTGTGTGTGTGACTTTATTTGATTTAATGTCTGTTCACTCGAAGTGATATTAGATATATGTGTGTGTGTGTCTGTGTGTGTCTGCGTGCGTGAGTGAGTGCATGCGTGCGTGCGTGCGTGCGTGCGTGTGAGTATGTGAGTAAATAAGTAAATAAGTAAGTAAGTAAGTAAGTAAGTAAGTGAAAGTATGCATGCTCAAACAAACACACAAATAAACTCACAGACAGACAGACAGACAGACAGACCAGCAGACCAACAGACAGACAGAAGGGATGCTGCAGAGAAAGCCTGCCATGCCCCACTCTCAATGCTGGCCACATTTCCAGGCCATCAGCCCTCTGTCCATCACCATTACTGAGGCCTGCACTGTGGGAAACACGGCAGCTGTCTGTGAGCTTTACAAACCCACACACCTACTCACTCTACTTGCTCCCTCCTCTCCAACATGATATACAGACATTGGTGACACGCGTAGATCTGTCTCATACACATACACATTTGTACTTAGACATGCACTTCCGTGCGCGCACATGTGCTCGCGCGCGCGCACACACACACACACACACACACACACACACAAATGCACTCATGCACGCATGTACACACACATACAAATAATATACACTCACATGCGTGCATGTGAGCACAGACATATTCTCATTAAGTACAAACGCATGCTCAAGCACACATGCACACACACACACACGCGCACGCACACGCACACACATACACATACACAAACACGTCGTTGTATGGGCGCACATGCGCACACATGCACACACACAGACACACAGACACACAGACACACACACATATATATATATATATATATACTAATATATATTATATATATATATATATATATATATATATATATATATATAATAGACACACACTTGTAAATCAATAACTGTAAAATAAAAAAAAAGAGAGACAGTGAGAAAGATATATAAATTTGTATTTGATTAAAGTATGAGACAGACCTCTATAGGTCATATAATTATACAGACAGACAAGCAGACAAGACAAACAAACAGGCAAAGAGAGACAAAGACAGCCACACCAGATAGAATCCAAGTCAAGGACACACATAAAATTTTGCTGACCTGCCACAAACACGCCACCCCCTCCCCCAGCCCCAACTCCCCATAAAAACAACACAAAAAAAACACCAAAAAACCCCCAGAACATAATACATAAGACAGAAGCACTTATTCCTGCAGAGCCTTGTATTCAGTTCACTATCCCTCTGCTCAATAACTCAAAGCCACCTATCCTTCAGTGGGGGCTAACACGGATTTAGGAGGACACAATACAGGAGTGACAAACTCACTGATCACAGGCTTTG
>CM060319.1:32660367-32662867 GCA_030674155.1 Stramonita haemastoma
CAGGTACATACACAGACAGACAGATAATTATATAGGGATAGAAACACAGACGGAAGCAGAAAATAATTAAGGGAGCCTTGAGATACAAGAGATAAGAAGAGCTAGAGCTAGAGCTAGGGAGAGAGAGAAAGAGAGAGAGAGAGAGAGAAGAGAGAGAAGAGAGAGAGAGAGAGAGAGAGAGAGAGAGAGAGAGAGAGAGAGAGAGAGAGAGAGAGAGAGAGAGAGAGAGAGAGAAAGAAGACAGACAGACAGACAGAGCATAGAGAAAGACAGACAAACAGACAGAGACCTAGAGTCAGAGAGTCTGTCTTTCTCTGTCTATCTCTGCCTCTCTGTCTGTATGTCTCTCTATCTCTGTCTCTTCCTGTCTCTCTCTCTCTCTGCTCCTCTGTCTTTGTCTCTGTCTCTGTATGTCTCTGTCTCTCACTGTATCTGTCTATCTCTCTGTCTCTGTCTTCTCTCTCTGTGTCTCTCTCTGTGTCTCTGTCTCTCTCTGTCCGTCTGTCTGTCTGTCTGTCTGTCTGTCTCTCTCTCTCTCTTCTCTCTCTCCTCTCTCTCTCTCTCTCTCTCTCTCTCTCTCTCTCTCTCTCTCTCTCTCTCTCTCTCTCTCTCTCTCTCTCTCTCTCTCTCTCTCTCTCTCTCTCTCTCTCTCTCTCTCTCCGTGGTTTTCCTCTATCGTGTCTTATGATACGTAAAATGAATATGAGGCTTCTTCAAATGCTTGATGCCACCTAACACCACCAGCACCACTTAAAATAACCCAAGGGTAGCGATTTGTACACTCTCCCAGACCAAATGCCAGATCTTAACCTTACCAATGCATGCATTAAACGCAAACAGTTAAAATATACAGGAGAAGGATCTCGTCATTTGCTTTACTGTTAGACCAGTGGGTTGTGAGAAACACATTATACGCTCAAGGCTTCATCATAATGGACGCAAAATGCTTTTTATTTCAATTTTTGATCATGTTTTTTCCTTCTGAGCTATACACATCTACATTTTTATTATTTTTTTCTCACTTCTTTTCCAACAATTTTTTTGTAGATGGGCTGCTTTATAGGTTTGTTTCTTAATGCTATAAAATATACGACGTTGGCCTACTCCTCTATCCCCCACTCTCACTCTTTCAATCCTCACTCCTCCTCCTCCTCCTTCTCAAATAAACAAAGACAGGGAGAACAGCTCAGCTGGCAAATTCAGCTCTCAGTGCATTTCATGCAGTTTTGCAGTTGTGTGTATGAAATATTCGGCTTCTATGATGTGCACTATATTTCATATATATGCTACATTACATCTCCACAATATTCACTCTGGATGATTATCCATCCGCGGCACGCCTGTGATGTTTAGGGAATCTTCTGTACCACTGGCCGCCCTTATTTTTAGGAATATTGATATAAATTTAATGGAGTAAACAGAGATGATAGCATGTATCTAAACATCAGTATGGCGTTGATGGTTAGGAATTTTTTTTCTCTGTTTGTACGATTCGATTAATTACCTCATTTTGGTGATGGCAATGTAAGTGTGTTGCTGTTATCATTAATATTGTTGTCATTGTTGTTTTATCTTCCATGTCTGTAACCACTGAAACCGATATAGTGCTTGTACACTAACTCAGGATACGACATATATTTTCCCAGAAATACCACCTCTCTGGAGATCTAGTTTTGTCTCCATATTGAACGAAAGAAAAGAGAAAGACATTGTTATGTGTGGTTAAGAGTTTGGGGTTGTTTTGTTTTGTTTTAAGAGGTTTTTTTAAATTCGATTTTGTTCCACATTCACACATCCAGTAAATTGTGCAGCTAAAAGGTTGTTTATACAAAATTGTATTCAGAAAGTATATGTATACATTTCCGATACACCAATAAAAACCCAATAAGCTTTTAGTGCGCAGCTTATATGCTGGGATATGTTGAGGACACGTGCTATTTATTTTCTCAAACTATTCTTACAATGTAAAAATTGAAACGTTTTATGTTTTTAACGACAAACTCCATTCACATTATAGGTACATCTAAATTGAGTTAATCAGTCACAGAGAACAACACATTATGGAAAAAAACGATGTGATCATTTCAACTGCAAATTTGATGTACACGTTTATAACACTACCAGACACAAAACGTACGTTTTTTCGAAAACATCAACAAAAAATTTGCGACACTGAAGCAAACCACAAAAACATACATACACCAACTGTCACCATCACAGCACTCACGCTGCTTTTACCATCAGCCAAAATGATCAGTAATTTACATAGAGAAAGGGCCTGCTTTGGTTTTCTCTACAGAGTCACGAAATAGAAACAATGCGAGCAGCAAAAGAGGATGCAGACTGAACAGTCCTTAACGAGTATTGATCGTTAAAAGCTCTCGTGGATTTTAGGAAAAAGATGGTCAGAAATAGTAGGTATTATCCATTTAGTAATTACCGCATGCAGCTGCTCTCTGCCTAATTATCGTCCCAATCTTATTAACCCAGAGAGTTCATA
>CM060319.1:32667867-32672867 GCA_030674155.1 Stramonita haemastoma
TGTGTGTGTGTGTTGATGTGTGTGTGTTTGTGTTTGTGTGTATGCGCACGCGCGTGCGAGTGTGTGTGTTGTGTGTGTATGTGTGTGTGTGTGTGCGCGCGCGCGCGAGCACGTGCGTCCAACACGTGCTTAATTAACCATCTCCGCCTTAAAGATTTTAAAGTAAACAACCAATAAAAGCCCTAAACACTTGACAACATTAAGGCGTTGAAATGTTCATCGAACATTGCAAAACAAACAAACAAACAAACCGCAAACAAAATTAACCTTCGTAGATGTTGGCCCTGTTTAGAATGGACTTGTGAAGATGACTTGGAATGCTCCTTTAATGAAAAATAGCTGTAAGAGGCTCAACGGCAGTAAAAGGCAAAGCCAGCCATTGCCCTTTTCTCTTCTCTTTACCTGTCTGCTTGTGTGTGTGTGTGTGTGTGTGTGTGTGTGTGTGTGTGTGTGTGTGTGTGTGTGTGTGTGTTTCTGTTTTCTGTGTCTGTGTCTGTCTGTGTCTGTCTTTGTGTTTATGTGTTGGGGGCAATGGGAGGGAAGGAGGAAGTAAGTGTATGTGTTGTTGTTGTGTGTGTGTGTGTGTGTGTGTGTGTGTGTGTTGGTTGTCTGTCTGTCTGTCTGTCTGTTGTTTGTGTCTGTGTGTCTCTGTGTGAGTGAATTGTTGCTCCCGCATCATCTGTGATGTTCCCATCCAGCTGCTCTCACACAGTTTGGTTTCAACCTCCTGATTGCAGCTACTCTCAAGATTTCCATTGTACTCCTGGTTTCAGAACTCTTATTCCAAGCTTATCAACATTTAGCCACCTGAAGCCGCCAACTAGAACCAGGGCCCTACATTATTGCGGGTGACTTTCGGTTATGTTTAGTGGTGCTTGCTCGGAGCAAACTAACACAGAACATCACCCACTAAGCTCCTTGGTGACGGCATTGAAAGCTGGTGTAGCCAGACTAGGTGAGACAACACTCACCTAGGTTGCGACCATCCCATCACCTCCACAGCATTTCTGCTTGTTGTCAGCTTAGCAACCCACGAGAGAGAGAGAGAGAGAGAGAGGAGAGAGAGAGAAGAGAGAGAGGAGAGAGAGAGAGAGAGAGAGAGAGAGAGAGAGAGAAGAAGAGAGAGACAGAAGACAGACAGACAGACAGACAGACAGACAGACAGACAGAGACAGACAGAGATACAGAGACAGACAGACAGACAGAGACAGACAGACAGACACAGACAGAGATACAGAGACAGACAGACAAACAGAGATACACAGACAGAAAGATCACAGACAGACAGACAGGCAGACAGAGATACAGAGACAGACAGACAGATAGACAGACAGACAGAGAATGAGAGAGAGAGAGAAAAACTGAACGATCTGTTTTAGTTAATCATGGGATTTTGAATTCATAATGGTTCCTGGTCCGTTTTGAGTGGACAACTCTTCAGATATGACAGCCACAATGGGCCCTGTGTGATTAACGTGGGACCAGGCATCATTATCGATTGATTGATTGATCGAGCGTCCTTATTTGGCACCTTATTGACATTTTGAGGCTTAATTTTCCGATCCCATTTGTGACACAGAGACAGACCAGACAGACAGATAGACAGACGACCGAATGACAGACAGACGACAGAATGAAAAACAGACGGACTAACAGAGAATCAAGAAGAATGACAGAGAGAGAGAGGGGGGGAAATACACAGACATACAGACAAACAGAGACAAAGAGACAGAGAGAGACAGAGAGAGACAGAGAGAACTGAACACTGAAACTGTTTAATACACATGGGCCTTTGGCCATAATACATTTCAAGTTACAAGGGTGGAAAAATGAAAAAAAAGACCAAACAACCAAACAAAAACATAGCCCACTTAATCATAACCTTTTACAAGCTATGTTTAGACCTCGGCAACACAAAAATATACATCTACACATGCATATTTCGTAAAACGAATAAAGAGGTGACTGATACAAAAATTCGTACACAATTTGCTGTGAAATCTGCTGTGACATAAAGTGGTATAAAGAAATAAAGAAAGAAATAGAATAAACAGAACAATTCAGATGTGTTTATTCATTCACTCTGCTGAAGAGAGGAGAGAGAGAGAGAGAGAGAGAGAGAGAGAGAGAGAGAGAGAGAGAGAGAGAGAGAGAGAGAGAGAGAGAGAGAAAAGAGAGAGAGAGAGAGAGAGAAGTACGTGAGTGCGGGCTTTTGCACACGCATGTGTGTGTGTGTGTGTGTGTTGGTGTGTCTGTGTCTGTTGTGTCTCTGTGTGTCTGTGTGTGTCTGTGTGTGTCTGTGTGTGCGTGTGCGTGAGTGCGTGTGTGCGTGAGTCCATGTGTGTGTGTATGTATGTATGTGTGTGTCTGTTTGTCTGTTTGTCTGTGGTTTTGTCTGTCTGTCTGCATATATGTCTCTCTGTGTCTTTATGTGTGCCTTTGTGTCTGTGTGAAGTGTGAGTGAGTGAGTGTGTGTGTATGTGTGTGTGAAATGTGTGTGTATGTGTGTGTGTGTGTGTGTGTGTGTGTGTGGTGAGAGAGAGAGAGTGTGTGTATACTCACTTGCGCACACACATGAATAGGCAGTCGGCACATGTGTAGCGTTCTTGCGTGTTTGTATAATTGTGTGCCTATATCCATTATGGTCATGCGTGTGCATGTGCTCATAGGCACGCGAGCATGTGTTTGCGATCATATGAGCTAATTGCTTTCTGTCAGTTGATTCAGTTTCGACTCCAAGAATGATTAGTTAGCCGTGGTTCAAATACCGTTTCTGTAGAAAGAAACAGCAACAAACACAGGAACACACACACACACACACACACACACACACACACACCACACACACACACACACACACACACACACACACACACACACACACACAACACACACACACACAGGGGAAATGCCGCTGTAATTCTGTTAAAAAAAATAAGGAGATTTCGCCCCTAGGCCCTTTCAGCACTTTTTGAAATTCCAAAATTCATTCAAGACACGAAATGAAACATGAATTATTTAAAAAAAATCAATGCAATATATCATAATTAATTTGTTAGACATTTTTTAAATCAGGCTTTTCTCTTCCAATTTAAATTACTTAAACCTTGTTATGTTTTTAGCACCTTGTGCAATTATTACATACCAAAAACAGATGTTTGTCGTTGAAAGCAATTAGTTTTACAAGAAAGAGTCCCAGGTTCATTGATTTTTTGTTCTCATATCAGGATGTAAAACAAAAGCGCGTGCACATGTGCATGCATGAGTGCAGTTATACGCGTGCCCACTTATGCGCACTTTAGCGCGCCCACACACACACACATATACACACATACACACACACACACGCTTGCGCTCGCACACACACACACATGTATGCACATGCACGCACGCATGCGTGCGTCCAAGTGAATATTCCAGATGACCTTCAGTGAGTTAAGCAGGAGAACGTGCAACAACAACAGTAACAACAATGAAAAAAGTAACAATAACAACAACAACGTCAAAAGATGCAACAGCAATTACACAACAGCAACAACAACAGTAATAACAGCAGCAACAACAGCAACAACAACAACAGCAACAACAGCAGCAACAACAGCAACAACAACAGCAACAACAACAGCAACAACAGCATCAACAGAAAAATCCATTAACAGATTCTATTTGTCATTTACACTAACGTTAGGCTCATTATTTTCCATATCTTGCTAATACAGTAAGGAGTAGGGGGGGGGGGGGGACATGTCTACGTTTATCTCAAAATAATGGCTTGAAGCTCTGGACTCAGTGATCTTCCAAAGGCATGAAAATAAGTACTGTTAGTTAGCTAGTTAGCTAGTTAGTTAGTTGGTTAGTTAGTTAGTTGGTTAATTAGTTAGTTGGTTAGTTGGTTAGTTGATCTGTTGGTTAGTTAGTTAGTTAGTTAGTTAGTTAATTAGTTAGTTAGTTAGTTAGTTAGTTAGTTAGTTAGTTAGTAGTTAGTTAGTTAGTTAGCTAGTGCTAGGGTTAGTTAGTTAGTTAGTTAGTTGTAGTTAGTTAGTTAGTTAGTTAGTTAGTTAGTTAGTTAGTTAGTTAGTTAGTTAATTAGTTAATTAGTTTGTTTACTTACTTACTTACTTACTTACTTACTTACTTACTTACTTACTTACTTACTTACTTACTTACTTACTTACTTACTCACTTACTTACTTACTTACTTACTTTACTTACTTACTTACTTATTCGTTAGTCGTTAGCGAGTTTGTTAATTAATCGGTTAGATAGATGATTAGTTAGCTATCACCTGCTCGTTTGGCTAGATGGCTGGCTGCTTCCTTGTTTGGTGTCCTTTTTCACTTCCATATTTTGGATCAAACTGTTTATCATCCATTCTTTTACTTGCTTTTTTTCTAATCAGATCTCTCTCTCTCTCTCTCTCTCTCTCTCTCTCCTCTCCTCTCTCTCTCTCTCCTCTCTCTCTCTCTCTCTCTCTCTCTCCTCTCTCTCTCTCTCTCTCTCTCTCTCCTCCTCTCTCTCTCTCTCTCTCTCTCTCTCTCTCTCCCCTCTCTCTCTCTCTATCTCACCTCGCTCCCCCCACCCCCCCCACCCCCCACTCCACCCCACACACACCCACTCAGTTTTACCCTTATTCTGTCTCAAATAAATGTGTACAAGCTACGTTTTCTATTTTTCTTTGCCCATTCTGGCCATAAATCATGCCAGGTGAAAAAGAAAACAGTCACAATGCCTTTTGTGCCAGGGGGGAACACAGCCGATGAAAAAAGCAATTACTGCCCTTTGTTGGCTCATACGATCAACACACATGTATACTGTTTGTTCAGTCCACTTACTTCCCATGCCATACACAGACCTACTACATACAGTACGTCGCTTTCTTTTCTCTTCGTTCTAGGTCCCAGTCAAACTTGGACAGAGGGTCTGTTAGGTTTTAAATAGAGACCTAAAGGTAGAGGCGAGTTTTTGTCTCCCTCAAGATCTTTGCATTCCCTGAGTGAAGT
>CM060319.1:32675367-32677867 GCA_030674155.1 Stramonita haemastoma
TGTCTCTGTTCTGTTCTGTTTCTGTCTTTGTCTTTTTCCTTGTCTCTTTGTGTCTCCCTGTTCTCTTGTGTTTCTCTGTCTCTGTGCTGTCTCTCTCCTTCTCCATTACCTATGTGTATCTGTGTCTCTGTCTATCTGTCTCTATCTATCTGTATGCATGTCTGTCTCTGTCTATTAGTCTCTATCTCTCTGTCTGTGTGCATCTGTCTGTCTCCATCTCTGTCTGTGTCTGTCTTGCCCTCCATTCCTTTCTCTCTCTCTCTCTCTTCTCTCTCTCTCTCTCTCTCTCTCTCTCCTCTCTCTCCTCTCCTCTCTCTCTCTCTCTCTCTCTCTCTCTCTCTCTCTCTCTCTCTCTCTCTCTCTCTCTCTCTCTCTCTCTCTCTCTCTCTCTCCTCTCTCTCTTTCTCTCTTTCACTGGGATCAACATTTTCTTACAGACGGCAATATTGGCTAGAATCTCTTAGCAAAAAAGAAAGAAAAAAAACTAGGCTAGAACAGCATTATTGTGATATCTCCAGCGGGCTTTCAACGCTCGGCTTCTGTGTGATTCGTGACCCTTTTAACTATTGACTGACTACCTATTGTGTCCTTCTGAGAAAGTGCCACTGGCGGTAATGGTACTTAAAGGCACTGCACCGTCTGGCCAGGGAAACCAATTTAGTTCACACGAAGTTTCAAAGTGAGCTTTGATATAGTAACAATAACAAAGAAAAACCCCCAGAAATTGGAATATAGTTGCCTTGGGTTCTAGCTATCTTTTTGTGTGGTTTTTTTTTGGTGGGGGTGGGAGGAAGGGTGTGGGCGGCAAGGGCTTGGGGATGGTTGGTCTGTGGATGACTTGTATCCTCTTTTTAATGATATAAACCTTCGGGCTTTTTTCTGTTACTATTTTTTCTGTGATCTTCCAGTTCACTTCTCTTTGCTGCTTTACCCTACCACATGAAACGTTACAGGGATAGCTCAGTGGTCAGAGTACCAGCTCTTCCCAAACATTCGGTTTTACGCTAAGGTGATGCAGTGTTGAACGTAGTCGCTTTGTTGATGGGTGACCGTTCATGCGCCTTGGTTTCAGCACAGTCCCCCAGTTCACCCAGCTGTAAAGGAGTACCTGCCCGCTTTCGGGTCAGGGAAGGGTAAAGCAGCGAAGGAGAGGAGATAGGCACCGCCCTCAATATGCTGGTTCCTAAAGAAAGCTGAGGTCTCTGACATCTCACTCCCCAACGACCGTGTAAGTTATGAGAATAAATTTGCCTTTATAGTTCACCACTACCACACACAGACAGACTCTGGTTTGTTTTGCCATGCGCCTGGCGCCAGTAGTCCGCTGGAAGCTGTCAATATCCAGCCACCATGAAGCCACCCACTGAACGTGTCCTGCACTGTTTCTGTCAGTATTCCTGTAAGTGATTGGACTTGAGGATGGGAATGATAACGGTACAAAATGACGTTTAATGAATAATTATAAAAAGAACAGTTCATCAAGTGCATCTTTGAAAGAGATAGTAGTGCGCTCGTTTTCTGATAATTATAGATTATCCCATTCAGCCATACAGCTGGCTGTGTCAGTGTTTGTGTGAATATGGGGTGTGGTTATTGCAACAGGGAGTCCTGGTTTTCATTCTGTGATATGTTTGTCTCACAAAATTTTTGTGTTTTCCTTCAAACAGTTTTATAAGGTATCGTATTTGGAAGCATAATGTGTTGTGTAATGAATGGTATATAATGTAAATATTTTCATATGGCATCTGCTTATCAAATATTTTCAAATTTGATATATTTTCAAATTCGATATACTATCAAATTTCAGACGCACATGCGCTCATGTACACCCCCATACACACGTATGAGCGCACGCACGCACACACACACACACTCACACACACACACACACATACACACATGTACGCGCGCACGCATACACACGCACACACACAAACTCAAACACACACGTACGCACGCACGCACACACAAACACACAATCACACACACAAAACACACAAACACACAACACACACACAAATACACACAAACACACATCACACACACACACACACACAAACACACACACACAAACACACACAACACACACACACACACACACACACACACACACACACACACACACACACACACACACACACACACACACCGTAGAGAGAAAGAGAGACCGACAGACAGACAAACAGACAGACAGACAGAAACACAGTCATAGAAAGAAAAACTCAGAGGGAAATCAATATAGAAGAGAGACAGACAGAAAGAAATAAACGTAAACTTTTTCATGAAGAGTAACAAAGACCAATACGCCTAACGCTGGATCCACCTACAACATTGAACAAAGAATAAAACAGTCAGAACCAACCGCAGAGTACACAGAACCCCTGTGGAAGACGTTTGATCACGTCGCCCATAACAGTAGTATACTCCCCCCCCCCCCCCCCCCCCACACACACACACATACACCTCACACACACCCACCCGCACCACCACACACGCTGCG
>CM060319.1:32682867-32685367 GCA_030674155.1 Stramonita haemastoma
TGCTTTGGGTCTTGTTGGACAAAGACATTCTGGGCTAGTGTGTAGTATGTGTGTGTGTGTGCCTGTGGTTTTTTGTTGTTTTGTTGTTGATTTTAGCTGTTGTTTTCGTTTGGTTGGTCTGGGTTGTTTAGGGAGGGGGGTTGTTGTGTTTTTGTTTTGTTTTTTTCTTGGAGTGATACTAAAATAAGTAGAATGGTACAGAAATACACACATGTTCACCAAAAAGGTTGAGGCAGCCTTACCCATTTCTCTGCTTAATTTTTCTCCCCTACTGCCCCCTCCCCCACACACACCCCACCCCCCACTCTCCCCAACACCTAACAACACCAAAAAAGACAGCCCCCACATACAAACAACAACCATCACGTCTATGAAAACCAGGACAGAGCTATTGCTTTTCTGTTCTTCTCATCTGACATGTCTTCCCTCAATGATTAATGGGTTCTAACGCTACTCCCAAACAAGGATAATGGGCTGTGTGTATAAATTCAGAGGATAAACCCAGTTCTGGACCCTAGGAATCATTATACAGAGATACGCCCGTTGTCGACAGTGAAAGACTTTCAGTAATAAGCTTCTACTGGGTAGGGAGAGACCTACAGCTGCTGATTTGCTTTGGGGTCTTGTTTGACAAAAGACGTTCTGGAATAGTAGAGTAGGTTTATGGCTGAACTACACTCTCCCAGGGTCACAGTCAAAGAATGAGAGAGAGAGAGAGAGAGAGAGAGAGAGAGAGAGAGAGAGAGAGAGAGAGAGAGAGAGAGAGAGAGAGAGAGAGAAAGAGAGAGAGAGAGAGAGAGGGTTATATGTAGATGTCTAGAGGTTAGAAACTGGTGCTGGCCCTTGTGTGATCTTTTGTTGTCAGTTGGAGAAAAAAGTCTCAGTTGTGTGCACAGAGAGAGAGAGAGGAGCCGGGGGGGGGGGGAGGAGAAAGAGAGAATGGGATAGTGTCAAGTCAGAATTAAGACCAAGTGTGTGTGTTTGTATGTGTGTGTGTATGTGTGTGTATGTGTGGGGGGAGGGGGGTGTATGTGTGGGTGTGGGTGTCTGTGTGTGTATTTTCAAGAAAAATTAACAGACTGACAGAAAAAATATACAATAAGACAGACACACAGAAAATGTATACCTCCTGTTTGCATGCAACCTGACATTGGACCTCAACTAGACCTAAAGCTAAAGACAGACAGAACAACACACACACACACACACAACACACACACACACAACACACACACACACACACACACACACACACACACACACACTCACAAACACACACACACACATACACACACACACACACACAACATACATACACACATGCACACACACATATACACACAGATATATAGATATAGATATGTATATGTATATAGATATAGATATATATTATATATATCATAGATTCTTAATGAAAAATCAACAAATAACATACTGCTGAAAAACCTGTTCTAAATTAAGCCAGGGTCACTTCTATCAACAAACAGCATATGTACACTGAGTGGAGTACCTACTCTCCTTAGAACACTTACCTGAAGGTCAAATATGTCCAGCACTTGCCCCACTGTAGAACAATTAATATTCTCAGCCACACAACCATTGTGTCCTAAAATGGCTGTCGTTGTGATGTGGACAGGTTCAACAGAGATTCAAAGTCCTCTCCCGGTCTGGAATCTATCTGTAAAAACTTGCAGTTCTTATTACCCTCTTCAGGTGGGTTGCCAATGCACAGACTGCGAATTAGAAGACAGACGATTCCAAATCTGAAAATTTCTGTGAGCGTGTAAAGTATTTCTATAAAGTAACAGATTTTCCTCAGAAAGTTATGGAGTGCTCGTTTTATGTCCAAAATCTTGATTAAGATTTTATTTGTTGATATCTTCTTCTTCTTAATCCTCCTCGCTCCGGTGGAGCAAAAGGCGCCAACAAGTCTCCTCCAGCCATCTCTGTCTTGGGCAAGCCAGCTGATTTCATTCCATGTTTTGCCCATTATTTTCATTTCTTCTTCTATAGTTCTCCTCCATGTACCTAACGGCCTGCCCCTCTTCCTTTTTCCAGGTGGTGCCCATCTGAGTGCAGCATGTGGATGTCGGGTCTTGTTCATCCTGAGGACATGGCCCAGCCACCTCCATCGCCTTTGTTTCACTTCTTCTATGATATTGTTGATGCCAGTCCTTTTGCTCACTTCTCTATTGGTAACATGTTGTTCCCAGTGGATCTTGAGGATGTGGCGAAGACACCTGCTTTCGAAGCCTCTGAGTCGGCTTTCAATCTTTTTGTTGGTTCTCCAGGTCTCTGAGGCGTAGAGGAGGACTGAGCGGACGCTTGATTTGTACACTTTTAGTTTTGTGTTGGTCTGCAAGACTGTTGACTTCCAGATGTTTTGCAGTCTGTTGAAGGCCTGTGCTGCAAGACCAATTCTAGTTGAGACCTCCTTCTCAATATCACTGTTGGACGAGATGTAGCTGCCAAGGTATTTGAAGTGTTGTACTTCTTCCAA